>VZSV01000094.1:1235414-1277341 GCA_013398735.1 Nothocercus julius | reverse complement strand
TATATATATATATATATATATATCCTTTGGGAATTGCCATGCGTGCTGTGTGTGGGAGTGGGCGGCTCCTGGGATTTGGAGGGGGGTTTTCTTCTTCCATGCTTACCCTCCCAACTTCTTTAAATAGCGCTTTGTTGAGGGCTGCCTTATTGCTTATATAGTGAGTAACTTGGTGTGTGATTCCTGTCCTTGCAATAGTGCATGAGGAGCTGCCGGAGCAAGCGGCTTCATCCCAGTGCTGATTTCCACTCCCTTGGAAAGGGTCTTCCTTGGAAAGGCTCCTTAGTGGGATGTGGCTGGTGGCCCCGGTAAATCCGTCCTTGCTTGGCTGAAATGGGGTTCTTGGCTTTGTTGCAGGAGTATCTTAGCACAGTGTAGTGGTGGTTTGGCAGTAGGGCCTGCTTTAAAAAAGGGGAAATAGGTTGATTTACTAATTCAAGTGGGAAGTGGGGCATTTTTTTGGCCCTACTGGGGCCAAAATGGGCATCATCTCCCCAAGCTGGAGAGGGTCCTGCTCTACCTGCCCGAGGGGTGCAGGGCTGCTGGCGGTAGAAGATGCCTTGATGTGATGCTCGGTGTTGACTAAGGGCTTTTTGGTACCGATTTGGGTTGTACAGCGTGGCCAAGGATGTTCTTGTGCAGCCCTCTTGTCCTTTGGGAGAGCTTGTTCTCCAACCTGGGAGAACATTAGGGCAAAGCCAGATAAAGAGCTGGTCACGTAAAGTGCTGCAGGGGACAACCTGCTATCCCTTCCCTAAACCCTCCTGCTCGGCAGCATTTAACCCCATCCCAGTTCTGCCCCAGGTTGATTAACCTCCTCCTGGCGCATAAATCCGAGAACGTGGATTGGTGGGGGGGGGAAAGAACTTTCCTGCCTCAACTTGTCTTTAAATTATTTAACAAGCCGCTTAAGCGGCCCGGCCATTTTGCGTGGCATTTGTCACGGCTCCATCAGCTCTGTGCTGTGCGATGTGACTGTCCTCCTTTTATTATGAGCAGCGTATTAATCTTGGAATGGCGCTATTTGTTTTCCTCTCCTGCTTTTATGGTGCTTAAAAGCATGTATCTTCTCCTGAAAATCAATAACTAAAGCTATGAATAATAAAAAACACTGCAGTGAATGGCTCATAGGGATCCTATGGATGCAAGTTGCAGCAGTAATGACTCTGTTTGCTATCCATTAAGTATGTGAACTCAGGAGAATTATGCAGATTATAATAGCTGTATCAACATAAGTATGTTGTGCTGATAGACTTTCCTGATTGGATCCACGGGATATAAGCCTGCTAATCCCCTGTGCAGAGGACCTTGATTATATTAGAGTGCTTTGCAGATCTGCAGATAGAAAGTTAAGAAACAATTAAAAAAAAATGCTGGCTGTTGTGTGGAGGTTTTATTTATTTATTTATTTTTTTCCACGAGGACTCCGGTTGCTGCTGTGTTTGTGTTGCTCTTGAAGCTGAGGTGCGTTTTCTGCGTCTTTGCAGAAGCAAAATGAGCTCCAAAAAAATCCAGGCCCTCATGGTTTATGTGCAAGAAATGAAATTTAACCCTTGCTTGGGTCTTAAATGCCACGGTCCCTGTGTGCTGTAGCAGTGTGGAAGTTAGGCACGTGCTTAGGCACCCTGGTTTTTTGCTCTCCTTCTCTACCACATCTCATCTGTTGGGTGACGTGAGTGATGAAGCTGTTGGGTGGAAAAAAATAGCTTTTGGCATCATGGCGAAGAAAGCTCTCGCTGTGCTTCGTGCTTGACACGGTGTTCATTGTCAGGCAGTTTTGCCTGTAAAATATAGGATGTAAGATGTGCTTATTAATGTCACCTTGCTAGTAGATGACAGTGCACTCTGTGAAGTCTAAGTACCTTTTCTTAGTGCTTCAGCCCTCCTAGGGTTGGGGAACATGAGGTGCTGTTTGGTCTCCTTGGTCATGCCTTGCGCGAACCTGTGACACTGTGGGGTGTTTGGTCCCAAACTTGTGATGAGCTCAGGGGCTTCCTTGACCTTTTTTTGTGTCATTTTATGGGAGGGTTCTGCTAGTTGCTGAGATGAGCGGGGATGAGTTGCTGCGCATGAGGACTCAGCAGAAAAAGATCCCTCTAGACAGCCCAGGCACACATGAGATTTGAAACCTGCTTGGTGCCTTTGGCAAAAGATAAAAGTCCCTTTTGGCCAGGGTGTCCCCCAGCATCTCTGCTCCCCCCAACTTGTTGCCATCCAGCCTGGGAAGCTGCTGCCTTTTGCTGCAGCTCCAGGTTCCTCTGCCCTAGCATCTCATTAGCAAATAGATTTGTTATTTTTGGGATAACGCCGTGAGTTAATGTGATGTGCACATCGCCAAACGCCCCAACCGTGCTGCATGCAGAATTGGGCGAGTTGCAGTGATGAATGTCATGCAAAAATTCAAGGCACTAATTGAAGGTGGTTTCAACAGAATATTCAATTAATGTTCTCGGTGCTGCAGACAGTCTGCAAAAGGCGCCGTTTCCTCCTGAGGATCTGCGTTACTGTGCAACAAACAGATGAAAATGAACCATTTTACGGCCTTCTAATTGAAAGTCGATGCACCAATTTTATTAAAATTTTCACGGCGAGGGGAGCTAGAGGCCCCAAGGGCCTTCGGATGACGAAGCTCCCTCCCTGGCTGCCCTCCAGCCTGGGGTGCAAGTGACTGGATACAGGGGCCTCTGGTGGGATCTCTGAAATTAGGGTATTTTCAGCTTCAGTCTTTCACCATCGGCACCCTGTGCAACGCGGCAAAATCCGGGTGCTGCTGGCAGATGCATCAAAGTCACGAATCGAGGCTTTTCATGGCATTGCATCTAATTTACCTTCCCGCATCCTGCGATGATGTGGCTGTTTTAATGTGTTATTTACGGCGAGCTCCTCTGCCCGTTTTGCCACGGTGATGGCGTTGCGATAACGGGGATTTACAGTCCTCTCTGACAAGAGCCCGTAAACCAACCGGCTGGATATTCCTTTGTATTCCTGCAGGCCTAATTTGTAACATAAAGCACTTAATAATTGTTATTAATGAACCTGCTGTGGCTGGTATATAGACCCAGCTGGAAAGCACATCTGCTCTCGGGTTTGCGGCAAACTCCTGCAAGCCCAAGGAAGCCGGGAGCCAACGTGGCCATCCCCCTGGCAGGGTGTTTTGGGGGCTGATTGGGGTGAACGTGATGGGGACGTGTCCCTTGCAGAGCCCCGGGTACCCTCGGCCACCTGCAGAAGGCAAAATGATGTTTGGAGAATTGCTCGACCCATGCAGGCAATAAAATGCGTCTTGCCCACCTGGGTGTAGAGGATTTTGCAAAGCCAAGAGCCTCTGTTATTGCAGCTCAGGGAGGGCTGCTGAGGACTTCATCTGAAAATTTAAATGGCTAGTGCATGAGGTGGAAGTATTTTAATAACAGCTGGAAAATGAACTGCTGGTTTCTTAGGGCCTGGGTGTGCAGACAGTATAAGTGCAGGGTGCTACGGCGCTACCGGAGACCTCGGGCAATGCCTCTTGGGTCGTCTTGTGCTTGTATCTCGCTTGAGCTGGAAGCAGGCAAGATTTTCACAGCCGGCTTGTGACTTGTGGCCCCGTCCCATCGCGGGTGCCCAAGCTGGGAAGAAACCTAAGGGATGCTTCTGATTTCTCCATGGGCTTGTCCAGGACCTTGGGCGAGACGTTTAATCCCGGCGAAGCTTTTTGCCTGAAATAAGACTTTTTTGTGTGTGTTCTTCTGGGTTGCGGGATAAAGCAGGGCCAGCTCAAAGTGGCTTCTGTTAGAGCCCGTCCAGCGGCATCGCTCCCTTCGGTTCCCATCCCGCCGCCGGCGTCTGGCCTGGAATCGCCGGAATCCAAACGGCAAATTATCGGAGGGCTTTGGAAGGGGCGCACGTGCTTCCGTGCTACGATGTGGGTAATTAGAGGCCTTCAGAGGGTTTAATCACCCGAGCATCTCCCAGCTGAACCCTCGGCTTGTGATTCCCAGCGCCGCGCTTTGTCCGCGGCCGTTGAGACGAGGCAACGCTTTGAAGTGTCGCGAGCAGATCTTTACACGAAGAATATTTTGCATAATTGGTTTCTGACAAGGCCTTAAAACACTATTTAGAGTTACATGGCTTGCGCGTTAATTTATGCCTGTACTTCTAAGCATAACTTTGTTATATGAAAGTGTTATTTACGATGCGAGCTTAGATCTATTGTGTGTCGGTGATAGCACTGTGATAATGGAGATATATAGCTGGTTGTGGCAAGGAGCTATAAAAGAAATGGGTCGACGTTTCTCTGCAGTTATGGACTTAATTTTTTAATGTGAGCTATGGTGGAGATGGGGAGTGATGTGATCTGATAGTCAATAGGGAGCGGAGTGCCGGCGATGTTTTATTTCGGAAGGAATAAGCTCTTCTGGAAGATGCTTTGGAGCTCACGCTGAGTCTGATAACTTTCCCCGGAATTTTAAGTGCCTTGAGATCAGAGCAGTCGGTATTGGCTGTTTGGTGCCTTGTTTCTCTTAAATACAGTTCTTGAGTTTAGTTAAAACTTAACTCTAGTAAAATATTAACCCCATATGATGCTTAATAGGATAGAACTTAGCCTGGCAGGGATGCAGAAATTTGTATTTTGATGCCATTTTGATCCCTCTTGACTTTTGCAAGTGTTTTTGCTTAGTGGAGAAGGTGACTATCAGGAGCGGAAACTTTCACAGAGGATTTTGGCTCTTACGTTTTTTTGTTGTTGTTGTTGTTTGTATTTCAATGGGAGGGAAACAGTAATTTCAAAACCCTGCTAAGGAATTAAGCCTTTCAGATGGAAACATGTTTTTGCATTAGGCTTGCGTTTTGCTTGACAAAGCGTAAGAGAAAACAACGGGGGAAAACAACAAGTCTGAAGTTACTTCCCAACATAGAATGCAAATGCTGAATTCAGAGAACTGTCAAAGTGGGTTGATTTGAAGTTGTTGAGTGGGTTTTTTTTTCTTTTTTTTTTTTTTTTTTGTTTTTCCTCCCCCTCCCCTCTTCTGTGAAATGGGATTTCTGCAGAAAAAGCCCTGGCTCCGCGAAGGGTTTGAGCTGTGATAAATATAATTTCTCACGGGAGAAAGTGGTTGCATCCCAGCCTTTTCCAGCCAGAGCAGCAACTTACCCATGCTGGGATGGATTTATTCCTTCTCTCCATGTGTTTCCATGCAAGTGAGGCAGCCCCAAAGCTCAGAGAGGAATCAAAACAGCCTTGGGTACTTCAAAGCCTGCGAGTTGCTCTAGTCCATGGTGTTAGATGTCCTGCACAACGGATGCAGCATGTGATGTGACCCCATTCCAGGTGCCTCCTGCCTCTTCCGAAGCCCTTGAAAGGAGCCCTGAGAGAGTGAACTCAACTTTTGCTTAAATCGCCTCCCTCTGATGCCTTTTTTCCCTCTGAAAATGCAGGGGATGGGGAAATACTGAAGCTGGAGCCAGATGAAATAAGGGGAGACTGGAACAGAGCAGGAAAAGTACAGGTAGGCAAGGTGGCATTAAAATAGAGTAAAATGCTAAAATGGGATTAGTAAATGTCAATATGAACTAGCACACTGGACCTAAAATTAGCGGGTCCTGCCCTGTTTGCCAGCCCCATGTGCTTCAGTGTATTGAGGATTAGAGCAATGCCCCTTAGAAAGGGAAGGAACCTAGTGCAAGTCTTCGCTTTTTGCTTCACATTCAAAAAAATATTTCTTTCAACTGCTATCACTTAATATCTTTTTAGCAATTATGGTTGCTGGAAAGAAAAAAAAAAAAAGAAAAGAAAAAACTTAGAGCAAATCCCCAAGGTCAAAGCAGTCTCATCTTTATATGGATTGCAATAAATTACTTGAAGTCTATTCATGGGATGGGGAAGACCTTTTTATGTAGAAAGGATCATTACGGAGTTGCCAGGTCGTTAATTACGCTTGGGTTTGCTGCTTGCCATGTGAGTCATCTTCATGAAGCCGCTCGGATCATGGGGAGAGATAATGCAGTAAAAAAGTGCATTAAAATGCTCCAAATGTCCTTTGCTCCTATCTGCGCATCAGTCAGAACCGCGGCGGATTCCAAAAGGGCACTGCCAATTTAAATCAATAAATTTTTACTGGTGTGGCTGTGGCCCATATAGGTGCTTAGGGTCAAGGCAGGGTGATGCATTGGTCTGGGTGGGAGCTCTTTGCTCTGGTTGCTGGTCCCGTGGGATGCGCTGCAGCAAGGCAGGCTGTCGAGTCAAGTGCAGTAATTTAATTCCCTAAAAACTGCCTGGCGTGCAATGGAATTAGAGGCTTGTCCCAGCAGATCCGAACGGCGGGTTTTTTTTTCCCCCTCCGGAGGGGAGGTCCACAAGGCAAATCCTTCCCGGATTTGCCTCCCAAGGGAGAAGTTGACTCCAAGCAGATCCAAATCCATCACTTCGTGCCCCCCGTATAGCTTGGAGCTGGAGGGAGGCTGCAACGTGCCGGTGCTGCAGGACAAATCCGAATGTACCACGTCTAATTGCAAGTGGAAAGGCTCCTCCATCAAAACTCGGGCTCTTCACAGTCTAATTACAACTTGCCTGGCGCATTGGTTACGACGAGCAATGAAGATATAATCACGGCTCTTATTTGTCCTCCTCGGCTCCAGCTGCTAAAACAATTCCTTCTGCAGAGCCCTGCCGATTTCATGGCTCTAATGTGTCCCTGCCGCTCCCAGCCCGCTTCCGAAGGCTCCGAATGAGGAGCTGCGCCCCGGATTCGCCATGAAAGCAGCCCATTTCCTGCGTGAAGCGTGTGAAATTGGGAAGATGATATTTTTCGGAGCCGCTGGTACCCTGATTGCATGTTTGTTTGAGATGACAGTTTATGTTGTCTCTCTCTTTCATTAGGGAGGTTCAGCGATCGCGATGTTATTAACTAACAACAGCACTCACTGCATATAAACATGATTCCGCAGAGACACTCCAAGGAGCACTTGAAGGCAGAGGGGAGGGAGATGGAGAAGCAAAGAAAGATGCTCTGTTTCTTGCTCTTTTTTTTATTTTTTTCTTCCCTCTCCTCCCTCCAGTGGAGGGAAGATTGGGAAGAGATTTTTAACTAGATTAGACACTCAAAGGAGTTGCGGTTTTGTCCTGAAATCCCCTGACAGCCAATGGGGGAGCGCTGTAAAATGTCTAGTGGCTCTCTGAGAGCTCACGGGCTTGTGCCAGGCGAGCAGGTTGTTTTCTATGTGCAGGTGGGTGTTTTATAAGTGGAGGCTGAAATGCAAAACCTTGGCTCTCCAAATGCCCCAAACCTGAGGGCTCCTTCGTGCCCTGCATAGTGGGATGTGTTGGTCTCCCAACAGGTCCCTTCCAACTCCCGTTGCTGCTGATAAAAATAATAATTGACTGTGCTGCCTCTTATTAAATGTCAGTGGATGTAAAATGGGCTGGAGGGGGTGTCTATCTAGAGGGATGGAGCTGGCAAAGTTGCTCATAGCCAAACTGTCCCTTCTAGGGTCCTCTTCCCAGGGAGTTAATGCTCTGCCAAGTGATAATTGTTCAGGCTAAAAATTTCCATGCTGTAGGTTTGCCTCAGGCTATGCGAAATTGGGGAAGAAGGATTTTTGATGTTTTTTTCCACTTAAGCAAAGTAAGTTTGAGCGGCATCGAAGAGATCCGGTCTCTCCATGAGATGGAGGCAGAGACTTGGAGTTTGGCAGGGGAGTGTGAAGGCTGAGATTCAGCAGTGGGTAGGAGCAAAGAGGAAAGATGGGGCTGGTGAGAGGAAACTGTCTCTTTTCATTACCAGCAGCTCCATAAACGGGAGACTCTGCTGTGGCTGTAATAGCTGCCGTCTCGTTCATCCCCATATGGGCTGGTTGGTTAATGTGGCTCTCTTGGCTGGAGAGAGAAAATGTTCATGAGAGATTGTTAAAAGAGCTTGATTAAAGGTAGAGCAATTTAGGAAATGGCAGAAGGCTTCTCATTCAGCCTTAATTCGGCTGTTTGCATGGGTATGTTCGTGGTGGTTGTTTTGAAGGATGTAATTGGGTGTTGCTTTCTCTCCGGGAGCGCTTTCACTCTTCCAGATCTCTCCCTGCCTTTTGCTTTGCCCCCATCCTATCTGCAGCAGCCACCAGGAAGAGCTGCCTGCGGTGGGAAGGCTGGAGAAGACCTTGCACCCTCTTGCAACAAGTCCACCGAGCCGACTTGGGGTGGAGGGCTATCCAAAACCGGCTTTGCTTTTTGCACTGAAGTGGCTAAGCTGCAAAACCGCAGTGTCTTAAGCTCAAATGTGCCCAGACTTCCCGGTGTTTGGCGGGGAATGGTGGAGCGCTGTGTCTGTCCCCGCTCCCATGGCTGGGATGCTTGCAGTGGTGGTCCCCATGCCCAAAATCGAGGAGGGATCCGGCGCAAAGGCCTCTGTGTGTGTGCCAGCTGATTAGAAAGCAGAAGAATGGTGAGAGAAAATGGAAATGGGAAGGAGCTTGACAGCCCATGGAGAGGTATTTCAGCTGCAACACAAAACATTTGGTGGTAATTATAGAATAACCTTCATTTAAATGCAAATAAGCCTGTAATTAAGATAAGGGCTCTGTCATTTGCCAGTGTTCTTCTTTCCCTTCCTTGCCAGCCACTGTTTCCGAGATGCTCCCCACATTATGGGGAGCTGCCAGTTTGCCCAAGGGCCCCTATGGTGAGGGGTGATGAAATCGGTTTGAGAGGAGATGACTTGGGTGCTTTCTGCCTGTCCCACCAAGCAGAGTTTTTCCCAGGGAGTGGAAAATCAGGTGGAAATTGGGTAGGAAGATCAGCGTGTGTTGACCACAGCAATTGAAACTAGGGTTATCCATCCCAAAACAGAGCATCTCTGCAGTTCCAAGTCCTGGAAAGAACATGTTGGTGCTGCATCCTGGAAAGAGGAGTGTCATGGAGGCTGGAAAAGCTGCAGGAGATGCCTTGAGTGCTGGGAGAAGTAGCATGAAGGTCCTGCAAGACCTCGCTTGGAGCCTTCATGGCAAGCCCAGGCACAAGCATGGAGCTTCCTGCTATGTTCCTTTTCCCTGTCTGCTGGCACGTGGAAGGCAATGGGATCACAGGGGTACTCTGGAAGCAGCCATTTCTGGAAGGGTTAGCCTGCAACCTTTGCTTAAACTGCCTCAGTCTGTATGAAATGTTATCTCCTTCCTCCCTGCTAAGGATAGGTGGAGATGCTCCCGGATCGTGTTTATCTGGCCCCTGGAAAGAGCGTTTGAGGAATTAGCTCAGCAGCCTAGGAGAATTTTAATGCTTTGCTCAGTGGCTGCCCAGGCTTCCTCCTTCCTATGCCTAGGAGCTCTTCCCCTTGCTATCCCGGTGGGAATAGGTGCTGCTGTCTGGATCCGTAGCCTCGCAGTTGGGAAGGGATGATACTCTTCCTGATCCAGCTTCCCCCAGCCCATCTGCATTGCAGATTCCCATGGAAATGATGCCTAGTTTATTCATGCATTCCCTTTCTCTTCTCCTCCGTCCCAGTCCGGAGGCTTCTGCAGGTGTTGGGAGGCAGGCAAAAGCGCCAGGCACAGGGAGGCCCCAGTGCTGTGCAAACAGGGATGCCTCCAGGCAAGGAGGCTGTCTGGAGCTGGGTTTGGGAATTACGGAGCTGAAGATGGGCATGACTTTGTTCAGGCTTCTGGGGATGGAGAAAAGAAGGTGGAGACGTGAGCAGAGCCAGAAGCAGCTGGAATGTGCTGCAGTGAGACGCTTCCCTGCAGACGCCTCTGGGAAGAGTGTCCATAGGGAAGGGCATCCGTATCCTGCGAGGCTCCGGGATGCAAAGCTCAAAAGTCCAAGTCTTGAATGAGTCGCTGCTGGGGTGGGAGCTGGGACAATGTAGCTCATGCAGTCCCTGATCCGGGAGGATGGAGTGTGAGGACCCGGTTAAACAGCAAGATGTATCCACAGCCCCCGGGGCTTCCCAGGAAACAGGCCAAAGGAGGGGAAAAAGGGAAGAGCAATTGACTGGGGAACATGTTCTTGAGTATACAAACTGTGTCAATATAAGTCTGCTTTTAATATTTAATGCTGGCCTCTGAATAATTCATCTGAGCGTACAGCTAGCTGGTGACCTCTGCGGCGATGCTGAGGGCTTTGGGGGATGCGGGGAGCACGTGGATTCGGGATAAATGCCTAAAACGGGGCAAATGAGCGCCAGGGGAGGGAGCCCGGTGTGCTCTTCGCTCTGCCCACGAGGTGGCAGCCGGTCCCCACGCAGGTGTCCCCACCTGAGCATCCGTGTGCCCGGAGCCGGAGATGCTCGGTCGGATGCCCGGCGGCTCCGCTGGCCCTGGCGCGTGCTCCGCATTTGATTTCGGTGCTTTGGGAGAAAGGGAGGAAAAGGGACGCATCTGAAGCTGGCACCTGGGGCTCTCTTCTCACACTGTACATCTCTAAAGCAAGGGAGGGTGGGAGCGAAAACAAGGCTGGGCAAGGCCAAGACTGGGCTAAACTGTTGGGGCATCTCATCCTCAGTGAGATGCTGATGGCCGAGACCTTCCCAGGGACAAAAAGGGCCTTCTGTTTTTGGTGTCCCAGGGAGGCTTTGCTGGCAGTGTCACCGTTTTTGTCACTGTTTTTGCCACCATTAGCCATCTAATTGCACTCCCTGGCAGCGCGGAGGTCTGTGCTGGATCCCTGATGCTTTATTGATTACTGTCGCTTGCAACACTTCATTTTCTCCATTTCCTCCAAATCTGAGTGGATAAGATTTCTTTTTTCTCCTCCCCCCCTGCTCCCTCCCTACCCCTCTGAAATCACTTTGAAGGTTTGTTTGTAATTTCCTGAGCATTAAATCTGCATTGAAGCTGAAAATACAGCGATGAAAGGAACCACCCACACAACCACTGGGGACCAAGGTGATGCAGGTAGGAGGTCGAGAGCCTCCTCAGCTGCAAGGGGTCCCCTCAGCCAGGGACATGGCAGGACAGTGGCACATGCTGCCTCAGTGCCCTGCATGGGCAGATGTGGCTGGGCATAGGATGGCAGCAGGGGTGGATGTTGGTCCTGGTGTTTCGCACCTGGTTGGTGCTCCTGTCCTTTCTTGGAGCCTGGGAAGACCCATCCATGCTTCCTCCATCGCCTATAAAGACGGTTGGCACTTGGTGGGGTTTCCTGTTTTGTATGGGTGGAGTAAAAACTACGTTGCAACGCTGATGAAAATAAGTGCCTGAAAATGAGCCCGTTGAAGAAACGGCCTCCTGAGGGGGTGTATGTTTTCTTGCTGTTGTACCATTTTCCCTAACTCTAATTAGAAATGTTGTCAGAGGGCAAGGTGCCCTCCTCTCCTTGGGGCTGGATGCAGGAGGAGTGAGGATGTGGGCTGTGCTCCTTGGTGATACGAGGTGGCTCGGGCTCTTTGGTGGGAGCAATCTAATAACGTCGTGATTCCTTTTCTGCATTTCAATTCAGTCGCGTGGCTCCAAGCTGCTTTAATATCTATTATCTGAGTGTTTGTGCACCGGGTGATGCGGACAGAATGGAAAGGGGATAGGAAGGGCCTTGGTTTCAGCTGCCGGGTGTGATGTGAGCTTCCCAGTCCTGTGCACTCATGGCATCTGCTTCTGGAGGGGCTTTCTTTGACCTTAACTGGGCTTGTGATAGCTGTCCAGCTTGAAATGTTGCTGTCTGATGGCAGGAGGACTCGGGTAGAATGGTTGATACTGCATATTTATACCTACTTGTTAATGAAGTCTGTCTCTAGCTCTGTTGGGCATGGGAGAGTGTTGACAGTGTTTCTTGTGGCACCAGCCATGGGATGTAGGAGGCTTTGCCAACTCCTTGAGTAATGATGGCAGGAACGAGCCAGCAGGCCAACTTTTTTGGAGGGGTTTTGAGGGGATTTACTAGGAAGGCTAGGAAGCAAGAAGGATTTAAGACCTATTTGTATTCTTCCAGTGCTGCCGTTTGCAGCCAAATCGTGAGAGTTGGATGCCGAGAGAAATCTGGAGTTGCCATAACAACCGACAAACTATAACTAGTGAAAGAGTTGAGGAAGAGGGGCCCAAAGAGCAAAGGGGGAAGGAGGCACCCCTTGAAGGGTGCCAGGAGAGACTGGGATGCCTTGGAACGAGCGTGCCATGGGAGAAGTCTTCTCTGCAGAAGCCGTTTGGTCCCTAGGCCCTCCTTGAAGCCATATCACTGCTAGGTTTTCTGATGTGTGCTCTTCCAGAGGACACAGGAATTGGAAACACGCCATGCATTGAGATCTTGCTTTGGGGTTGCGCTAGCAGAGCTTGGCTGGCAAAGTCTTGCAGAGAGTTTTCTTGAGCTGGACCGAGGTGGAGGATGCAGATGGTGAGGCTCCTAGGTGAGCTGGGGACGCATTGAGAATGGCACATGGATGAAGACTGATGGTTTGACAGAGCTGGGTGGCCAAAACGCACATTCCCTCACTGTGGGACGGACCAAGCTCTCCGTAGCACAAGAAGCAAAGATTCATCCACGTTAGGTCAAGCAGTTGGGTTTAGTGCATCCTAAAATGCCTTAAGAGATTACCCTTAAGGCAGGGGCAGGAGAGGAGCCTGCTCTTGGCCACAGGGGATCCTGGATGTGAGGTTTTGGTGCATTCCCGGGGCTCTGCCATTCCTCGTGCACACACGGTCGTGCTCAGGACTTCATTAAAAGCAGCCGCTCTTCAGTTGGGTAGTCCGGGAGTCACTGTTACCAAAGCTACAAAAGAGGAAGCAGAAACTGCTCTTCTCGTGCTGAAGGACAAAAAACGTCCCATGGCAATTTAGGTCAGCACTAAGTAGGAAAGCCCTTTCACAGGCTCTGGGGCAGAACTCCCCGACTGCTGCTTTTCTGCTTTTTCTCAGCTACTTATTTTGCAGCATGTCCTGGTATGAGCTGCTGCTTCTCTGCATCCCAGTTCTGCCCATGAAGGGAGTGCTAGCAAAAAAAAAAATCAACACATACAGGTGCTTTTAGCTCCTGAAAGACCCTGAGCACTGCTGTCAAGCTTGCTGCCCCTTTACCTTGTGCATGAGGATGCTGTTCTGCTACTTGCAAGGTGAAGAGCAAGGGGAGATGCTGAGAGGCAGCAGCATCCACGTGGAGGGGAGGAAAAAAGAGAGAGAGAGGAAAAAAAAAAAAAGAAAATACCCATGGAAGACCTCACAGGCAATATAGAACAAAAAAAAATTATAATATGTCTGGAATACAATAGGAGCAAAATCTCCTGGCAGCAAACATCCGTGCACTTGACTGCCAAGAAAAAAGGACCTTACAGAAGATGAGACATGAAAGGAATTCCTGCACAAAAAAAAACCGAAAAGTCGAAACACAATAGTATATATTTCAGGCATATGAAAAGGAAGTGCGACAGTAATACTAAGGAGACAAGATACTCTAACAGAGCCGGGGAGAGAAGAAACTCAATCAGCAGTGACACAGGCTGCATGGAGGAGGCAGCTCTTTGAATGGATCGGAGTCCTTTTTTTTTTTTTTTTTTTTTTTTTTTTTTTTTTTGTATATATAAAAAAACCCAATCCCTCTTATTTATTTTTTTCCCTGGGAATTAATCTTTCTCCATTTTTCTCGGCTTGTTCAGGAACAAGGGAGCACATGAATAATACATTGCCGAGACCAAAAAGATACAAGGGGCTGTGCGCGCCTGGGAACTCGCAGCATCGATTACACTATTACACGAGGATCCTCGGCAGCAGCGAGATCCGTGCGGGTGAAACGGGAGCCGATGAGGGACTGCGCTCGTTGCTGGGGGGCTCCAGAGGGAAACCTGCACCTATGCAAGCCCCTGATGTGTATTTTTCAATATTCAAATGCATTTGGAGGGCTCAGGGCTGTTTTTTCCCCCCCTGTCCTTGAAGGGTACAAGAGCTCAGAGGCAGAGAGCAGGGCTTTGATGGCTCTATACGAGAGGCTAAATTCCTCTTTAATAGGTTGTTCTCGCCATCGGAGATCAGAGGACTCGCCTGTCCCTCCCGCGCGGCCCTCGCAAGGCCCCCGCTGACCGCGCTTCGAGCACGTACGTTATTTTTAATGATGTCCTGTAACAAAAAGCCTCCCGCCATCCATCCCCTTCAGATGTGGAGCCTCTGAAGGACAGCTCAGAAGATTGGGGTTGAAATGCTGCAGCACCTTGGGAAGGAGCAGGCGACAGCGCCAAACGTTGCAGCCCCGACGCCACGGTGAAGGGCTGAAGGGTGCATTTCTTTACCTGGACTCTTTCTGAAGCATCAAGCCCCCCAAAAAGATGGGAAATCTCCGGGAGCCCTGGTGTGACGGGACCTTGCCCGATTTGTCTGCTCGTTCGTTTTGTTTACCTGTTCTAATGCTTTTTTTTTAATGGGGCTGCCATAAAAAGCGCTCATTAGCCGGCGCTGATTTTCATTAATGTTGCTTCACCAAAAGCTTAATCAATCTTCTGTGACCGACGACCCCGCTCCCGGGGGGAACCGAGCTGTTCTGCAAATTAGCTGTGCAGATTGGCCGCAGAGCTCGCAGATGCCTCGTCTGGGCACCCAGGCGGGAGGGTTCGTGGGATGGGCCTGGGGGCTGCTGGCAAAATTTCTTTTTGCAGTTTGCCAAAATTTGGCTTTGCAATTGGCCCTGAATGCAGCTGGCCGTGCTCCAGGGGTCCCAGTGGGACCCTGAGCTCCAGGAGGGTGTGTTTGCAGCATCCTTTGGAGCCGAAGTGATGGGACTTGGATGAGACTTGGGAATAGCCTGGTTTTCCCCTCCGGCTCTGCCTTCCAGAGGCTCCCGGGCTGGTCCCTTGTTGCTGCAGCCCTGTCAGCCGGGTAATGACTTTGCTTCTCCCCGCCGGGCCACGTGTGAACGGCGGGGCTGGAGGTGAAAGGCTCCCGTTCCCATTACCAATCCAATTTCCTGGACTTTTACCAGGTAGATGGGAATTGCCGGAGCGGAACAGCCTGACGGGCCATTGAGCCCGGTGTCTCCTCTCCGAGAGCGGCTAGTGTTTGGCCTATAATTAAAAGCCTTTGTGTTGGTTGGCTTGTAATTCAATATTGCACTGCCACATACATATATCGTTCAAGGCAGAACAGGCTCCAACCTTTGCAAGGATGCGAGCGAGCCCATGGTGTGTCCACAGAGGTCGGACCCCCCGTTGCCTCACGTTGAAAGGAGATTTTGCTTTTTCCGCCAGTTTGGGAGAGAGGAGCATTGGAGAGCATCAAAAGGAGACCTGTGCAGCTCTCGCGTTGCTTTCGTCTCTGTCGAAAGCAGAGAGAACCTCTGCAAATGGATCAATGGCCCTGAAAAGCTGCTGAAAATGTTGGGTGGGTCCCTTGGCAATGGGAGAGCTCAGGGCAGGTCGTGCGGCGGAGCGGAGGGTTGACTCGGCACCGGGGCTGTATCCAGCATCCCTCTCTGTGGGGCTGTACTTAAGACTGATTAATTTGCCCACCTGAGCAGTTTTCCCCTCTAATTGACTGCACCTACAAGAAAACAAACCCGTGCCAATCAATAGAGAAATAATTTTGCAAATTGTGACCATAAATCATTTGGGTTTGGTGCGCGTGTGCTCAGGTTGGTTAATGAATAAAACTGGGGATCAATTTTCTTTATTAAAACGCAATTGTTTCATCTGTTGTTACTTTGGGCAGGATGGCAGCCGCTCGTTGGCTTGCTTACTGTGAGCTTATTGCACTGTGAGGGGATGGGGACCAACTAGAGACCTTTTTGGTCTCAGTGTTTTATTCCAGCAGGAGCAATAGCGAGTTCTACCTTGCAAATGGGCATCCAAACTGCTGCCCTATGAATACGATGGGTAAAAAAATCAGTTTACTGCTCCATCAAGTGCAGGAGAAACTGAGGGCTACTTGGCCTCCTGATTTACAGCCCCTCCGGCAAGGAGCGGACGTGCGATAACTTCGCTGGGGCTTGAAGCGCCTGTTTAGGGAGTCCCATCTTTTTATTGATTTTTTTTTTTTTTTTTTTTGAATAGGACAAATGAGCAAATAACAGTTCAACAATAAAAGCGGGAGGATAAATAATCCCGCGGCACGGAGCAGAGTGAAATGCAAGGCAGGCACGCGCCCGGAGAAGGTCAAGTTTTTAAATCTAAACTGGAGCTAAGCAAAATATTGGCTAACTAACTGGATTCCCAAGCTCATAAAGTGTTGATAGTGCTGGATGTCGCCTGGAATATATCTCTCATTCTTGAGACGGGGAAGCTGGTGCTTTCCTTGATCTCTGCTCCCCAGGGAAAGGCTCCTCGGGCGCGGGCGGTTGCAGGGAGCAGGCGAGCGGAGCCTGTCAAGTGTCTTGTTTTGCTCCGCGCTGGCAGGGCAGAGCTGGAGAGGTCGCTGGGGTTAAGAGCATCCGCAAAAGCAAAGCTACGAGCAGCGCTCCAAGGTGCCGTGCTTGGATTCCTTAAGCTAAGCGGACCGGGATAGTGCTGGGCGATGCTCGGAGTGCTGGTCTCTATAGCTGAGCTGCAATGTCCTCCTGTGACGTAGGAACTGATGGACCGGCTGTTGATCCGTGCTTAGGGTTTCTCCATAGTGTTTCTCTCCAGCTTGGACCAGCTGTGAAGCCTGGGATGCTTTTGCAGACCACATCTTCCTGCTGTGTCTCCGATGATGTGATAAACCCAAGGGTTTGGTGCAGCTTCCACGTCCCCCTTGGAAAGGGAAAGGCTTTTCAAGTCGGGATTGGCTTTTCAAGTCGGGATTTGCTTCTCTGCTTCGCTTTCTTCCTTTTAATACTCAGTGAGGTGCCAGTATCAAGGTCTGGTGGCCTCTGGCTTCCCAGGAGAATTACGTTCTCCCTCCATGGCTTCGCTTCAAGGCAGCATGTCCTCTTGGTATTCTTCGTATGGCATTTCTCTTGCGCATAGTGCATTTTTATTTATTCAAATAGTGGTATGGATTGTTGAAAAGGTAGTGGGGAAAATAAATGAAAACAAATAAACACCTAAAGATCTGCACTAAACTTTTTCAAGGTCTGGTTTGGGAAGTTGAGTAACTGTCTTCTGGAAGAGCAGTGACTAGTGATGTAGCTGGTGTCACCAGCCATGTAGCTGTCCCTTGCATCCAGCAACAGGAGGGGCATAATAAGTGAATGGTGCGGAGCCCCCAAAGCTGCGTTTGGGTCCTCCCTATAATGCAGTCCCTGGGTTTTTGGCTCTTCCCGGACCTTCCTCCGGAGAGGTCGTCCACCTCTTCCCAGTCGGCTCCTTCTCCTACCTCCTCTCCTTAATAAATCATGAAGTTTGCCCAAGCCTCCCTCCGTCCCCACCCAAACACAAACATTGCGCGTCGCCGCCACCTTGCAGCTCACAGAGCTGCTCCCTCTGACAATCAATTACCCTCCGGAGATGAAATTATTGTTTAATGGCTTTTGGAACAGGCTCCTGCTCTGACATTCATCACAATCAATAATGCATCAGCAGGGACAAAAGAAATTACCTGCCTCCCGCTAAGTGAAAGAGGCCATTTGTATGCAGCAGGGCTGGGCTAGCAGCACATCTAGGTGCGTCCGGTAGGCAGAAGTGATGCTGCCAGTGCAAGGGATGTGCATCTAGTTCTGATCTACCTGCTGCATCCTCCACTGTGCAGGATGAGGAAGGGGATGACGGATGCCCCCTGTGATGTGTCTGTGACCCCTTGCATCCGTGTGAGGCCCCCTGGTTCTTAAGTCTTCTGCAGGAGCACCATGAGGTCCTGTGGTCCACCAGGAAAAAGCTGGTCCTGGTGCTGCTCTCCTTAGTTTTCCTCTCCAGGCTCCAGTGTTCACCTGAGCAAGTGATGCCCGTGCCTGTGAGCATCTCGTGGTGATGAGGGAGCGTTATCCTTCGAGTGGCCATCCCAATTAGTGATTAAGTGGCGATCCTCATTAGCTCGAGCAGCGCTTGCGTTAGAGCCACTTGATTGCTGTTGTTTGTTTTTGCTCTCTCTGCTGCTGCTTTAATGTGCCCTACGTATAACTCCGGGAGGCCGGAACGACACGGTGATGGATAAAGGGAGACCTGGCGTATCTGCTAGGATGTGCTGAGAAGCACCCAAGGTTCATGCAAGGGTTTGGGCAAGGAGAAGCCCAAGTTCTTCACCCCATCCTCTCCTCTATTGCTTGGGAAGAGATGCGATTTCCTTGCTTCGCTGGCAGGTGGTTAATTAAATGCCAACATTTCCCAAGGATCAGGTCTGGGTTTACGGCTCCCGGGCGGCACTGAGAGCATCTTGAGCGAGCAAGCGCTGGGGATGGCAAAGAGCAGAGGAGACGGGCAAATGGGATGCGCGTAGGCACCGTGTTTAGCTCTAATCTAACATGACTTTCCCCTCGGTTGGCGAAGGGGCGCGCGCGATGTTAACATTCATTATCGTGTCATATTCGATTGACTGCCAGCATGTATTACGCTTCCCTTACGCTGACAAAACCCGCTCGCTCGCTCCGCCAAAGGTCTGCGGTGCCATCGCGATGCCAATCCCGCCCTCTTCCCTCCCCACGCGATATTTCATCAACTTTAGAAACTTTGCCCGCTCCATTGATTGAACAGGTGATAAAGCCGTTGTGTCTGCGCTGGCCTATTCGTGGTGCTCAGCCCTCATTTTTCCCCGGGATCATAAAAGGATTTTTTTAACTGTCATCCGCACACTGCATATTTGCTCCTAATAATCAATATTGATTTTCTCGGAGTGCCATATATCTCCATGCCATGCCTTATTTGTTGGGAGATTAGAATCTTGATGAGCTTATAATAAAAAGCACATTTTCCCTATGTGTGCGCGCACGCACGAGGATCTTGTTAAGATAATTATCTTGCTTTGCTGGCAGAAAACTTGAGTCAAGCCCTGCAGCTGCAAAAAGAGAAATCCAGCGCCGGCCGTTTCGCTCTTGCTTTTAAGGTCGACTCTCATTAATCGTGGGAGGGAAAAGCCACCGGTCCCGGGGAGCCAGAACCGTCTTGGTGGGGTGTCAGCTGCTGGACTTGGGTCTGCAAAGGCTCCTCTGCAAGAAGAGACTCATTGGCACCTTGAGCATCACTGATGTTGAAGCCTGTTGGGTGTTGGTGCTCCTAGGTAGGTGTTCCTCATCGTTGTGTTGTGCCCAAGGGGGTAGAAGAGCTGAGCTGCTGTTGCGAAAAAGGGCCGTGCTTCAATGGAGTCTGCATGGTTTTGAGTCTTCGTGTGATAGCTGAAAGATTTGGACGGTTTTCCACGGTGTTTGGGCTGAGCTGCTGCCTTGGCCAACCCAGCGCGCTGTTAGAGAGCATCCAAGCGAGTCCCGTGCTTAATCCGCGGGCACCTTGGGGCCGGGCGAGACTCAAACTCCCTTCTAAGCAATAAACACAAGGCACTTACACCGTCCTGAATATGTGGCTAACATGTTTTGCACAGCGTTATCTGCCTAAGTAATAAATTGTATTCTTGCGTTGTTTCTACTTCAGGGACCTTAAAGCTTATTACTGTTTTTGGCCAGAATATCCTGCTGGTAGGATTGGACTGGAGACAAGCTCTGCTTTCCAAAGTAGGGAAGGAGAAGACTGTCGTGTAATAAGGTTTTGTATTAAGGGCACAGAGCAGAGATAATGTTAAAACAAAAGGTGACTGAATGGAACTGAAAAGGTCCTTAAGAAAATGCAAGGTTTTGCCCAACTGTTGGGAGAAGTCAATTTTCCTATTTTTTGACGGAGAGCTGCCAGATAAGATGCTTCAAATCGGCTTATTGAATTACAGAAATGCCAACGTTTGGAAGCGAGCTGCTTTGCTTTGAAGTGAAATGCTGAGATTTTTCATTTTGACATTTCCCAATTGATGTTTTTTGGTAACTTTCTGCACACCTGGTAAAAGTGAGACAGGGAGGGAGGGGACAAGTACCAAACACAGAAATACTAACACAACAGAATTGCTGAACGGGTGGAAAAAGCCGTCCTCTGGATAATTCCTATTAAAGCCAAGGTGTCCAGCTTCTAATTGGCCTCCCATCCATGACTGCTTATAGTAGTCAGATGCCATCGCTTTTTACCCCGACATCTTTTGCTGAATTTAGATTAACATCAGAGGGGCTCGGAATAGGGAGGGTTTTTTTTTTTTTCCCCTCTTCCTTTTCCACTTGAAATTTCATGTTTATTGAACTTAACTCCCAAAGGGGAGAAAAAATTGCTTCGTGTATAAAAATGTTGTCTCCTCTGGAGTTTGCTGTGAGGGGGATTTCTGGGAGAGAAATTGATAAATATTCTCCGTTCTGCACAATTCAATTTGGAGTTAAGCAGGGATAATAAAGTGGTTGCTGTTCTGGCCGGAAAGAGCTGACGCAGGAGAGATGGAGGTGAATTGCTTTGGTTGCTCGTGGGCTTTCCCAGCTCCCTGCCCTTGGTGCCAGGCAGCAGGAGCGGAGCCCAAAAGACCTTAGGATGTAGGGAAGGATGTGAGGTTGTGTTTTCCGAAGCAACCTGAAGAGGGGGGTCTATGTGCAGAGACAGCCTGTGGGTTGTGATAGGCACCGAAAAGCACCTGGGAATTAAAAGATATATATAATTAAATAAATAAGGGAGGAATAAATAGAACTGGAGGAGTGAGGAAAAATAAAACATCAAAAGAAATGAAAAGGCAGCGAAAGAGCAAGTGAAGTTTTGCTTCGGTGGCTCTTGGCGCGCATCCTGCTTGGCTCTCCTGCTCCGGAGGGGAACGCGGAGCTGAGGATGCTCCATATGGAAATGGTCCATCCCAAGGGTCTCTGCGCACATGAAAGCCCTGCCCCTGGCACTGCTCATTATGCAGCCACTAATTGCATGCTGCATCCGTGTGCAGCTGGAATGCTGGAGCGGGAAGACACCTGGATAGAAGGTGCTGGATGGACGAGATGCTGAATTGAGCCCTGGTGCTGCCAGGTGGTCCCACGTGGGCCATGAGGATGGAGTTGCAAGATGCTAGGAGTTGGGAGATGCTTCCTCCTCTCCTCTTCCTCCTCCTCTTCCCTATGGAACAGCGGCTCTCCGTCACTTTTCCCTTGCAACATCCCTCCACGCATCCCAAAGGTGGAGGGCGTCACCGCTGCCATCTCTTCCCATGCCCTTTGGGTTAGTTCTGCCCCCAGATTCCCTGGCCAAAGGGCCCCCTCTCCGGGCTCATTGACCCCAGGGCGTTTTCCCGACTTCTCCGCTGCCCTCTGCGACTCCGAGTCCATTTGCAGTCACCCCTCCGCGTGACAAATAGTTCAGGCGAGCGCTGCTCTCGCACCGGGTGCGTTTGCACAGGAGCAATTTATCAGAGCGATTTTTATCCTCGTTAAGGCAAATTAAGCCCACAAAGCTGGCAACAGAGGGGGAGAAAAAAAAAAGTAAAAATCCTCGTTCATGAAATATTTATTAAAAACAGGCATTGTAATAAATATTTGAAGCCTGGTTATTAATGTTAAATCATACGAACGCCGAGCGCACGGAGTTAATTGGGTGCAGGGGTCGGGGAGTCACCTGAGCTGCTGCTGGGCCAGTGACCTGGTGTGGACACTTGCCCAAAATGTGCTGGTTTTGCCTGGAAAGGATGAGGGCAGCTCTTGCGATTAAAAACGGATATTAGGAGTCATTTGCAGGAGGGAGAGTGAGCTCAGGGGGTCGCGTTAGAGCGGGGGAAGCCGCGACCTGTTCCGTCGATAGCCCCTGGCCTCCCAAAAAGAGGCATCGGGTGGGGGCTTGCACGGTGAGCCGCTTTATAAAAAGCAAACGTGCATTTGTCAATGAGCGAGGGAAAGCGTTATTTTGTGGTGCCGTTGCCCTTTTGTTTGGAACATCCTTTATATTTATTAGCAAGCCCCGAAGCAATAAAAGTGGGAAGCGGCAGAAGAGCTTAAGCTCAACCCCCAATTGCCCTGTTCTCCCTGAAATTATTTGCATGGTGGTGGGGTCGTTCCTCCTCTCCTATAGCTGCTGTGGGGCTAGGAAGGGCCATTCATCGTTGGCCTCCAATGCTCTCATGTGGATCTGGGAATTTTCCTCTCTTGGATCCGGGAAATGGAAACTGCAGCACTGGAAACCTCATGTTTTGTTCCCCAAACCTGCCACTGTTGGGTCTTTTGCAGGCGGTTCTCCCTAGTTCCCTTTCCAAGCGGCGTTTGGAAACACCATTTACCTGCCCTCCAACCTGAGCAGTAGTGGGTGTGCACATATATATACATATATATTTTTTTTTTCTACTTTGAAGCGAGCAGATAAATAAATGGTAATTTAGCTGTGGACCCAACCCAGCCGCCCATAAAAGCCGACGTGTAGCAGATTTACAGCCCCGTGCAGAGATGCTGTTATGCGAAGCAGAGCTTCGCAGGGGAAGGCATCTATCACACGAGTGAGGGACATTTAAAAGCAGCTTCCTTTTGTTCCCTAATGCGTTGGACTCTCCCGCGTGGAATGGGAGAGGCGGGAAGTGCTGGGGATGACACCCATAGCACTTATTTGGGTAGTGCGCTTTAAATGGTTAAGGTGAATCCTTTTATTGCCTCTCTTTATTTTGCTCCGTCGCTGTGGATTTATTGGTTGGAGTGGAAGCTCCAAGGGGAGGTTTCCATCTCTCCCGGACGCCCTATGGGCGGCGGAGCCCTGTTCCCAAGTGGCTTTTCCGGCGCTTCCAGGCCGACGCGGGGTGGCCTTGGCAGGAGAAGGGACCGCTAGCTCTGGAGGAGGGAAGCCAGGAGCCCTTCACCAAGTGTCACCGATGCGGAAACGCGGGATCAAGCGAGTGGCAATTCGGATGTCACCGCCTGACAGAACAAAACCCTCTACCGAGGAATTAAAGCCATAAATATCCTACGGGGCCCCTTCCTGCTAACATGTTCCTGACATCTGGAGTGGCAGCCCCCTGGAACCGAGCGGCTGTCAAAGAGCTGCCGCAATTAAGTCGTGAATGCAGCGGGGAGAAAGGGGGAAAACAGGGTTTTTAAATGACTTGGCAGGTGATGGAAAACCCCAAATACCCTTTTCCATTAACGCTGGCGAATTTACCTTAAAAGGGCTTGGGTTAGAGACTAAGGGAGTTAATTGCAGGAGCCGTTTTGCTGCTTTTCCTGCGAGACTGGCGCCGACGTGTGTTTGCTGGCAGCTTTTTCTTGCTGGCTACCTGAAATGGGGAAGCGGAATTGCTCCCACGTGCCCCGGATGGCCGAGGAGGTTGGGAACTCTGAAAGCCCCAAGGTCAATTCCCTCCATCCAAGCTGTTCCCGACCGCGCCGCGAGCCCAGAACGCCTCCCGGGGCTTTGCTTGCCCACCTTGCAAAGCATCGCCCGCGTTGCTGGGGCTACCTGGCTGCACCCCCAGCTCGTTTTGGGTAAATAACGTCTAGTTTCTGGCCGTGAACGGCCTCGGCGCCTGCTCTGTAATTTCAGGCCAGCTTTTGCAGCGCCTGGGTGTTTAACTCTCCAATTTGGCCTGCGGCAGCACCGGGCAAATTGCTCGCAGCCACCCGTTTGCTCACCCCCAAATGCAGCTTTGTGCTGACCAAAGCAATCTACTTAGCGTGTATTTTCAGCCAGGATAAAAAAAAAAGAAATAATAAAAAAAAAAGAGGCAGATTGCTTGCAAATGGCCTGTGTTTTCTATATAGCTCCCCCATTTTTTCAAGGGACGATAAAGGAAAAAAGGGGCATCCAAAAACAGTGTATTTCGATGAATTTAGCTGTTTCAATGAATTTGCAGCAGCAGGAACACACGTATGCTTTTTTAATTGACCCGAGACATCAATTGCTGCTGCCTCCTGCTTTCTCCCTCGGCCGAGCACTGAAATGGGATCTTATTCTGCAAATGCCACCAAGCTCCCTTGATGCTCACTCGTCTGATGAGCCAAGTTGCTAGGACCCTCAACCCTTTCTGCCCTCAAGGAAGGTTGTGGGAGGTATATATAGGAATATATGGGAGGTATATATAGGAATATATGAAGGTATGGGAGGCAGCTTGTTTGCAAGCGCTGAAACACAGCAGCTAGGATTGGAAGCGAGCAAAGAGCGTGCCGGGGCTGGTTTTGTCTTATTTAATGCTGACATCCTGAGGTCAAACTGCTCCTCTCCAAGGAAAGCCCGGCAACATTAGTCAAGCACGGAAATCTCTGGCTTTGTAGTTTCACTGCATGGTTTATAAGCCACTGGGGTAAGAAGTTCTCTTCCTCTGGAAGTGCTGGGGAGTATTTTGGTCTTTTCCTTCTCTCGTTGGGGTCCCTTGCTCGTTTTAACTGGAGTTTTCCAACATGAGGACACTGCATTTTGGTTCTCCTGGTGCGGGTTTGCAGTGACGAGGCATCGTGGGGACACCCTGTGCTTTGTGGTTTGGGGACCTGGTAGTTATGAGACAACGAGTGACGATGCTCAGGAGTTGGGTAGGGGCAAGGTGGCCCATGGATAGTTTCTCTCGCCCTCACTGCGATCACAAAACGGGCACTTAAAAGACTCGGGACTTATTGCTAGTCTGGCCTCGTCCTTGCATCGCAAGCGAGCGGCATCGAGCGAGCTAGCGTTCGGGTCAAAAAAGCTCCCTTTTAGCGCAGATTTCAAAACGACGACGTCTTTGTTTCATTCTACATTTGCAACTCTAATGTATTCCCCCCGTGCGCTTCCACCCACTCCGCGCGCTGCCAAGCCCAGACTTTCTGCTCACATGGCTATCAGTGTCACTTCTGAAACATGCCTTTCCTTGCAAATCCAGCTTTTCATCAATTAAACATTTTTTGACAGCTTTTCTGAGACAAACCCTCCTTTCAAAAAAGAAGGAAAACTTCAATTTCCACCAAAGTTCTGCTCTTCAAGCTGTTTCACCTCACAAGACCCGAGCACGGGCCCCTTTTTGGGCCGTGCAGGTGAACCCTCTGCAAAACCAAATTGCAACCAAATGCTTTTGCCCGAGCCCTCGTCTCCTGTGTGGCTCTAATCAGCCGCCAAGTTGTTTTTCTTGGAAGCGGAAGAGCAGGTAAATCTCTTGCTTACTTAATCATTTTTATCCTCTTTGCTGCCTGACTTGAGTCCTTCAATGTGACAAAACTATTTATGATCTGAAATCAATCTCTCTTTAAAGTATGTTCCCTTTGATTTTTTTTCTTTCTTTTTTTCCCCCCCCTTGCCTTTACCTGCAACCTACTCTGTTTGGGGGACAAGGGGAGAACGCAACGACCCAAACAAACTGGATTCAGAACCTTAAATTCAGCAGTTGTGTCCTTTGGTGAAAAGCTGGGGATTTGCAAATGCAGCCTCTGGTTCTGACATAGATTTTCTCAAGTTAATGTAAAGCCCTGGCAGCACCGGGCTGCTCCTTGCCCGGCCCCGTTTGCACCCTCCTGCTTTCGGCATCTGTCCCATAAATGCCAAGGAATCAATTAAAGCCAGGGCTTTTTTAAGGTGCTGTCTCGCGTCTCCAAATAGCAGTAAGTTGTGGCACAACTGGGGAAAGCTTTTGCATTTGGAAGCAAAGAGCCGAGGAACGCGTTGAATATGGAGCATGGCACTGGAAAGGGATACGGAGCGTGCAGAGGGACCTGATCTATGTGGCAGCGGGGATGGAAGTCCTTCTGCAACGCAGCTACTTTTGCGAGTAGCTATTTGGGCTGCAGGGCCTGGAGGAGCCAGGGATTTGGAGCAAAGTGCTGACCTATAGAGGAAATAGGGAATGCATATGGAAATGCACTTGCAGCCAGGCAGGATTGGGAGGGGGAGAAGGGGCTCGGGATAGCGCCTTGCAGCCCGGCGAGGAGGCTTGCCAGGGAAAAGGGCCAGAAACGCAGGGAACGGGGCCAGGGCAGGGTTATTATAATTCCTTGGAGGGTTCGTTTGCCAGCTCGGGAAGCGCGAGCGAGCGGCACCCTGAAACGGAGACCAGCTATTTTGCAGCAATTAGCGGTTGCTGCCGGCTGCCGCGCTTGGAGGGGAGCCAAGCAGAGGTGCGGGCACGGGATGCGGCTGCAGGATGCGCCCCGAGCACGTGGCACCTCCGCGATGTCCCCAGCTCCCCTGCAAGCTCCCTGCCCGTCCCGGCTGGACCTCCGAACCCGCGTGCTGCTTGCAAGGGTTCAGCGCTGTCTAGGGCCTCGGAAAACAGGGAATGCGGCAGTTAAGGGGTTAAACGTGCCTGCGTGTGCATGCCTTGCCAGAACCGCATGCTTGCATTGGGTTTATATATGTCTTGGTGCATGCGCTCGCGCGCACTACGCGTGCATGGAGGGGAGCGCAGGGCATGGCCAGCGAGGGCAGGGGCAGCCTGGAGTCTCTCTTTTTTTTTTTTTTTTTTCCCCTCCAGAAAGTGAAAAATCAATCTTTGCCCTTTGAAGGAGTTTATGAATTCCTGGCGTCGGGATCGATGCGCATCGATTTGGGGGCGTCTGCGCGGGCTCGTCGCGGGGGGAAAGCAGAGAGGTGCCGGGTGCGGAGCAGGCGGGAACAGGTGCCGTTTCCACCCAGCTGTTGGCAGCAAAAACATTATTTTTCCCTTTTTTTTTTTTTTATTTAATCTGACAATTTTTCCAGCCTCGCCTACTGTCTCTTCTAATGCATTCGCGTTTGTTTGATCTCTGACAAACTTCCCCTCTCTGATCTTTTGATGAAATAATAAATCGGGGGCCCTTGAAGACACTTGGCAGTAGGAGAGCCTAAACGAAAACCCTTTTAAGCATTTAGGCTTTTTAAAACGTGACAATCCCCTCCTGCAAGTGTGCCGTGTATACGGGGTTGCCTGTGGATGCTCCGAGGCCATAAAACCCCTTTTTTTTTACAAGTCTGAATAGAGAAAAAGTGGGAGGCAGCAGCAAACGACACATCCAAGGTCACCAAAGGAGAGGGAGAGCAATCCAGGTATTGGATTCCAGGACCCGTAGCCTTTCCTCTTCTCTTCATTATTATCCTCCTCCTATTTTTTTCCCCTTTCAAGCATTGGCACCTGCTGTTTCTAGTCAAATCCAATACCATTTGCTCCGAGTGCTCCGTCAGTCAAACGCCTGCCTGGGCTAAACATCCTTAAGTGATTTTTAAAACGAGGTGGGGATAAAAAAAAATAAATAAAAAACACACACGAGCTGGGAGGAAAATAATGAAGTCGGTGGCTCTGCATCTTAAGCAGGAGTTTTTGGTCGGGGCCATGTGGTTTAGCCAGATTAGCTCCCCCCTTTGCAAAGCTTGCCAGGTTCCCTCCAGCCAGGCTGCTTTATAATTAAGTGATAATTGTTTTTGCTGGGGAGCAACACAGGCAAGATAAACAGCTTGAGGAATCAATAAGCATCAAGGTCAGAGGCTGAGTTATTTACTGAATCATCTGCAATTTATCTCCTAACTTTCCCCCCGTGCGAAGGAAAAGTGTCTATTTTTGCAGAGGATTTAGAAGTCCTGGGGTTAGCACTGTTGCTTAAAAATAAAATAAAAAAAAACACAATGCAGTGGAAATTTGGTGGCTGCACGCAAGAAATCTTCAGAATTAACCGAAGAGGATTTGGGGGCGAGCTGCCAAGATGCAACAGAGTTATATCCCCGTGTGCGCGCTCGCAGGGATGCGCTTGCACTAGCTCCCTTACATCGGGCTACCCGAATCGATGCAAAGCCCTGCCTGGATGTTTACTGCTCATTAGCTTAATTTTGGTCTTAATTGACGTCGACTGAGCTGCGGCGAACTGGGTTTAACCTGAGCTTATGTCGCCCCAAGCCAAGGCTTTTCCTCGGTGGAAAGTCCTGCCTTGCCCGGGGGGTTCATTCCTAGCGTTCTGCGAGATGGTTTGGCTTCCTTTACAAAAAGCACTTTTTTATAATGCGCTTTCAGGAGATTTTTCAAGGGTCACAGGGCCAAATCCTCAACATGTGGAAATCACTGGAAAAACCGGGTTTAATGGTGATTTTTTCCTGGGTGAAATCAAAGCGATAACGCGCGGTGTGACTGATAGCAGAAGGTGCATTTACAAGACCCGAACTTCCAGCCCTTGCGTGTCTTGAGCGTGTGCGGACTCAGACCTGGAGACGGTCCGTGCAGATATTGCCCCCGTGCGTTCCCAAAATCCAGCTAAGGAGGTAGGGATCGATGCGGGCGCGAGCCGCTCGCCCACCATGGAAATCTCCTTTTGCCGAGCTCCATCTCCGTGCATCTCGCCGTATTGATTAGATAATGTCACCGCTGGGCTCGTTATGGATAAAGTAGCTCTATGGAAGGCAAAGTGCCGGGTGCTGTCGCGGTGTTATCCGTGCTGCAGCAAAGAGGGGGCTCGCAGGACGTGTCCCTTTCCATCCTCTGCAAAATCCCGTTTTTCTCGGCTTTTTATCCTAATGCGAGCTTGGAGGCTGGTGCTGCAACCCCATTTCCTCGCCGAGTTATCTTGGGTCCTGTTATCTAATGAATTTATCATATCAGGGAAGCAATTCACACACCTCCTCCCCTCCCGGTGAGGGCCGGAGCGCGTTCCCCATCACGCCAGCGTCCCGAATTACAACTTGGCAGAGATCAATCCGGGCTTTTGAAATCCGTTTAAATGGCTGCAGCGATTTGGAGAGAAGAGATGCTGTGTTAATCTATAATGAAACAAGAACTAACCCTGAAGGGAAAGACAAGCGAGTGTGAATGGGGCTCTTGTTGCAAAGAGCATTTCCAGCGATGCTCTCATTCTCTTTCCATTTTTACTCTCCCTTGTATATTTTTTTTTTATTTTCTTCCATCCTTTCTTTCCATGTATCGCCTTCTTTCTTTCCTGTAGATGCTGCATGTAATGATTTCATCACTCGAGCTCTCCCGGACAGAAACGAGCTCTTTCTTTTATTCCTTTGCTTGCGACCCTAAGAAATTGTAAATGGAGACGGTGTTAGCAAAATGCAAGCTGCGAGCATGCGGATGACAACCTTATATTATATTTATAACGTCTGCCTTCAGATGAGTTTGAACATACTTTTTTGTACTTTCAGGAGGGGAAAAAAAAGAAACTTTTAAAAATTGCTCTCCAGCATTATGATTAATTTAATATCTTAGAGCTGAAGTGTTTGCAAAGTCAAAAAGTGTTTCCATTCGCTGTGTCTGTATGTCATAAGCTTCCCTGCTTTACAACACAAATTAAGTTTTGAAGCTGGAGCCTGAAATTCTCAAAAAGGCCTAAAGCAGTTTTGATTAGAGCTGGTTGAAATGTTTTCTAATGAATCAGTTTTCAAAAAGAAAATACAGGTTCGCCAAAATCAAATCATTTTATGGGACCGCAGCCTTTTTCTCATTTAAAATTTCATCTAAATGTTTTATTTCAATGAAGTCGAATCCCTTTGGTTCCGTTGATCATTTTGCACGTAGGCTAGCTGTATTTTAAGGGGAAAACAAAGCCTTTGAGACAGTCTGGATATTTCCGAGATCAGGTTTTTTAAGAAAAAATTGTTTTGGGGAGGTGGGAAATGGGATTTTTTCCCGAGTTAAGGAGAAACACAGTATGCTGGACATTCCCAAGGATGCAGGTGCAGCGCTCGCTCCCGCTGCGCTCTTGGTGCCTGTTGATGCTTTTCCAGCACCGCGGAGCTTTTCGGGAGACTTTTCCATTTCCCAGCACTGGCAGGTGCAGCTCCCGGGTCGGGATTTAAGGCTCGGCCCAGCCATTCCTCCTTCCCGCTTTCCAATTAATCCCCCGCTGGGTAAACACGTTCCTTGCGCTTTATCATCCTGTGAGCAGCCTTAAAGAAAAGCAGGAAAAAAAAATAAGGAAACAAAGCTAGCAACCCACCAATAAATTAAATGCACCGAATAAAATACGGAGAAGAGCAAACCAACCCCAAGCAGCCCCCTTAATTAATTGGAGCCCTGTTTGTGGGCGAGCACCCTCCTAAATCCCCCAGTGCTGGATGCAATTTTCTTGGTGCCATCACTCAGTGTCCCTGGCAGACGGGAGCCCAATGGCTGCTCGAATGGTGCTGCGGAGATGGAGTGAAAATAATAGATTTTTAACACCGCTTGCAAGGCACGTGGCCCCGCTCCCCTTCCCGCCTTCCTGGTCCTTCATCCCCATCCTCCTCATCCGGCCCTGCGCTCCTGGGCTCGCTTAGCAGGCGCTATCCACCTTCCCGCGCGCGCTGGGAAGGAAAAGGATGAAGGTTAATTTTTTTTTTTGTGGTCCCTCTCATAATGACTCATCCATAACGATTTCTATTGGTTATATTTCCTCGTGTGACAGAAACAATTTACTGCGTTCCTGCAAAGCCTATTTTCTCTGCATGATCTGCTTGTGTGGAGGTTCGGGGAAGTAATTTACAGATACTTTGCCTCAAAATAGCTTACAAAGACAAAAGGGGCCTGTTGACACCAAGGTGCACTCCTCGGGAGCGCGGAAAATGGGATAAAACAGTTTAAAAATAAAAGCGTTTTATTATAGTCACTTAAAGTTAAATTCTACATGGCGTGCTGTGGGGCAAAAGCTCCCCGAGCTGACGGGGGGCTCCGGGGCCGGCCAGGGCTCTCCGAGCATCCCATTTTGGTGGCAAAATCCCCCTTTTTGGAGACCCGCTGCAGCGTGGCAATAGGAGCAAGCTGGGAAAAGGAGTAGCGCGGGCCTGCGAGGCTCAGGAGCTAATTTGAAATGAGGTGAGCGCCGGCAAATTGAGTTTCAAGGGCAGCGGAGACGACTTGTCAATTGAGCCCGGGCTCCGGGATGTCGGAAGAATCCTTAGCAGCGGCATCGCAGGGTTGTTTGTGGCCGTTTATGTAATAGCCGCAATCCCCTAGGTAGAATAAGCAATTCCTCTATTCAGGACTTTGAAAACTCTGTGACATCTGGAGGGGTTTTGTTGACCTTGCGAAGGGCACGCGCTGACTTCCCGCTGCCGCCCTTCTCTCTGTGCCGGGTGGGGAAATAAGGCTGGGATGCGGAATCTGGTGGGTTTTTCTCCATGGAATTCCCGCCAGGCATCCGATGTGCATCCTCAGGTAGCTAAATGGCTTTGCAGAGCTCTCAGCTGCCAGGCTGGCTCGGAGCGGCAGCACATCCCGCCCGGATCCTGCCTTGGGAAGGGTGAAAGGAGGGAATAGGCAGATAAGATTGGTGCAAGGGGTGATTTTCCACGGGCAGGACCGTCGGTGGGGAAAACAGGGCGATGAGGATGGCTGGATGCTGAAGCTCCTTGAGCAGAAAACGAAAAGCAAGTGGGACTTCTTAAATGAAAAGGAATAAAGAAAAGATGGAGCAGCCTGGAAGCTTTGCAGGCAGGGGAGCTCGGTGCCGCCCGCGCTCCCCGGGCAGCTGACGCGCTGTCTGAGGAGGTCTCGCTCGCGTGGATGTTCACAGCTGCGTGTAGGGCACGCAAAGTGCCCAGTGCCGGCTCTGGCTGGCGGAATTCCTAAGCAGCAATGGCACGCGGCTGCTCTGCAAAGGTTTGCAGCACCGGCAGGCTGTGCAAAGTGATAGAGGGGAATTAAACACACGCGCGGGTTCAATGAACTTCAGCGCTCGTGCAACGGGAGCGACCCGGGCCTGGCTTCATCGAGCGATGCTGTAAAGCGCCCCTGGAAAAGCACAAAGGGAGCACGTTTTTGGGATGCTCGTGCAAAAGGTGGCCGAGGATGTCAGCCAAAAGGTTGCTCCCCTCCGCTCCTGGGAACACCCATTGCCATCCCGATGCTCCCTTTGCGCGGATGCGAGTCCAAGCGTGCGACTGCGGCATTCACATCGCGCTCGCCCGTCTTCCCCCTTCCCCGATGTCCTTCCGTTCCGTCCTTCCGCTCCTCTCCCCAGGTTTTCATTACGATAATTGGGAAATTAGAATCATTTTCAATATTTTTAAAGCAAATTATGGACTCCTGTGCTGCTCCAGCTACTGCCATATTGTTAAGTGCCTTAATAGCCCTGTTTCCTATTTAAATATACTTCATATGTCGCTGCTCAGATGGTCAATGCTCAGCAGCCACTATAACCATTCCTAGTTGTGCGGTGAGGATTAAGGGACCAGTTTGTGGAAGCCTAATAAGAGAAATTATCTGTTTTTTTGGAACAGAAAGGCAACTGTTTGGCATGGAACACGCAGCGTAGGAGGGAGGTTTGGGAATGTGGGGACTTGGAGCATCAGGAGCCTGGGCTGGCGCTTTTCTCCTTGCAAAGAGAACCTCAGTGGGTTTGCTGTCTGCTGGAATAGGTTTTCTTGCATCATTCCCTTTGGGGCTTTGATGAAGCCAATGGAATTGATAGGCCAAGGAAAAAATAAAAAAAAAGCACCCCAGAGAAGTCAAAGGACCACAATAAAATGTAAAATGTTGGAGTAAATATTATTAGAGCATCTTCAGCAGCAATAAAAAGATTAATTTGCTATTGCAGGAACGGAAAAAAAAAGGAAGCAACAATGCGTTTATGCTAAAAATTGCTGCCAAGAATTGCTTTTCATCTAGCACATTTGCTTTTATCGGGTTTTTGCCTTTTTGCCCTCCCCTCCCTCCCTGCTCTCTGAGATATCTGAGTCGCTGTAGGTGGTGGCGCAGGTCTGATCTATTGGTAGGACATCCCTCAGACATCTCTCGCGCTTCCCCCTGCGCCTCTGAGACTCTGGATTTTGCTTTTTTTTTTTTTTTTCCCCCTTCCCCTTTCTTTTTTTTTTTTTTTTTTTTTTTTTCCCCCTCTCCTCTTCTTTTTTTTTTTTTTTTTTTTTTAACCTAAGGAAGCTGTTTTGCCACCAGCAGATCTAAGAGGGCTCTGCACCCGAGGCTGGCACCATCTGATGTACGGCCGCATTCGGAGGCACCGACTCCACCAGCCTTAATAACATTCTTCTTTGCAAAGCGCTCGCTCTTAAATATTTATGAGCCGATGCAAGAGGAGCCGCTGCCACCGTCCGGGCACGCGCCAGCATCCCTCATCCCCACGCGTTTTGGGAGGCGGGGGCGGATCTGTCCCAACTGATCGCCCATTTGGGAAGGGCCTCATGAAGGTTTCCCTTTGGTTTGGGGCATCCTGGCTCTGCTGCCTTTCATGGAAGCTCCAAAATTCAGGTGTTTGGAGATGCCACCTGCATCGACTGCTGTTCACCTGAAGCCATCCCGGCTGCTCCTACGGGACCCGTGACAAACAGGGTCCCTCAAACGGGACCCGTGACATTGCTCATAATTTCGGAGACGGCTCCGCCAGCTCGTCCCGGCTCTTTGCGGACTAATCCCCCATTGAGATTCCCGGCACGGCTCCGCTAATTAAAGTGATGCATGCCGGAGGAAGGCTTCGCATGGGGGCTCCGAAGATTTTTTTTTCCTTTTTTTTTTCGTGGATGCTCCAGCCGGTATCTGCACGCGCAGCGGCTGCTGCCTCCCCGAGCATCCTCGCTGGGGCTGGAAAACAGCATTTCCACGTGCACGGAGCCGCCGGGCATCCCGAGCTGCCCGAGCCTGGCCCCGATGTGGTGACACAGTCATCGACATTCACTATTGTCCCTGTCCCCAACAAGGCGCCTCTTGTCCCATCCGCAGGAATGGTGGGATTTGCTGGCTTCATGCCCGCAAAATGAGGTTGTATCAACCCCCTCCTTAAATGCAGCATCGGGGAAAGCGCCTTTATGTTTTAATTTCCCAAATAGGCAGGGAAGTGGCATGTGCTGATTGGCATCTGCAATCAGAGCCCCATTGAGCGGGCGCCGGCGAGGGAGCTGATTGCAGCGCGCGCTGCTCTGACCTTCTGGGACGCCGCCGCTTCATTAAAAGGATAAATATTTTTCCAGAAACAACATTTTCGAGCTGCCAGAAGTCGTGGCGGGGCTGGGGACGCCGCTGCGGTACGAGGCAGTTATCTCCCGTAGCCTGTGGCTCGAGAATTGAGTGATAAATATGTGGTTTTAGCAGCCTGGTGGTGGCATTTGGGACATCTGAGCAGCACGGTGCCATCGGGTCCTCTCTTCAGGCTTGCTTTTCCCCATCCTTTTTCACTGGGCTTGTGACCGATGCAGGGCAAGGACCATTTTTTGCCGCGTTGTGTGTAATGGTGGCTCAGGGTGGCATCTCGGGGCTCGCGATGGTGGCAGCAATGGGGGGACAGCAGGTCTGTGACAACCTGCACGCAGCATGCGCGGTGTCAGCTGAGCCTGTCGGCATCCTGCAGCCGCTAATGGATGTTTTGAATTCTCCTGGAATTATCCAACAAACATCAGGGAAATATGTTTTACAGGCCGGAGCCGGCTCCGAGCATCGTTAGCGTGGTTATTGGAGCCGAGGCGGGTGACTCACGCGGCACCCCTGACGAAGATGCACACCTGTCCATGAATAAAAGGCCGTGGATTAATACCCGTGCTATTAATTAAGCGGAGGATGAGGGTCAAGTGTGGTGCCTCCTGAGCCCAGCAGCGCTGCTGCTGCTTTGCTCGCTCCTTGGCGCGCCAAGCGAGCCGGGAGGGCATCTCATAAGGGCACAAAGGTGCCGGGCACCTCCTGTCGCTGCCGGCGCGAGGAGCAGATGCTGCCAGCTTGACGAGCGGCGTCGTGGAGACTCCCCGTGCCAACGTGTTGTTGGGAATTCCCTGGTGCCAGCAGAAACTTTGATCAGCGCTCGCACCTCATTAGACATCAGAGAATTGAGCCGTGAGACACCGATCCATAGGCGGCCGGGCTTCATTAGCGTTGCCGCTCGTGGGACTGCTGCCTGCGCGAGCAACACGTATATTGTACAAAATTGGCTTTTGTTTTTAATTATTTTGATGAGGGTTTTCTCCCCCGCCGTGTTCTTCTTGCTCCGAGGGCTGCAGCAGGATCTTTGCAGCTCCGCGCAGCCGGAGCCGCTCCGTTTTGCAGGGTCGGCATCGTTGTCCGTATCCATCTGCACCGGTCCCGAGATGCTCCCGCAGGTAAAAGGCACCGAGGAGGATAAATAGGCACCTGGAAAGGGCCTTTTTCACTGTTTCCCCTTTTCCAGCTGTGCTCCGAGAAGTGGCAAACGTGGGAGTGCTGCAGCCGGAGGAAGGAACCGCTTGTTTGCGGGCAGCGATTCCCGTCAAGATCACAGCTCAGCGAGCTAATAGCAGCCGACAAGGTAGTCCTGCTCTCGCATGCAGCCCGCTTGATGTAAGAATCAAGAAGAAAAAGCGGAGCACGGAGCAGCCGAGAGAGACATTTGCCTCCTTGTGGGCAGACTGACAAGAACCGGGGACGGACGGATTCGTTGCAGGTTTCCCCGTCTAGCGGAGAGGGGGAAATCGGAAGCCGTCCAAGCTGATTAGTGAGAAGTCTCTCAAAGAGACAGGCTGGCTGGGCTGAATTCCCTCGTCAGCATTCCCAGGACATTGATCTCCTCCTAAGTAGCAGGGAGGGATGAAGGGGAGGGGGAGAGATGAGAGAAAAACAGGTTCAGAGGAGGCAGAAGGAAAGCAGAAGGATAACGTGGAGGAGGGGAAGGAGAGAGAAGAGCAGCCAGGAAGAAGGCCGAGGGACAGCGGAGGTTGGGAGAAGACGTGCGTGGTCCAGCTGGGTGCTGACACCGGAGCTGCCGCGTGCCATGGAGACCTGGCGGATGAAGGACAGCGGAATCCACCCAGGTTCTGCTTTTGGTCCTCCCGGGCCACCTCTACCCAGCTTGGATGGACCTGTGGAATGGTTCAAGGGAGGATGGATGCGCGTGGCTCTGCTCTCTGATTGTTCCTGGAATAAAGGGCTGGAAAACCGGGAGAGAGCCGGTCTTTGCGCGACAAGATCCCCCACTTGCATCCAGCACGAAGCTGTAATTTCTAGCCCCAGCTGGTAGTGAGATATTGGGCATTAAAATCACATTATTCTGATTACTGCCTTACTTCTTTCTCCAGTTTTATCCCTCGCTTGGATTCCAGCTTGATTTTAGTGTGTACTCCCTCCAGATCCAGCAATGCCAGGAGCCAGGGCTGTATACCATCGGCAAGCTCAGCCTCCCGGCTTTCAGCTGGTATAATTAAAGCATTAATCTCTTACTCCAGCAGCCTACAAGACAGCAGCTGCTAAAGTAACATGGAAGGACTGCTACAAAAAGGTGCTTTGGTTCCAGAATTGCGGCAACAGCCTTTTGGGTGAGCAAATGTTGTTTCATGCTAAAGGAGGGCCCAGGGCCTGGAAAAATACTGGCCCTGGAACTAGAAGCTGCTCTTGAGTCTTGGATCTGCTCCTCCTTGAACAGCTTCGGCCTGGGCAGGTTTGTCCTGGGCGCACGTTGATTTTCTGCGTCGTTTTGGTCATTGAGCGCCCTGTTGGTAGGTGGTCAAGAGGCTGGGGAAAGGGATGCGACTCCGTAGGCTTGCGAAGACTCAGCTAGCCAAGGTTTGCTCATAGACACCAGAGTGATCGGCACCATTATAAAATCATAAAGCCAGTAGAAGTACCACGCTCTGAACTATCAGGCCCCCAAGCTCCGTGCGGTTTGGTCTTTTTAAAAAAAAAAAAAAAAACCTATTGCGGAGATGTCAGAAACAAACTGCGCGATTCTGCAGTCTCTCGTGTCCTCCTTCTGCGTCTCAAATGAATAATAGATAAAGGAATCATTTTATTTGAAGAGAATGAGTTGAATGGGGTTTGCTTTAAAAAAAAAAAAAAAAATCCACACAAAAAGGCACCATGGCACTCATCCCTGATTGCTATTATAAAAGAAAACTCCCCTTTTCATTTATTATTGAAGTAAATTAGGTTGATTGTCAGAAACTTCTGGGTAGGGTAAAAACGTTTCCACCGCGAGCAGCACCGAGATGAATGGGTTTAATTTACCCCGCCGGTACGTTCAGCAGGCGACGAGGTGGCCGCGTCCTCATCCCAAGCAGAGCAGTTCTGGGGCTCGGGATGAGGCGCAGCAGATGCTCCGATGCTGCCGGTGCTCGTCCCTGTCCTTGTCATTGCTCAGGTGATGCCCACGAGGTGCCTGTGAAGCTAATAGATTTAAAATTGCGTTTCTGTTAATGAACGAGTCGCCCATTTGCCGCTGGCTCTGCAGCCCGAGCACCTGGGACTGGGAGCCTCCAGATGAGCTTTTTGCTATGAACAATATTTGTTATTTATGAGCATTGGCATCTTAGACTGAATGGGCGCACGGTGGAAGCCGCCTTCGCTGATGTCCCGGCGGTGACACTGCTGTGTCTGTCCCTCCCGAGGCCCCCATGGTACCCGAGATGCTCTTGGCACACGTTCCACGGCATTAATAATAATATCTTGCTGTGAATTCTGGAGGTTTGGCCCAAACGGAGGGTGTTTTGGGGGCGGGCTGAGTCTCCAGGTGGCCTGGGGCCACCAAGTGGCCTCCGGGCTCCAGGTGGGCACCATCTGCCTGCAGCTGCTCTTGCAGCTCCCTAAGCCCCTGCAGAGCACTGAGAGCTTCTCAGTAACCACCGGGAGCTGGGCGATGGGGCCTGTGCTGCCTCACAGGTTGACTTGCATTGCAGGGAGATGGTGTAGCTGCCAACAAGGCGTGGGATGACTTTAGGTCCACGTTCTGCATCCAGAAAGAGTGTGTTCTATGGTTTTCTTTTCTTCTCCATGTAATTTGGGGGGGGGGGTTGGGTCCTGTTTGCACTGCTTGGCTTCCCTAGAGCTGATTTGCTCCCTCACTAACGGGTCTAGCGAGAAGCAGCTGAAGCCTCAGCCCCCTGGTCTGAACGAGCCTCCTCTTCCTCTTCCAGGCCAGCCCCAGCTCCGTATGGGCACGATGACTTTCCTGCTGATGTCTCATCACCTCCAGGCGAAGCCATCTCCAAGGTACAGCAGACTCTTATTTTGGATTATGACTTTATGTGTTTCTGAAGTGTCTAAATCAAGTTTCAAAATACTGGAAAAAAGAGTTTATATGGCGTGTTTTTTGAGGTGCAAAGCTGGCGGTACAGTAAGTTTTTGGGAGCGTGGTTTTATCTGGCTCAAGATGCCTGGCACTAGGTAACCCTGCTTTAATCTGCACCTGGAAGCTCTCGAAAGTGATTTTGCAAATGTGGAGATGTGGGAAGCTTAGGAGGCTTTTGACCGCTCTCATTTATGCTCACCCTTTGCATTGCTATGGGAGAAGCTTAGGAGCCTGAATTACCTGAGATACAGTGTGAAATCTTTTGAGATACCTAAACCGTGCGCATACATGTATGTCCTTGCATTTCCCTAAAACTTCTGCCTCTCTTCTTCTTCCATCAATCCAGGCTCGATTACCTTGTGCTCTTCATCCTTCCTTGGCAAGCATCCTTATTTCCCTGTCCTATTTTGCAAAGCTCAGATGTCACAAACTGTGTGTCTCGGGCTCAGAAAACAAGATTTCTCCCTAAGTGTCAGCTCCCAGAATGTACCTGCCTTTTGTACTTGGATTTGCGCGTTCTTCCCGGTATTTTTCCTGGTAGGCGCTTTGCTCTTGCAAGGTTCAAACATGTCGCTTGTCTCTCTGTCGCTGCCCTGCTCTTTTCCTGCGGCGCACAGCGATTTTGTACAGCTTTGGGTCTCAGATACGGACAGGCGTGTGCATGCAGGAACATAGACGTTTTCTGGCGTCCTACGGGAAATATCCGATCCCTTTTCCGTGGCTTGTGCCTCCCCTCTGCGACCTGCTGGAGCTGTGCAGGGGAGAGGATGCGGCATCATCCAGGGGAATTAGGGACAACTGAAATAAGTGTAGGGATGTTGCAGGCCGTGTCACCCTGGAGCGCAGAGGCACGTGCGAGGCGGCAAACATCCCGTATCTCCCGGAGCCGTGTGTTTGCCGAGCCGCTGCCTATGGAAGCGCGCCGCTTCCCCAGGTGGGCTCGTCGCCTCCTCGTAACGCATAGGTAAACAGACATTTAATCAGCGGGAAGCGCGGGCGGCGATAAGGAGCCCGCCTGCGACTGGCGGTCCCTGCTCCGGCGCCAGAGGGGACGGTGCGGGGAGCATCGCTGCCCTTGGCCGTGGCATCTGCCTCCTCGGGGTAACTTGAAGGTCTCTTGGCGTGAAGGGGGTTAGATGCACTGAGTGCCCCTGCGGCGCGCTCGGTGCTCGCTAGAACAGGCAGAGCGCCGTGGGCAGCAGCAGGAGCGGGCGGGATGCCCTCCTTCTCCACGCGCGCTTCCTCGGGAGAGCCGTGCAGGCGCCGAGGCTGCGGCAAGGATGACTTGGCAGTGATATATTTACTACAATTACCATCTCTCTTCCCAGAGGAGGGAGGGGGAGAAGAAAAAAAAAATAGATGAATAATATGTTTTGAAGGTGTCATGGAGTGAAAGCACCAGAGGAGCTTGAGCCTGAACTTATGAATAACTTATAGGCTTCCTTCCTTCATGCAGTCGCTCCTTTTGGGCTTATCTTTGTCGCCCGTAGGAGGTGTAATTAAAGGAGCAGAGCCTGGCGTCCGGTTGTGCACGGGCTCTGGCCCCGCATGTGTTGGTACCTGGGCTGTGAGCACTTCCCACCCCGGGGAAGGACACCGGCTGCCCACGTTGGGCAGGAAAACCCCGTTGGAGGATTTTTGTTTGGTTCCCAGCGTTACTGGAGATTCCCTTCTTGAGCTGCGGCACAGTGACTTATCCCTTATCATTATTTTCCCTATCCATAAAACAAGTAGTTTCCTTTCATCTCAACGCTCTTCTCTGTTTTGGCTTGAAGCCTTCAAGGGAGGAACTGCTTTATTTTTTTGCTGGGCGTCTATACCGGGTTGAGCGTAATGGAAGCGAGATCTTATCAAAAGCTTGCGAATGGCATTGTAATGCATACAGTAATTATAGGTATGGGTAGGTAGGGATGATGAATCCAATGAAATATGGCATTTCCCTCTGGAAAAATGTTAGTGAAATAAAACCACGCCTGGGAGTATGTCAGCTTCAGCAAAAAAAGGCTATTAAACATTATGCAGTGCTGTTGAGCAAGGTCACAACGTTCCTTTAGAAGCGAGTGGAGGTTTCATTTCAAAACAGCATGCCATTTTTTCTGCAATTTTTTTTTTTTATAGGTGAGGTGTTGTATTCGCGTCTTTTATTCTCATCTGGAAAAGAATGGTCTAAAATGTTGCAGAAGTTTCTGTGGAAAGGAAATTCGGCCTCTCTCGCGCTGCAATCGGGCGTATGTGGAAGCAGTGGTAGCCCGTTTTTCCCCTCGTATCTGTGTGTTCTTTCCAATGAATAACTCCTTCCCCCGTGCCGGTATCTCCGGGATGCAGGGCCCTGCTATCTCCACGTCCGCATCGGCGCGTAGATATGTACGAGCGTAACGGGTATTAGGCGCTTATTGCCAGGCGTCCTGTCGAACATCGCCTGCTGTTTGACATGAAAAGTTGATGTTCCGCAAAGCCACGAGCCCAAGGCTCCTTAAGAGCCGCTCCGGTGCGCCGGGTAAATAGGCGCGCGTAGGACAAGGAGCGCGCCGATTAATAATGCATGGAGCGAGGCCTTCGGAAGTGCAGCTCCCGCCTACGGCCTTGCTCTAAACTGCTCTTTTCTTAGGCAAATGCACGGGGAGGTTTTGTTTTTGCGGCGTGCGATGTAGGTAACGAGCCAAACGAAGCTCGTCAGCCATTTGAAGCGAGCATAAGCGCGCGAGCTGGCTGGGTGGCTCGAGTCCAATTCAGAAGCGGTGGGAAGATGAGGAAAACTGAAGAACCGGAGAAGATGAGGAGCTGCTACCTCTTACCAAGAGCATTTTCCATCCAGCTAGAGATAAGAGAGGCACTTGGGGATGCTTGAGTTGCTCGCTTGAGTTGGAGGAGCAAGTCAGCGTGGGCAGATGGGTCCGTGTATCCTGTAACCTCAGAGACACGTTGGCTTTTGTAGGAGTACCCAGGGTGGTCCTCCCCGGTGCAGGGGACGTCATGCGCGGGCTCTTGGGTGGCATGTCCTTGTGCCCGGCAGCCCAGGCTACCAGGGCCATCGGGTTCCCGGCTGCTGATCCGTCCCCTGCTGCAGCTCTTCACGCTCGCATCGTTATTGTCAGACCTGTCAACGCAGCCACTTGGAGCCTGTCGTTTTTCACCTTTCTTGGGCAGAATTGCTGGCCCACATCTGATTCGAAGGACCTCTCTGGGCAGCAGCAATAGAGGAAAAAGAGAGAGAAATGCCGCTGGATTTTTCCAAGAGTTTGCAGCCAAATCTCCTTCTGAATTGCAAAGTGAACAGCTCAGATTTTTAGAAGCCTCTGATGAAGAGCAAATATAAAATGCCAAGATATCTTTTTTTTCTCTACTTTGTCATTTTTTTTCCTGCCTATAATGTTGTTTTAAGGGGCTGTGAGTCACCTCAAGCAGCAAAATGAGGCATCCTGACCGCTAATGATGAATATTTAACCAGATATTATTTATTGGGCTTGCATCAGCTCGCAGGGGTCTCCTGGGGTTGGTGCCTTTAATATTTGACATGCTAGAGAAATGCTCGGGGTGGGGAAAAATATAAACTTGGGTCCTGGCTGCAATGAGCTTCAGGAGCAGCGCGGCAGGCGTTGGGCGCACTTGCTCGCTTGCTGTGCTCTTGCTCGCCTGTTTGCACGTCCTTGCTTGTTTGCTGTGCGCTGGCTCACCCATTTGCACACCGATTGCTTGCTGTGCCCTTGCTCGCCTGTTTGCACGCACTTGCTAGCTTGCCGCGCGCTCGCTTGCCCGTTTGCGTGCACATGCTCGCCTGCTGTGTGCCTACCGGCCTGTTTGCGCACGCTTGCTCGCCTGTTTGCACACGTATGCACACTTGATTGCCTGTTTGCGTGTGCTTGCTCGCCTGTTTGCACACGTATGCACACTTGATTGCCTGTTTGCGTGTGCTTGCTCGCCTGTTTACATGCTTGTTCACTTGCCGTACGCTTGCTTGCCTGCTGTGTGCTTGCTCACCCATTTGTGCGCTTATTTGCTGGGCACTTGCTCGCCTGTTTGCACGCGCTCGCTCACTTGCCGCGCGCTTGCTCGCCTGTTTGCACGCGCTTGCTCAGTTTGCACGCGCTTGTTCACTTGCCGCGTGCTTGACCGCCCGTTTGCGCGCGCTTGCTCACAGTTCGCACGCGCTCGTTCGCTTGCCGCGCGCGCTTGCTCGCCTGTTTGCACGCGCTCGCCTGCCTGTTTGCGTGCGCTTGTTCGCTTGCTGTGTATTTGCGCGCCCCTTTGCGCGCCCCTTTGCGCGCTCGCCCCTTTGCGCGCCCCTTTGCGCGCGCGCGCCCCGCGG
>VZSV01000094.1:1219026-1230338 GCA_013398735.1 Nothocercus julius | reverse complement strand
TTTTTTTTTTTTTTTTTTTTTCCTTCCCCACCCATCCATCTGATATCTCAAGGAATTTAAGAGCACTTGTTGGGATCAGGACGGGAAAGGGCCAAGGAAGGAGGAAAAGAAAAGGAGGAGAAGAGGCTATTTTCCCTCTCCCTGGCCCTGATTGCACCTGAGCAATCCCTAAGCCCTGGCCTGAGGGCCACCAAAACCCAGGGGGTCCATCCTCCCCATCCTTCTTGGCATAGGGAGCACATGGATGCGGCGGCTGGGAGCCGGAGAGCAGCTGCCGGCCGAGGCGCCGTAGCTGAAAATTTAACTTTGATTTCAATTTTCATATTTGTCAGCAATAATTAGATTCAAGAAATGTTTTTTGCCGCGGTTCTAAAATACTAATAAGTAGGAGCCTTTGTGCTGCGGCTAATGGAGTCTTTTTTTTTTTTTTTCCTAGTGGACTAGAAAAATTCCATTAAAGGGAAAAGTCACACTGTATTATGGAGCTTCAACATGCATCGACTTGGCTGTGGCCGCGATATTTTTGCAGAGAGACCGGCGGTCGTTGCTCTTATCCACAGGAATGGTGGCTGGGAGCAGGAATTTGAGGGATGGCATGTGCTGGCTCCGGGTATTCCAGCCTGTTAAGCAAATAAAAGCACTTGTGGAGTGCGCAATGGAGACGGCCCGATTAATCCTGGATGTGCAATTCCATTAATGAGGTGGCTTTTAACAGGTGGCTCCTTCCAGGAGCTGCTGGGGTGAAGAATTGAGGTATTTGCCACAATTGCGTTGCAACTAATAGGATATGGAGAAAATGGTATGGGGAGCCTGCTTTTTTAGCACTGTTTTCTGATCAAACCGAAATAACGCCTTGCTGGTGTCTAAATGAAAACAGCAAAGTTTTCATGTCTGCCCATATCCGGAGGATTTTGCTTTGTGCTTTGGACAAGGATGGGTGGGAATTTCTCCAGAGCTTCTTGCAATAGCTATGGGAATTGCTGCTCGCACGGTGCAACTGCAGGAGAAGAGGTAGCCCTTCTATAATGCCTGTGCAATTGGGAATAACGCACGTGAAAGCGGAGGAAACATTAGCCATAAGAGCTGACTGGTTCAAAATCTCGGCAGCTCCTGATGATTGCAGCCATTTCTTTGCTAATGGGCAGGGAATTCGCACGAGTTTGTGGCACTTTTTTGCTTGTGCCTGCTCATTGCTGCCGGTCACTGGACGCTTATTTTCTCTTTTCCCTCCTCCTCCCTATTGGTATGCAAGCTCTGACCCTTCTTTGGTAGCAGGCTGGAGAGTAAATATAAAAGGGGGGGAAGAAAAAGGAGGCAAAAAAAGAAAAAGCCAAGGCACATTTCAGTTCAAATCCCCGAGGAAACAGATGTGATTGTCTTACAGAAATGGCTCCAATAAGGCCAGAAAGGAATATTGCTTTTATAGCTTTTGGGATATAAAACATTTAGAAAATGTGATTGACTGGCAGGGCCTAATTTATCATGTACCCATTTTTCTCTCTCTCTTTTCGCCCTTACCCACCCCGACACAGAAGCGCGCTCGTGTCCCCTCCACGTGTGCGCGAGCCCACGTGCTGCCCCGTGTCCCCTTGCACGCTCGCACGTGAGCACCCATGTGCCTGCACACGTCGCTTCCGACTCCTTGTCCCCCTGTCCGTGTCATGGATTTATCATCATTCCGCTAAGCGCTAAAACTCCTGTGGCTATTTATAATTAATGCTCAGAAACCTGCCAATCCATTTAATGACACTAGGAGGTCACGGCCTCCCTTATAGCTCCCCATTAATCATCATTAGAACAGTTCTGGGTTTTTTACATTCTTTTTAAATGTTAATTCACCTTTACAGTGCTCCTTTCAGCGGTGACTGTAGCGGGCGGCTCTGCAGTGACTCCAGAGGGTCTCGCGAGCGCGCGCGGGCGACAGGTGCAGTGGGACGATGGCCCTCGATGAAGTCCCTTGGATGTCTCCAGCTGGAAGGAATGAGGCTCCTTCCCTTGCATATCCCATGGGAAGCTCCCGTGCGCGGAGGCCGCCGCTGGCCTCCCTCTCTGGATGGACCCCGTTGGCCTCCGCTCCTTTGGGGAGGTCTGGTCTTCATGGCAGCACGGCCCGGCCCCGTTTTCCTGAGTAAATACGCCGGCAGCATTTGGCTTAATGAACTGTGGCTTTTAATAAATGGCTCTTATCTCGCTGAAGTGCTGCTAAATTGTCAGGATTTAAAATTAGCCCTAATAGATTTGCGGGCGATGTTTTATTCACTGGCTAGTTGGAAGGAGCCGGAGAGGGGAGAAGCGGAGGAGGCCCCACCCCATCTGCCCTGAATTATACACGAGTTATTTATTTGTTTGGGCCGAAGGGGAAATGTTGCGGATTAATGCGCAATGCCTCAACACCTGCCTTAATGAGAATTTAGAGACCTCTCCCGAACTGATGGTCTCCAATTAATCACTCGGTGGCCCCTCTGCTTTGCTGTCCCCGCAGTAGATTTTTCACGTTGGCGGTTGGGTTGCAGCAGAGCTGCTGATGCCCAGGGGGGACAGATGGTTTTGGTGCTTTGTAGGACGGCTTCTTGGAGGTCAACTGCCCGGTGATGCTCAAGTAGAGCCCAACGGGCAACCAAGGGGCTCTTTGGGTAGCAGAATGAGCCAAGCAAGCTGGGTATGGAGCCTTCCTCATACAAATGGTCTGAAGAAGCAACCAAACTGCCCGGGCGACTTGTGCGCTAGGTAGAAAAGTTGGTCTGGGTCCTTCTGAGATGCTTGGTGAGCTCCTTGTGTGCCTCTCTGCCCTGGTCCCCCTCCTTGCTGATGAGGAGTCACCAGTGATCCTTTTGACGGGTTGGAGACATATGGAGAGCAGCGTTTTCTAATAGGGTAGTGTGGGATCTGCTCGGGATGAAAGATGCCAGGGAAGTGTCAATCACTACCATTATCCTAACAAACTGCTGTACCTGTGGAGATAATAATAATATTTAGCAATTATAGAGCACCTAACAAGCTCAAACAGCACAGACGGCAGCTAATTAAATCTCCCAAGACTTCCTTTGGGTGGGTGTTTTCTGAAGAGCAGGGACCAGTGTCTGCAGAGTCTTCTCGGTAAAGTCAAACGTGCTGGGAACCCTTGGTGGGGGCGAGACTAAATTCAAGTGCCAAGGACGGTCTGAGCTGCAAGATCTTGCAGGATCTGCAGGATCCGTTGGGATCTGGCAGGATTCCCGACCCGGCGCCAGCCGTGGCATCGCTCGGGGTGCGCTACGGCAGCCGGTCTGCTCTGCCCGTGACTTTGGGAAGGTCACCGCGTGCGTCTGAAGTGGGGCTGATAGCAGCAGTGCATGATGCACAGTGTCAGCCATAAAGGAAATATTGTATATAAAAGATAAGTTTTTGCCTTTCTTGTGGCAGGGGAACAAGGCGCCGGGTTCATTTAGCATTCATAAAGTCTTGCTTTGGAAACGCCTTTAAGTACTGCTGAGGGAGACTTGAAGGAGTGTGTTTGAGAGTCAAATGCACATCTCCTTGGGCTCTCCTTTCATCTGCTTTAAAAAACACAATCTTTTTTTTTTAATCTTTTTTTTTTTTTTTTTTTTCCCCCCTCTGTAAAAATACTAATCTCCTCCAACAGCAGCAGACACCCAGGGTGCAGGCGCGCGGCAATTAGTTCGGTGAGCAGGATAAGCGAGGAGCGGAGGGAAGGGAGGCTCAGCCAAGCACCGGGAGGACGGGAAAGCACAGCCTGCTAATTAGGAGGAAGCTCAACACGGAGCAGGGGGAAGCGGCCGCTTAATTCGGGTGCGGAGCGGCTCTGCACGAGTCATCGCTCCGGGATGCTGGACCAACCCGAAGCACCTCGTAGAGGTTTGACATCCTGGTCTGGATCCCAAACGTGGTGTCCGATGGGCAGAGGTTCAACTCAGCCCTTTCTTTTTGGCTGAAACTTTTTGCATCCTTGAAATTGCTGTGCTCTTTGCTTGAGGGAAAGGGATTTATTGCAGTGAAATATGTTGTCTGGTGGCTTTTTTTTTTATGAAAACAGCACATGTCACTGCCCCTGTTTCCTGGAGCCAAAGGATGTGGCTGGATTTCAAAAAGAAAAGGGCTGGATGATTTCATTATTGCTAACAACTGTTCCCACGAAGATAAGGACGGTCTAATCGCCTTCCTTGCTCACAAGTACCAAGGGAACCGAAAGGGAATGTTTCCTTTTGATTTTTTTCCTATTGTTTTCAGTGTTTTGGCCTCGTTGGGTAAGGAGCATTGCCAGAGGCAGGCTGTAAGGCTAAGTGGTCTTGAGGGGAGTCAAGGGAGCAGTCCGTGGGGATGCACTGCTGCGTGGACCAGGGATGCTCCGCAGCCTTCATCCAACCTGGTGCCTACGTTTATTCCATTGCCAGTGTTTAGAAGGGACCTGAGGCAGCTGATCCAAAGCTTCGTGTTGCAGGAAGGGCCTCTCTAGGCTTTGATTTGCCTCATAGCAAGAGTGAATATTATCGTCTCAGCCGTCAGTGAGTTGAGGACGGACTATTTTTTGCATCCATTTATCTGTCTCCACAGCCCTGATTGTGCTCCTGCGCCGCAGGATGCAAACAGAGCCATTGAAATTGGGGAAAATAGAGCATTGCAAAGCCAACGGGATGAAGTCATGCCATCTTCCTCCTCGACCTCCCCCTGCCTGCGTGCCCTTAGCGTTTGGGCACTCTGTAGTGACGCTAATTGACCCGTCCCGTTAACGCGGTCAGAGATGTCATCTGCTTAACAAAGTGCAGCTCTGCCACCCAGAGCAGAGGGTCACTGCTTCATGTCCCGGCAGCGACCACCCAAAGAGAAAAGATGGCTTATAATTACATTCATAATTGGAAGTGATTAATGGTAGCAAAAGAACTTCGAGCGATTTCTTGTAATTAAATACTAATTTTAATTCCTTTGCAATGCTGAGCACCATATTTGCTTTGCTGGTGATATTTACGGCTCTGCCTTAGCATGTATTTTTAAGATCCTAAAACGTGCTAGGTAATTAGGGCTTTTCGTAACGGGGTAAACACAAGTAAATATAAATTAATTTGTTTAGTTTGTGTCTGTAATTAGTAATTATTATTTGGTATTTTTTGAGGAACTCTGTTCTGGAGGATTGCGGCTTTGAATGCAAGCTAGCAAATCTTTGTTTGTTACTAAGCCTAAGTCGCTGTTCCAGCTCGTGTTCCCAAAAAAGCACCCAGGAAAAGGATGTGCAATGGCTCAGGCATGGGGAGGGCATCACGGAGGAGCTCCGAGTGTGCCAAGAGCCAAGCCTCTTGAGAGCACTTGCTTGGAGAGGAAGGAATAGTCCGTGCTTGGCAGATACAGGAGGGCTGTTGCTGGGTTTTAAGAATAGACGGGTATCAAAACCAGCGGTTTCCGCCAGGTTTTTGCTGTCTCTGAGCGACACCTTTCAAAATCAGTGGCCTTCCTGGATCGCGACAGCGTTGCCCGTGAATAAGCCAAGGGTGGAATTCTGCTTCCGAAAATGTGGCCCCGCTCGCGTAGCGACACGCGCTTGATGGAAATCACGTCTTTTCCTTGCCAGTTCCTTGATTCCTTGCTAATGCTTTTCATTCCTTCTTGCTGCTTGAGAGAACTGATCGGCTGATTAAATTAAGACAGACACAAAAGCAGCTGGCCTGCCAAAGCCTGGGTTTTTATTAAAAATAATATTGTTTACGGAGTTGCCTCCTTTTATGGCGCATATAAAACAGCGCGTTCCACCAGAGCAGCCGGCAGGCTCGCTGCAATTTACCCGGGAAGAGATGGAAAAACATTAAACCTTGTCTTGATGGGGAGTGGAGAGGGCATGGAGGAAAGGGAGGTAGGGGATAAGAGACAGCGCGCGTCTGCGAGAGCAAATGAGAGCGAAGGAAAAGTGAGGAAGGAAGTCCCGGGAATGCAGCAGAAAGCAAGGACAGGTCCCCATTCCCTGCCTCCCCCTTTCCGCTCGCATGCATGTGCTGAAAGTGAAGCGAGAGCGTGGAAAAGAGGATAAACTAGGCCAAGGAGGCTCACGTGGGGCGCCAGCCTCCATCGGAGCGGGCAGGGCGCTGCTCGCCCTCCCTGCGACATCCATGCCGGTGCTGCCGGAAAAGCTCCTCCGCTCTCCGCGTTGCTTCGTGCCAGCAGAGCGAGGTCCTGCAGCGTGGGCGAGGACCGTGCGCCCTTCCCTTGTTGGCCAAGGCGAGCTCGGCGTTACGTTGAGCGGCGCGCGAGCGTTGAGCGCGGCGCGCCCTTGTCCTTGCCCGCCTTTGCTCGCTCTGTTCTTTCCGTGCCGTCTTCTCTTTGCTTGTTTGTTTCTCGGTTTGACGCGGTTCCAAATAATTAATTGTCAAAAGGCATGGCTAATGGTTTGAATGGAGGATGGAGGGGTGCTTTAATTAACTTGTGAAAGGATTATACACTTATGTTTTCCGTCTCCCTGACCCCAGCCAAAGCAACAGGGCTTGAGGATCCCCATGTTTCAAGGGAGCTAAGCACACCAGAGGGGGGATCTGCTCGCAGCCCCTCCGAGTGCCCTGTTGGTCTCTGGAGCCTGTTGGATAGACCTGAGCCACGTTTTGGGGCTAATGTACCTAAAGTTTGGGTTGAACCTGAGCTGAATTCAGGTTTTGCCCCTCTTACTAAGACGGTTATTAGACACACGAGCTTCTAAAGTCATCAGGAGTAGAGACACCATCTGGTTGCCACTAGAAATCCAGGAAAACCCAGTCGCAGAGTCTGGCTGGGAATGAACCAAGTCAAGCAGCCGCAGAGAACTGGAACTAGAAAGCAACCCCAAAAGTTCCACCTTTGAGGGCTCTGGGAGGTCTGTATGAGAAAGAAGAAACCTGAATCCGGCAAATTTGGAGGTTCTGCAGATCCATGGCCTCTTCTCCAAGATGTTGTGCTAAAGGGGTGGTGCCAACTTGTCCAGCAACCCCACGAGTGTCCCTGGGTACCATCCTCCATCCCTCCCCTGGGCAAGTGGCATATTGACGCTCTGGGCAAAGGCAATATGAGGTAGTTGGGGCCATTCTGGGTCAAATTGCTTTTCAAATGGGTCAAAAAGCAGCCCGCAAATAACTTCAAGAGGGGGTTGGCGTTGAGATTATCTCTCTGAGTCACCGGGCAATTTCCTGTCCCTCCCCATGCCGAGCAGAGCACAACACTCCAGGTGGGAGCTCTGCTCAAAACAAGGCTGATTGGGCTGGTTCTCTCATGGAAAATGTATGAGAAGAAATGAATTTCCATGCTGTATTTTGGATCAAAAGCCGTTTTTTTTACTCTAAACAAGACCCTTTTGGCCGTCCTTCAATAGAGGTGTCTGCCCCTGGAATCCTGCTCGCTTATCAATCCCTCGGCAAGCCGCTCTGTTTGATTGTTAATCTGCCTTATTATGGTTTTAAATGCACTTTAATATTTTAGTTTTAGTGGCTTTTTTTTAGGCCAAATTCCAGCTTCTGAAGTGCGTACCTTTCTTTTACTTCAATGGAAGCCGTTCACATTTATCCCAAGGCATAACATGGTCCTTACACCGTTTGAAATTAGATGCACTGATTAGAGCATCTCTCAGCTGCTCCTGCAGTTCTGCACCTCAAAGGACAGCTCAGAGAAGAGGCTTGGAAGTTCGAGCTAGGAGTATTTATGTGCTCAGCATGTGATTTCTTGGGACTTTGATGCTCGTTGCGCGTCTCCTCAAGTTACCTGCAAGTGGGAGATGTCTGCTCGTAGGTCGTAAGGTGCCTCGTTGGCATGATGGGTGTTGATGGGTGTCATGGTGTTGATGGGTGTCATGGTCATAGGGTCTGGGCGATGAGCCACAGCAGACTGATGAACGCTGAGCGTCATAAACGTGCAAGGTAAATGGCAGTACCATGAGGTATCAAGAGGTGCAGGGAGTGCTTAGAAGTTCTGGCAATGATGTGTTTTGCTCTTAGAAAAGCCTTGTCTTCTATAAACCCTTTCTCTCCTTGCCAGGACCTGTGGATTCTGGCAGAATCCTGAGAGGGGGACAAATGAAAAATGGGACAAGGTGGCCTGAGGCTGGCGGATGCCTTTCTTCATAGAACCAACCTCATTATATAGAGTTTCAGTAACTCTGTGTATGAATATCCCATGCAGGGGGATTAGAGCTAGACGGGGGCAGAATAGAGAGAGATGATGGTGTAACTCTATCCAGCAAAGCAGCCTGTCCCTGGAAATAGGACATGAATAAGTAATCTGGATAAATAATGGAGCTGTCTGAACTGTAACAATAAAGAATAAAAGTGCTGAGTGCGACTTGCCACTGTGATTGGTGGGGTCGCCGCGTGTGGCCGCTGGAGCCCTTGCTCCCGCGGGTGAGCGGGTGCTCGTAGCCGAGTCTCATGGGCATCCTTGAGCTGACTTGCGCGGCAGTTGCTTGCCAGGAGGAGGAAACGGTTCACGGTCTGGTCCTTCGCTGCTGCGATGTCTTTGTGGAGCCTGAGAGCTCGTTGCATCCTCGTGCGGGCGCTGGATGAGCCGACTTTCATCTTCCTCGAGAGTCGCACGTGTCCCTCACCAATGTCATTGCTATTCCCCCGTTAACATATTAACGTGTTAAGCCACAGCAGCTCAACCTTTGGCTTTCTTCAAAGCGTGGTACCCAGATGGGGATGGAGTGTTGCAGCCAAGGCCTGAATTACACCAAGCAGAGCAAAATAATTCTCTTTTGTCCTTCTTAAGACACTTGTGTTAACGTAGACCATAATAAGATTTGCCATCTTTTGTAGCCGGGTCGATTCCTTTTCAGTTTGTGGTCTGTCCTAACCCCTGGCTCCTGCTCCGCGTGCCGTTGCCTAGGCACTCGCCCTCATTTTTATACGTGCATTTGATTTCGCCTTCCTAACTATATCACGTTGCGCTTGTCCATATTGGATTTCATAGTGCTCGCTTCGGAGATGATTTGAAATTCCGGTCTTATCCGTGGAGCGCTTGCAGCCCCTCTCCTCCGAGCTCGGCATCCTCCGCAAATTTTAATAAGCGCGCTCGCGCTTCCGAGCTGCGCGGCGTTAAATGCAAATCCCGGACGGAGCGGGGCTCGGGACAGACCCCGGAGGAATCCCACTCGAAGTTGCCCTCCGCACTTGATCGTAAATAATGGGTAGCAGCTCTCGGAGAGCACTTCGTCAACAGGCCGTTATCCCTTCTCCCTCTGCCCCGGCGATTACATCTCGGCAGCGTTTCCTCGGCGGGTGCCACACGGGACCGCGTCGGAAGCCTTATTAAAGTCAAGGTGTTTTGTGTCGACAGCTTTTCCCTTGCCCACCGAGTTCAGTTATTCTGTCAAGGAGGAAATTAGGTTGCTTTGACATGATCTGTTCTTGACAAACTCATGTTGGTGGTGGTAGTGTGGGTTTTTTTTCCTCACTTTATTAAATTCTCGGGACTTACAAGCTGTGATTGTTTCATCGTTTGTTTTAGTGTCTTCCCAGCGATTGAAGTTGGGCTGATTGCCTACAGTTCCCAGCTTTTTTTTTTTTTTTTTTTTTTTCTATTTTCCTTAGAAATGAAGATTTCTTGCCCTTTCCCCTGGCCTCTGCGAGCTCTCCAAGAGAAGCACTGGTGGCTCAGGGATGATTCTGCCTGTTTTTTTGAGTGCTCAAGGGTGAACTTCAGCAGTTCTCTGCTGACTTTTTTTCTTTCTTCTTTTTTCCTTTCAACTCTCTTGCCTCACTACTCCAGCGTGAATACCCATCTCCCTCTTAATGCATGGTCTGGAGCTATCTGCTCGTAATTTACCTTCTTAAATACACATATAATCAAACACCGCATTGAAGAATCCTCCCCTTCTGCTTGGTAACAGAGCTAACCTTCCTTTTCCTCTTTCTTTGAACATACCCAAGAGCCGTTTTATTCTCGTTTTGTGTCCCTTGGTAATTGAAACTTGTTTTGCATGTTAGTGCTGCTGACTTTGCCCCTCGGTGCTGTTGCAGTTCTGTTATCCTCATCCCCAGTGAGGAACCCTTGTTGCTACATTTATATATATATATATATTTTTGCGTCATTCCTTATTTTGGGGTCACTGAACGGGCTCCTGGTTCAGCCAGCTCTCCCCTTCTGTACCCCGTACAGGCTGTAATTTGGCACGCAGGCTCTTTCCGCACACAGATTTTTGCTCAATAAAGCCAAAGGCTGAGCAGTTTGCTCTCGCTCCTAGGTTCTGAAATATGCATTTAATTTAGGCTTAATGAGGGTATTATTGTGTCTAAAATGAAATGCCTTTTGATGGCTTTTCCCAGACAGCGCATCCATGGGATGAGGACCGTTGCGGCAAGCTAAGCTGGGAGACACGGGAAGCGGGCAAGGATGTGAGGGACCTCTGGCTATCAAAGGAATGGCTTTTGATGGAAGGACCATCCATTCCCTCCAGTTAGGCAGGGGGAGCAGTGGGGACGAGCTCAAAGCCACCGCGCAAATAAACCCTAATAGCTTTCCTCTTGCATTTATGTTATTCGGGGGGTTCGTTTGACTGGCATTATGATGATAAATGCAGAATGCTTTGCACCATTACGCTGGGCGCTAATGCGGAGTGGGAAGAATTTCTGCTCATTTAGAAAAAAGAAAAAGGGAACGTGACGGGTCTCTGCGGTTGCACGGAGCTGGTTGCACGCCCCCGGCTGTCGCAAGGATGCTCCGGGCCTCTGGCCACCACCCCTTCCCACCAAAACAATCCTCCAAAGGCTCTGGATTGCTGCTGCCGTGCCCAGCTATGAATTAAAAGCAGCTCGGGGGAGGCGAGGAGCAATAAGGCGGGAGGCCGCGGGGACCCTCGGAAGCCGGAGGGAGGCGATGGGCAGCCCAAAGTCTTCCCTCGGCTTTAAAGCCGCGGAGCAAATTGAGTTCAGAGGGTCACTGTTACTCCCAGCTGCCGCGACAGCAATCCCTAATGCGCCGCGTGCCAGCTTGCTCCAAAGCCCCGGCTCCTTTTTTATGAGCCGCTGTCACTCTATTATCTGCCTCTGAGTTGCTCTTTAGCTCTTTAACCTCGCGAGGAGGGGGGGAAAGGGAACCTTGAAAGGAGGGGGGAAAAAAAATAGAAGGGAACAAACCGGGATGCGGCGGCTCCTCAGAGCAGCTTTTCATGCTCGGTGGAGCCGAGCTGGGAAAAGGGCAGGTTTGGAGAGGTCCTGGAGGTGTCTCGGTGCTGGGCACCCCCTCCTCTGCAGTGCCCGTGGCAGCGGGCAGGGTTTTTTTGCCAGGCGGCATCTCCTGCATGCTAAGTAGTGCCTCTGCCTGCAGCATCCTGCAGCATCCGCACCGCCCTGCTGCAGAGCGGCGGCGAGCCGGGC
>VZSV01000094.1:1161777-1210932 GCA_013398735.1 Nothocercus julius | reverse complement strand
AAATTGCTGAGTCAAAGATTCATTTCCTTGCAGCGCCCCTTGGAAGGCGGATAAAGCGGCTGGCAGCGCGAGCTCGGGCCACAAATAATGCACGGAGCCCTCTGCTTGCAAGTAGTAGATTCCCAATAACGCATTACCCTGTTTACTGTCCCCAGCGCAGGCACTTGTGTTAGGCTAACACCTAATGAAATCATGGAAAAAAAATCCCAAATGTCCCTCCGTCGCTGTCCTGGGTGGGATGCGAGACTTGCAGGATGCGATAACTTTGGAGAGCAGGGACGATACCTGGATCATCCAGCTCTGGGAGATCCAGGCCGGAGAAGGGTGAGGAAGGGGATTTTGTGGAGGGAAGGTTAGTCCAGGAGTGCCATCTTCAGGGCTGCCGTTCCCTGCTCGGGAAGATGCTGAGAGGAGCAGGTCGGTGCTCCCACGGCTGCATCTCCAGCCGTGGGCACATCTTGGGTATCCGCGGGTAGCATTCCGCCCGATCCAAGGGTATTTGGAGGAAACGCAGAGGATCCGTTGGCTGTTTTCTGAGGGGAGTGGAGAATTTAATTGAAAAACATAAGGGAAAACAAGTAGTCAAGGCAGCTGATTGCGGGGCTGATGTTGGGAGGCTGTAGGAACAGCAGCCTGACGGGCACGGGCAGGGGCACCGTGAGCGCTCCTCTGCCCTTGGGTGAAATAATAACAAGGGGAAGAAGAGGAAAAAAAAATAGCTGTTTTTTATTGTTGTTTGTGATTTTTACATAAATTTTGCAGATTGCAGAGTCTGTCTGTCTTTTTTTTTTTCTTTTTTTTTTTTTTTTTCCTTTCTTCCCTCCCTCCCCGTCTGCTCTGTTTGATGCAAGCAGCACCTTCCTGCTGATTGCAATCACGCACTGATTGAGGCTGCGAGAGCAGGGGGGAGCCTTAACCCTTTCCCCCTTGCCCCGCTCTCCTCCCTTGCCCTCTTTCCCTCCTGCTTCCATATGCACGAGCCCATCCGTGGTTATAACAGCAAATTTATTGCGGTAAGCCAGGGCTTTGAAATAGATAGAAACCCGCCTGCTCCAGGGCACGGGCCTGGCTCCGGCTAATGGGATTAGGAAGAAACTTTGCTCGTGGTGCAATCGGCGCCTATCTGCCCGCTGCAGCCTCCAGGACCGTTCCGGCACGGCCGTTGCACGCAGAGATTTTGGCAAAGTGCCGTTCTGCAAAAACTTGCAAAGGCTCCTGGACCTCCGTAATCCTTAACACATGGGTGCAAATGTCCCGGTGCCCATGCACGGCTTTCGGCACGGCCTGGGCGCCGGGTGGCTGCGCTTTGTGCTTGCTTGGATGTGATCTCGGCTCCAGAGCCCGCATGTCGCCTTGGGGCTTGTATCGTAGCATATTGAAATCTGGCAGGCGTCTGGTGCAGTGAGCCCTCGCCAAAAAAACGGGCTTGCTTCCACGTTGCTGAAGAAAGCCCGTGCTTTGGGTGGGGGCATTGGGCAGCAACTAGCTGCAGGGTGCTGCTCGTTGCAATTTCTGAAAGGTTGCATCAAGCAGCAACCTGTTCTTTTGTGCATCGTGCAAAAATAGTCGGCGTGAGGCAAGCTTGTGCTAAGCCCCTTGCAAGCTCGCACGTCCCTTAGTGCAAACGCTGCATTTCCCGTGTCTCTCGGGCCGTGATTAAGGTGCTGCTAGAGATCCAGAGCCAGATCCCGAGCCGGGGTTGGGAGCGCGCGCGGCCTGCACTACGTTTCCTGCGAAGCCCTTGGCTCCGGGGATTGGATTGTGTTGCCCAGCTCGGTTGCGTCTAGATAACATCGTGGTTTGAGACATCGATCATTTCAAAGGGACCTGCAGAGGGATTTTAATGCCTCGCAAATTGCTTTTCCTTCTATTCAATTTACATTCCGCGATTGCACGGAGCATATTTAGGAGCTTTCCAAACCGCCCCAAACAATGACAGATCTCTCCCGAAATGCTCTCCTGTTGCAGTAAATCCGAGCTGACAGGAGAGAGGGAGAGGCTTCGGCTCAGCACTGCCCTTCTGCAGCACGGTGGCCTCTCCTGTCCCCTGTCCTCGGCGAGCTGCAGAGCTAGCGCGGAGCTCGCTGCCTCCTTCGCCGCTGCAATGCTGCACGCTCCAAAACTCTTCAGGGTTTTTCAAGCCTTTTTGCCCAGGCCTGCAAGCTCAAGAGGCTGCTGCTGGCCCAGATGCACCTGAGCGACCCCGCCAAGCACCCCTAAGCTTCCACGATTTGTTTTCCTAAATGGCAATCCTGGGAATCTTGAGGAGGCCAGCTGAGCTCCTTGCTTGCTGTGGCAAGGACACGTGAGCGAAGCATCTCCCCGAGTGAGCGGCCTCAAATTTGCTATCTGGCACCTGCCAGAGCATCGTCTGCTAGATAGAGCCAGAGATTTCAACTGGAAAATGTCAACTAGCCCTGGATGGATTAAGCCCAGGAGTTCTGGCATCGTTCCTGGCGGCGCTTTATCTCCTTCCTCCATGAAACTATGATCCCAGGAATAGCCGGGCTCTAGCGGGGAAGCAGCAATCAAAGGCAGCAAGGAATAGAGCTCTGGCAACAGAGCAAAGGCTGGTGCCAAGGCCCCAAATGTGGCCAGGTCTCTTCAGTCTTTGCAGGAGCCATGGAAAGGTTGGCGTGGAAGGAGGTAAATCTTCCCTCGTCCAGAGGGACGGGACCTTGGGGGCTCCTGATGTCTCTTCAGCCCCCTCCTAATGCTGTCAGCGTTGAGAGCTTCACCGCTTTGGTGAAAAACAGGGGAAAAAGCTCTGATTTTTGCAGGCCGCTGCCCTCGTCCGTCTGAATCCAAGCTGGCATGGTGAAAAATACCCCGATTATATTCCTTTTCCCCCGCTGTGGCCCCGCAGAGCCGGCCCTCGCGTTGAATTAGTGGAGGCGCCGTGGCTGGTCATTAATCTTGGGCAGCTTTGAAGCACTCCTGATAAATCTGCTGGGCTTTGCCTGTGCGCAGAAGGCTCTGCCCTTGCTTGGAGCTCAAGGGGATGTGGTTTGGGGGCCGTCTAGCGCCCAGATGCGGTGGGTGCTGCGTCTCCTGCCTCGGAGCTCAGCGGTTTGCATCGCACCGGGGCAAGCGGACACGTCCTCAACCAGCCCCGAGCATTTTCTCTGCCCTTTTGGGGCGAAAACAACAACCCCAAACAAAACAGGGCTCGCGGGCGGGCGCGAGGAATTCCTAATGACAAACTTTCTTTGGCTGGGACACCGGGGGCTTCAGCAATATGAGATTAAACCTGCTGTGCCGAGACTCTATTACTCCATATATTACTGTGTGCTGCTGGACTGATGGTTCTCACAGGCGGAAATATAACCCTTTGAAATGTCAAGGCACATAATAAAGAGACCTAGCAGGGGAGGCTGGATGGCTCCGGGGATTGATAAAGCCTTTACGGTGCGAGCAGGGGTGGATGCAGATGTCTGCTGGAGCTGGCACAGGCTGGTGGATCCATAATTCCTTCTGTCCAGATTTTCCGTCTCTTCAAAGAGGCTCATCCTGCCTAGCAGCAGCCATGGATGCAGTAGGATGGCTGCTGGTGGTGGTCCTCTTCCTGCCTTTCCCCTGAATCCTGCTTTTCCGAGCTGAGATGCGCCTCCGAAAGTGCCTTTTGGAGGCTGGGAAGTGTGACCCTTCCCAGCCCTCCCTGGCTGCCGTGGGCTCGTTAAGGCGAGAGGAGGGGAATAAATCTCCGGGAACTCATGAACTATTTACAGCCGTGCTGAGCAAGCAGCCGCAATTATTTATTTATTCTCCCCATCCAGGGCAGCCCGAGCGCAGGGAGAGGTTGTTCGCGCCCACCTCTGTGGCTTCTGGCCTCCGGGGCCGATAGGGGAGGCCAGGGGCACCTTCTCCTCCTCCAAACCGCGCGACCGCATCCGTGGAGCCGGAACGCCGGGCGCCGCGTGGCAGCCTCCGCGGTGACGGATGCTTGCAGCCCGCTCGCTCCGTGCGCTCTTCCTAGGAATCTGCTCGCGGCGGGGATGAGGACGCGCGTCTCGCCTGCGGTTTTATCTCTGCCTGTACCAATGGGGGCGAGGGGGCTGTAAAGCGGCGGAGCCCCTCTCCATCCCGCGGGATCGCTCCGCCGGGAGCGCTAATAGGATTCGAATACGCTGGCAAATGGGTTTTTTTACAGCTGCCATTCTGCGGTTACTGAGTCGCTGTGTCGCCGGGACAGCCCCATAAATCCTGCCGGTGCTGCTGGAGCGGGTCCCGGCGCCTGGCCCTATTTTCCCTATTCTCCAGTTTTTCCGGATAGTAGCCGTGGGTGCTTGGGGCTGTGGCTGGTAGGAGGGAGGCAGCTAGGAAGGTCAGGCTTGTGTTGGGTATGGCCAGAGCGATGGGCTCGGGTGCTCGATGGCCTCCACGTGGGTCTTGAAGGGGTTAATGTGCCCATAGCGATGGGACCCAATGGGTCCTTCCCTTCCTCTGCGGCTAGCGCCATAAATACCGCATCGCGGTATCCAATCTCGGCTTGGGATTGATTTTTCGGGGAGATGGGACTGTTTTCCGGCGCAATCACGGCCTGATGGGGCTTTGCAGCTGCTCCCACGCTCTGCGCTGCGAGAGGAGCAGCAGCTCCATGCGCTGCTCGCTTGGACTTGCTGCGCTCGCCTGTCTTAAAGTAGTAGGGACACGTGTGCTTTAGCTCACCTCTATTGCTATATATTGATATATTGCTACATATTGCTGTTCCCATTGGTTATTGTGTTTCTCCCCATGTTTCTGCACTTACCTTGGAGTCCCAACCTGATGCCCCTCACGCCAGCACTGCCCAAAGCTCATTGCAAAAGGCACCACTGCCCCCAAGACCGTAAAGTAGCTGCCGTTATTCCCATTTTACAGCCGAGGAGAAATACGGGGTCTGAGTTAATAAAAGCTCGCAGGGTAATCCCACGCGGTTTGCCTGAGGTTATAAGGAAAGCCTGAGGTTTGGAAACACATCTCAAGAGCACTCGAGACAAATTTACCTATCTGTAAACAGCTCGTTCCAGAGTTTGAAATCGTAATGTGTTAGGGATGCAACAAAAGCTGCAGAGTTTCTTTCCCAATTAAGGAAAAAAAAAATAAAGGGGGGGGAAGAGAAAATCATGCATGTAAATCAGCACTGGAGAATAAGATCATTTTATCTCCGGCTCCGTGAGCGGCCTTTCCCAGCAACCTGTTGGGGTGCAAGGGCTTGCAAGATCCTCCAAGGTGCAGGGGCTCCTTGTGCTGCTTGCTACGCTCTCTTTGAACCAAAAACGTCCTTTTTTTCATTGTACAAATTAGGAGGAGATACCGCACACTGGATAGTTGAGCTGGGAGGAGCTCAGCTGGCCCACGCTTAGGATGCTGATGTTCTTGGTCATACCAGGTGGAAACAACCCCGTGCAGAATTCCATTGTGGATGTCTTGTGTCATGGGACATACGACATTCCTGGGGAAAAAAATGCAGAGTAAACTACACTTCTGTGAACGGTGGAAATTGGAGGAAAAAAAACATACGTTCATGTTTTTCTGTCAACAGCGTGCTGAATATTCCTCACTCACGTTGGGTAGCAGGAATAAAGTTCACGGCATTGGGAACGTAATGGAGCAAATGGCCTTTGCGCTGCTTATCAAGTGCCTCTGCTCTGCTTGGGCATTTAATCACCCGCAAAAGCCATTTATTGCCTCGTATACTCCTCTCCTATGAACATTAGTCCTTAAATACCCGGCATAATTAAAGGTGAAACTGCAGCCCGGCGTTAAGTCTCGCAGCCAGGGAAGGGTAACAGATGAGGTAGGAGTTCTGATGGAGTTCAAGGTGAGAGCCGTAAAGCCGATTTTCTGCATGTGTCAGGGACATTATTTTAGGAATGTATAATTCCGCTCGCGAAAATTGAGGCTGGCTCAAATAATAATTCACACTTAATGAACTTAGAGTTATAGCCCCGGCTCTGAGATTCCCTCTGCGCCTTGCACGGTCGATTTGCCTTGTCAGATGTTTAAAGGATGGCAAAGCAACGACAAAAAGGATTTGATGGAATTATGCGGAATTCCCCCCAAAACCTATTTCTTTGTGTTTCGAGCCCTGTCTGGAGTCTCTGCAGCTTTGGCTTTAATCCAGGCAGCTCCTTGATGGAGACTTTTCAGGTTTTTAACCTTGTGCGTGGTTCTTGGGGCCGAGCTCTGCAGAAAAAAAGCGTCTTCCCTGCATCCATGCCAGGGATCACAAGCTATGGATGAAGGGGGGTTAATGCACAGCGCTGCACGTAGGTGGCACATTTAAGTACCTGTCTATCACCTGCCTGACACTCATCCAGTTACCCGGCAATCAGGCGTTCAAAGGCTTCATCATTAATATAGTTATCCTTGTAACACCCCTTTGATAGTAAATTAATGGGCTGTGGTATGTAGAACATAAGACTATTGCTGCTGCTGGTTTTATACTCGTATCCCAGGGAAATATCCTGCTTGTTCTGGGCTTGGTAATAAGCCACGGTCAATGTGCTAGGGCTTATTGCAAGAAGGGAGCTCTGTGCAAGCCCACCCTGATGCCCAAACCATCCATCCCAGCACCCAAAATGTCTTTCCAAGGAGAACTGGTGGTGGTGATGGGCTTCTGGTATTGCACTTCTTGCCCCTCGCGTTGAACGCTACAGGCTGTTCCCACTGTCAAAAACACTGGGCGTCCCTATAAGCGATCATATTAAGTCACTGCTGTAGCGGTTGTGTTTGTACAGTGAACCAAAAAGGCTCATTTTACCCTTCTGAGGTCTGGAAATGATTCCTCCAGGTTATATGCGAAGTGTTTTTCAGAGTGCTGATTTCATTCCGGGGGAAAAAAAAATATCAAAACCAGATACTATTACAATGACACATTCTTCCCCAATGGTAACTTTATCCGTGCTCCTGGCTCATTGCGGAGCCATAATTCATTTTGTCACAAGGAGAGCAAATAAATAATAAGAATAAATTGAGCAGATTATCTCATCTTTGAGCCATGCTCGGCATTCATCAAATTCATGCCAAGGAACGGGACTTATCTGCAGTCGAATTGATCCTACAAGAACACCTACCTTCAGCTCCATTAGTGTATTTGGAGCTGTTCACCCATCTCCTGTGTTTGCCCAGGGTCCCTGGCTCCTAAAAATGAGCAGTTATTAAAGTGACATGCGTTTCCCGAATGCGTGCCCTATAAAAGGGCTAGCGAGGATGTATGTGTTGCTCTTTATTTCCATTGATTTTTTACTGAATAGGCACCAAAACGTACAAAGGCGAAATTCAACTCGGCGCAACTCCGAGTTGCAGGCAAAATCATCCATTTCTTCTCGCATTTCAATGAAGTTTTAATAAGAGATGCTGCAGGGAGTTTCCGCGGGACTACGGTCTCATTACTTTTACAGCAGACGCTACCGCGCGCTCACTTCCATACTGCAAAGTACTATAAATAATTAACATTGAACTACGCCGAATAAACCGAAGCCCCAGTGCTACTAATTGGTAAACAGGCACGTGTTTTACTTGGAATATAAGTGGGATATTACCGCTCTTGGTAGGATGAATCGCTCGTATATAAAGTTGTGCTTATGAGTAGCGATTTAAAGGGTTGAGACTTGCTTTTATTTATTCCCCGGTCCTGGAAAAACGGTAGCTGCATCGCCAGGGAGGAACAAAGGTGAGATGTTTTTTGCTGCAGAAAATATCTACTCCAAAGTCTCACTTAGTTACTGCTGTAACCAACTTGTTAGCAGGTAGCGACTGCTTTCCTGCGGGGCTCTGTGTTAAATGGAAATAATGTTTGCTGCGTCTACTCTAAGGCTTTTATTTTTCCCCCCTTCCTCAAAGTTAGAGCAAAATAGCAGCTCCTGAATGCAAAATAAGGTTGCTAATTTGCAGTCTGGCTCTAACGGGGTGTGTGGCAAAGGTCCTGTCGACAAAACAATCCCCGTCCTTCAGGATGGTTTAAAATATGAATTTAACCTGATATGTTTAAGCTGGAAAATGGACAAGGGTGAAAAAATCTGCGCTTTGACTCGGCTTGACTGGGAACATATTTAAGGTTAAATTGAAACAAGGTCCTCTTAAACACAGTGCATGTTTGTTTGCAGCAGCATGTGCCCCGTTTTCAGGAGTTTTTGCTCAATAACTCACTGGAGGTTAAAACATTCCCAAGTTGGGAGAATAAAGCGCTTTTGTGGGCTCCTTGCAGCCAAGGTGGAAGCCAGGATGGCATCGGTGCCAAGCACTCGGAGGACGTTCTTGCAAAATGCGTTGGGTTTGGAGCAAATCCTGCAAAAAAGTTACGCGGTGACTCAAAAAGGCGAGCTGCCAGTGTGGTGGCACAAAACATTTCAAGCCTATATATAAATATCTGACCTATTTCTTATGGATAGCACAATAAGGCCTCGATCAAAACCCCATTGAATTCTGCGGGAGTCTTTCCATTGACTTCAATGGCTTTTGGATTGGCCCCTATAAATGGCTCTTGAGGAGAAGATAGTGGTGCATTTGCCTGCCTATTTTTATAATGTGTTTGATCACTCACTTGGTGATTTTTCAAACTTCAGCCGCACGCAATGGGGAGCTAGTGCAAATTACAATGTTCTCTGTCCAAAGAAATGTCTCTTGGAATTGAAGTGAGACTCATAAAACAGATAAATGTGTTGGCATCCCATGGCCATTGAAATGAAAGGAGAGCATTAACACTCATTAAAAGGGACAAGTCAGTGCCACGCTTGCCATGACCCTGTCACAGAAACACGAGGCCTTTGTCACTTTATTTTTTTTTTTAGTTCTTCCAGCCTTTGGATTAGCAGTAGGGATGTGATATCAGGGGGGCAGCCTGTCCCTTGTCCCCTTTCTGAATAGCAAGAGCCTGGTGAAGGTCCAAGAAGCCTCCCAGAGAGTGGCTGTAAAGCACCTTCCCTCCAGGAGAAATTTCTTCCTGACCTGAGTATGTCAGTGCCCTCAAGCCCAAAGATTTGCTTTATTCTCTTAAATATAAGTATGGAAGTCCTCATTGCTTGTGTAAAGCTTAAATGCTTGTGGTTGGCCTTGAAGCTCTTCTGTCTCCTGATACCTGGTGGCAAGGAGGTCAGTGAGGTCTTGGGTGGAAGGGGTTGGATCGCGTGGCTTTTTGAGGTGCTTCCCACTGAATTTCATGGAGAGGCTCCTCCGTTTCCCTTCTAGGAGGAAAGATGAGTTCTGGATTGCAGGTGTTCGGTGGCAGCTATTTCCATCACCCCTTACTGGCAGGGAAATCAAGCCTGATGAGGTCGGTGCTGTTGGAGCTTTTGCAGGGAGGCCTCAATAGCTGTCATTGCCATGGGCTGGAATGTCGTGTTTCAAGCTCCGTCGTTTTGTCTTATTTTTTATAACAAAGCAGAAATCTGTTCGTGATGAAAGGTCAGAAGATATTCCGTGGGATTCTCTGTTATGTGAGGGTAATTCTCAATTTCAGAATTGTGTCCCAAATGAAGGGCAAGCCTAATTTCAGCGTTTCAAAATTGCCCCTTTTGATTTTTTTTTTTTTTTCCTAAGGACTAAAGATACCTGGTCTTCTTCCTATTGTATCATGCTAAAAGATGAGATTCAATCTCTTTTGATTCGTTGATCCTAGCAATTTTTGAGCGAAGGTCCATGCCGTTTGAGAGAGATGATGTGCATGGGTTGCATTAGCTTTTGGTCTCGGCATTTGCTCTAGGAATTGACTCCGAGAGGAGATGATGCTCTTTGCTTGGGATGAGGAGGTTCCCTTAGGACCTGTGGCTGCATGTTGACTTCTCAAGGTCACCCCTTGTCCCCGGACCTGCCGTTTTATCCTGTCCTCTGTGCTTGCATCCGCCTTGAATATGTAGAAGTCCGGGAGAGCCGTCCGCGCTGTGGTGAGCATGGAAGGCAAGGATCTGAGGTTCTCCTCCGTGTCCTTACCCTCTAATTGTCCCCCAGCAGACCAGCTCTGCCGCTTCCTTTGAAAGCTTCCTGCTTTTGATGTTCATGGATTCAAGGTAAATCCGCTCGGCTCGGGAGGGAGGCTGGCTGGAAAAGGCCGGGTTGGCACCATTGACCTGGAGTAGAGACCCTTTTACTTCCCAATCTGCAGGTTCTCTGGGGTCACAGGGTGCTTCTCTGCTATTTACTGAGCTTTCAGGCCTTGATTTTCTCAGCAAATCCAGCCTTTCTCTTGCCTAAGGCCTTTTTTTAATGAGTTGTATGCAAGGCGGTGTTTATATGTCTTAAAACTACATCAAGGTGGACCCTCATAGCAATGTCCCCAGTCACATTGGAGTGAGCTGGTCTGGTGCAAAACTGCACCTTTTTAGGCTCCTTTAAATAAATGCATTAGAACGATGCTGTGCCTGGTCCTTGCGTGTCCCCCGAATTGTCCCCTTCCTTCCCTTGCCTCCCGCTCCAAAGCTGGTCTTTCCCCAGGAGCCACAGCAGGACTGTCTCGCGATTGAAACGCATTATTTTTTGCCTAAAGCGGAACTGAAAATTAAGCGAACTGATCTGTTTAAACCTTTATAAATACATGTTTAATATCCGCTTAATGCGAGATGGAATTTATGAGCCATTAAGTGATGCTAGATGGGTTTTTATAAGAACGGAGGAGATCTAGGGGGAAAACTTCCTCCTGGGACATAATCTCATATTATTATTTTTTTAAGAGAAAGAGATTTAATATGCTAGAGCTGACGTTTTCAGCGACACTGGAGTATTTCATGTGTAGGAGCTTTCAGAAGTGTTTTATAAACCTCAGAGAATTTAATGAAACCTTTAGGCCCTGGGGGAAGATGCTACCTGCTCTGCCCATGGGTAAACTGAGGCACAAACACCTTGCAGCTAACTCATCACATGGGCCGGAGCCGGGAATGGGACCCAGGAATCCGGCTTATATCGGTCCAGCCCCTGAATTCACCCTTTATTTGCGTTGCTTTTAATTTTTTTTCCCAATAATTCTCTATTTAGCAGTAAGGATTGCAAAAAAGAAAAGAAAAGAGAAAGAGGCAGGGAGAGCTGAAGAAATAATCTTTTTACATTTTAATCTGAGCAGTTTTCAAGCAGTTTTGATAAGGCGGGTTGTAGAAATGTCAGCTCCCCCTTATCTCTAATTGACTTAAAGTAGAAGCCGGCTTTAATCCTTGCATGCAGAGCAGCTTGTGATGGCGAGATGAGGGCAATTGATTTCTGCCTATTTAATTAACCGTCTGGCTGCCTTAAAAAACACAACGAGGAGGGAGGGATGCACGTGGTGGCATTTAGAGCGCGACGGGTGACGGGCACCGGAAAGACGCCCGTCACTTTGACGGGATGGCGACAGCAGCAAAACATAAGGAATCCGTCAAAGTGCAGCCAAGGAAGAAACTTGCTCATTTTCCTGCGGAGCGGCCGCGCGCTTTAGTCTTTCAGCCTTTATTTTTTTATTTTTATTTTTGGCTTTCCATATTTATTGCTCGTTTTGTGCTGTTGCGGGGCGGGGATGGTTTTGCAATATGGAATTTTAAGCGGAGCACGGGAGGTTTCTGCAGCTGCATGCGTCGCTCTTGCGTCTTTAAGGTGTTGCTGTCATTTGTGCTGGGTAATTAGATCGGAGCTGTCAAGTTGCCTTTTTTTTTTTTTTTTTTTTTTTTTTTTTGTGCACGTGCATTTTTGTGCTTTTCCATCGTGGTTTAGATCCTGCATTCTTCAGGGTTTGCAGCAAGAAATTTGGACGATGGTTTTATGGTTGCACGGGATCCTGTGGCCAGGCTGAGCCTTTGGGATGTCCCTGTTGCTCAGATAGCAAATAACCTCTGCAAAAGGGCACCCCGCATTCCAAGGCACTTGGGAGTCGCTACGCTGGGAATTGCATGTAGCCCTGTGAGTATGGAAGGAGAAGCCAAGGAACGTCACGCTCCATATCAAACTCTTTTAGGGCTCTATATGGAATTGTGTTGCTCTTCCCAAGGGAAGGTGGGATGAGGAAGGGACACAGACCCAATTCCCTGCTTCTTTAAGAGCCTCCATTGGTGTAATGGAATCCTTGATCTTGCATTAAATCACAGGCAGCCAAGTTCGAGTCAATTCATATTTTTGCAGTTCGTTAGCAGCTCGGGAGGAAATTGCATTTATTATAATTGCCTCTAATTGCACCAGATTAGTGATTACAATTATTGATGGTGGCTGATTATTCATTAGCCTTCAAATCAATTCCCCTGCTTCGTCATTACCCAAAACAGTAGCTCTGATGGAGAGAAGGGCCTGGAGGAGCCCACGGCCGTGCTCCTTCCCAGGAGCCTGTTTTGCCTCCAGAAATCAGCCCTCAAGGCTGGTTATTCCTTGAGATGACGGGAGCGGGGATTTTCCAAGACTTCGAATGCCTTTAGGGGACAGATTTGGGTCTGTATCCCGCCGAGGGCATCACTTGTCATCTCAGGTGGCTTCCCAAGGAGGTTGCAGCATCCCTTCGCTTTGGAAGCATCAGCATCCCAACACCAACGCTCAGCTTGCATCCCGTTGAGCGTTTGTCACAGCAAAAAAAATCACATTTTGATCCAGGCTGGCAATTTTCAACCGGCTGCTAAACCACGGGATGCGCCCAAATTTGCAACAGGCTTCAGTGGAGAATTGAAGATTTTTGTTTGCTGCTTTGGAATTTGCTAAGTAAATGAACTCAGTTGCTTGGATACCTGTAAAGAGAAACAGGCCAGAGGCACGGTTTATTTGCTGCCCGCTGCGAGCAGCGTGGTGCCCATTCTTGTGTGTGTTGCATACCTTGCTGCATCCAGGGCTTTTATTTCAGTTTTTTTTTTCTTTAGGAAGAAAAAAAGTTGAAGAATCAGGAGGTTGGGGGAAAACACCATCTCTTTGTGCATCTTTTTGAGCGATGCTCCGAAGGTCGCGGGAGCTGGCGAGGGAGGCAAGAAGCAGCTCAGAAACATGGAAATAAAGCGGGTTTTAAGGTTCAGCAAGGTGTTAGCAAACAGGAGAGAGGCCTCAGTATTATAAAATCTCCTGGTTCCAAGGGCTAGACTCCTCCTGAAGGTTTTGCATTAACATCGCCGCAATCGTGTCCCCCCTGAATTAGTTGCCAGTGGTATGGATTTACAGAAAGCAAGCTTTGAGCCTCTCTGTCTGAAAAAATGTGGTTAGAGAACATTAAAAAGCTACAGGGGGAAAAAAAACCCTTTATAAGGTTGCAATCGGGAATAGAAATGGCATCGTCAGAGCCATTCTAATAGAGGAGCTCAGCTTGAATTTGACTAATGAGCCTAAGAGCTTAAAAATAGAGATGTATATATATCTTTGTAACTTTGAAGCATTGGCAGTCGGATATCTTCAGTTTTTGAGTAGTCTGCAAACAAACAGAGTGGGTTGCGATGTCATATCCGCTGCTTGCACCAGAATCTCTGCTCTTGCTCTTTGTGGCTTCATTTATAGAAGCCGTTCTCCACCTTGTGATGCTCTCCGGGATTAAATTGATGCCGAGCCCCTCCTGGAATGGGCTGCACTGTTGGTGATGGGAGAAGGGTGTTTTTTCCTCCCTTGAATGGTTGGTTACATTGCAGTTCCAAGATCTCCCAAATTTAGAAAATGGGGAGCAATTTGGATGGAGGAAGAATTTGGAAGTCACTCCAGCCTGGTGCCCAAATCCCTCATCCCATCCCAAAGCACCAGGGAGAGGTCCCGGATGCTCAGCCGAGCGGGACGGCGAGGAGCGTGATCCAATGCGGCGATGCCCAAGAGCAGCAGCCTTGTCATGCCGACTGATGATGGATGAGGAAGAAAATCCCATTTCTCCTCGGCGCTGGCAAGATGTGAAGTGTGAAGAAGGATGCACCCGGCGTCTCCGGGCAATGCATCTCGCGTCGGACGCGCTCCTCGAGCCGAGCGTGCGCATGCAGAGCCTGAAGATGCACGAAAAAAAGAGGAAAAAGTAAAGGAGGGGCTGGGGAAAATTCATTACGTGAAGGATAATCTCCCAGGGAAATATCAAAATGTCAGCAGCGCCCCAGATAGGGGTAAAGGAGAAAAATTAACTGGTGGCATTTGTCAGCTGCTAAACCAGGCGTGCAGGCGCATCCGAGAGGGAAGCGGCCGAGTCCTGTGTATCCCGGCGGAGGAAAGGGGGGAACGATGCCCTTTCCCGCTCCGACGTTGCACCCGGCGCCTTCTGCGTCGTCCGCGTGTGGCCGAGTGCAAGCGGAATAGCCGCAGTCCCCGGACACGGCACTTGGTGCAGTAGTCGGGGCTTGACAGCAAATAAAAATCCCCTCTTAAATGGGTCTGGGCTTTATTTACTGTGTGAAACGAACCGACTTCAACGGCTCCCAAAAAGCCAGTATATTGTAGGTTTTTGGGAAGTGAATCCGAGCTGAATCCTCAGTTTAAGGGCCAATCTGGGAAATGGGACCCTTCTTCCCACCGGGGCCAGAGACCCTTGTCTCCCACCCCAGGGAAGCGCGGCACAACTCCGGAGCGTATTAAAAATACCCGGAGGGATGCGGCGGTTGGGCAAAACGTGGCGGTTTCCTTCGCTTTTATTAAGCCGTGATCTAAAGCAAGAGGAGAAGGAGTGATTTTTATAGCCTGCAGCGTCTTGTTTGGATTTTTCCAAAGGTGCTTGGTAGAATATCAATTGCCTGCGATGAGAAACCCCACCGGGTACCGGCTGGAGCAGAAGAGGCTTCAGAAGCTGCTGCCATCCCTCCATCCGGCTGCGGATGCTGGAAGAGGATAGGGGAAAAGGGGAGCGATCCACAATCCCTTTGAATCCCTGTAAATGCCAGACGGCAGAAGGTGCAGACACGAAGCCCAATCAGCAGGAGAGAAATGATGGAGATGCTTGAGATCTCAAGCCCTTCTGCTGATGAAGAAGAGCGCAGTCCGGAGCAATCTGGAATAAGAAATCAGCTGTCGAGCAGGGGCACCTAGTGACCCAGCCAGGAGCAGAGGGAGAGCATCCGTAATCATATCCCGCATCATCTCCATTGGGACAAAGCGGAAATCAGGGCTCCTGGCTGGGGAAGTTGCCGAGTCTGCTGTGGGGCAGTCGCTTGTGGGTGCAGAGGGATGAATTTGGGGCACGTTCACGCTTTTCCATAACCGTTCAGGTTCTCCTTGTGCTGGGGATGGGATATCAGCCGCTCTCGCACACTTTGCTTGGGGAAGACAAATGCAGTGCAGCCTATTTATTTATTTATTTATTTATTTTTGCCTTCTTTATACCGGTAAAATGGGAGAATTTCATACAGTCAATTGAGGCTATTGAGTTGTTTTGGCACTAAAGTGCTGAAGCATCGACTGCATAGATCCGCCGTGTCCCCTTGGAATAACATCCCTGTTAACCGTGTGCCACCCAGGGAGAACCGTGCTGCCTTTTCCAGGTTTTCTGGGGCCACTTTTCTGCTTTTCTACCCTATGCGCTGGGATCAGAAACCCAAAGCAAGTTGCAAGGGAAACGGGAGGCTGCAGCTCCCCAGCTCTTCCTTACGTACTCTTTTAATAACTGTAGCCCATCAGATAATGTTGTTATAAATTAATGATCTGTTTACAACGTTAACTCTATTTTAATGAAGACTTTTTTTTCTTTTTTTCTCCCTTTGTTGAGGAAAATAAAAGCTGCTGTAATTATACCTTGTAACTGCGGGGTTTTATCACCGGCGAACTCATCCAACAAGTCATTTTGATTAGTTTATCCAGGCATATATTCTAGCATTGATCTTGTATATGTGTATTTATATATGTATTTACACACACCCGTATACATATATGTGTAGAAACGCACAGTGGCCCCAAAGGTTGTTCTCTCTAAATTAAAACTCTTTTTTAACCGCTTAACTTGTGCGTATCCGTGAGCACTGTGTTTTAGATGAATTCCAGGTCTTTGCTGACGTCGCCTCCTTTCCTTTTTTCCCAATGTATTTGCCAGCCTGCCCGGTGCTCTTGAGTGCCGGATCGGTATTCCTAATTGCTTCCCATCAAAGCATCCCGTTGCCTCCGGCCGCCGAGGTCTCGCCGTTGCACCGGCGAGGACGGAACACAGAGTGGGTAATTAAGCAGGTATTAGGCCCAGGGAAGCGGCGAAACGGGGGTTTTCAGGGCATTTCTTGTGCGTTTGGCCATTTGCGCATCTTCATGCGCTGCCTTCCCCGCTGCAAGCGCCGCGCAGCCCGTATGCAAAGCTCCTGCTCGTTCAGCAGCTCCTGCACCGCCCGTCTCTCCCAGCTTCCCCAAACCCACCCTTTTTCCCGCCCCAAAACCCACCTGTGGCCGCGCCGGCTGCGTCGCCATTCCCACGGGATCCCTCGCAAGAGGCAATTTATTAATCCCGGTGATGCCGTTATACGTCTTAAGGCCTCACTCAGGCTCTGCGACGTCTTGGCAGGGAAGGGGGGCGGCGAGGAGACACCTTGCTGTTTAATAAATAAAAGAAGAGATTCATAAAGTGTCTGGCAAGCACAGCCCTCTCATAGAAATGTTACAGGATAACATAGGATGAATAATAGAAAAGGTTATTGAAAAATTCATAATTTCCAAGCGCCGGCGCAGGCCGGGCTTCCATGCCGCTTATTTGCCTGTAGAGAAGTGATTAAAATGTATATTATTGTCCTGTCTATGGGAGAATGTATTATTAAGTGTATACTAGCATGACATTTGAAAAATCCATTTCGTTGCTTTTAGTGGCTGGGGGTGGCAGCGGGGAGGGGGCCCTTGCTTGTGCTTTTGTGTAGGAAGGTTGGGCCTTGAGAAAAACAGTTAAAAAAAATATATATATATATATAAAAAAAAAAGTTAATTATGGGAGGTTAATTATGGCTCTTTGCCTCTCAGCAGCGCCATTCTTTCTCCGTTTTCATGACTTGGGCATTAAAACGCAATGAGCTTCCTTTGCCTTTATTTATTACTTTAATTGCCCAGGAGGAAAGCTTGGACCGTCACCAAACTCCAGTTAGGGGAAGGAGTTTTTGCCCTTGGCTTGAATTGAGGGGGTTGGTGGGTGGGTTTCTGAAAAGTTTTTGGGGCTCGGGCAAGGATTGGGATTTCCAGATGCTGTTGGGATGCTTTGGATTTGGAGCTTCCTCCCTCTGTGGCCAAGGGTGGACCCCTGAGATGGGCATTTTGCAGGGAACCTGTGCCGTGCATAGCCCAAGTCTCCAGGGAGGATATTTCCTCTATTCCCTGCCTCCCAGCTCTAATTTTATCCAGAGAGTTGAGGCAAAGAGCTGCTCCCTTGGCTCCCTTAATGTCACTGGAGACGCATTGTTCCCCATCAGCCTGGATGTGTCCCAAGGAGGAGAACGTGGAAGCTTTTCCTGCGCCCCGCTCGTGCCTTAGATCTTGGGCAGAGTCTATATTTGCTGCGCTAATGACTCGGTGCCTCTCTGCAGCTCCTCTTTAGTTTTATTCATAGATCCCATCTGGGATCTGTCGGAAATAGAAAGGCAGAACCTGCAAAGCGGCTCTGCTGCCAGGGAGGACTTGAGGCAAAGCGCTCCTTTTAGCAAGGAAACAAGGGATGGGGGCACGTAGGCTCTCCGTCAGGCTGGAGGAATTTGCTGCCTAGCTTCAATTAAAGAAATTAAGAAGACAAGACACCTTCTTTTTTCTTATAAAAAAAAAAATAAATAAAATCTTTTTTGATTTCAAAGGGGTGTTGGCATATGCAGAGTTAGCAGGACCTCCAGCACTGATGTTCATCATCTCTGGAGGTGCCTCCGTCCATCCCTGCTTGGAAAGCCTAGGGGACTTGGCCCTTCAAGTTAGATGCTTAGAAATAAACAGCTGAAGTGAGTCCTCTTGCTGAGGCAGGAGAGGGTTTTGCAGTTCCCTGTGTACGGCTCTGTAATTGTGCCTGGAAAACCCGCCTGGAAGCAGAGGGATGAAGGAATGTTGCTGCAAAGGAGGATTAATGGGGCCAGACCGGGTAGATAAGATGCCCGGCCTGATACCAAGTGATCAGAGAGAGATGCCACCTTCCTCCTTTCCCCCTAGAAAATACAATGCTGAACAGAGAAAGAGACATGAGGGAATATCGAGTGGTTTGGGGGCCTTGGATGGGATGGGAATGGTGAGGCTCGTTGCGGGGGGTAGGAGGGCACGTGAGCATCCGAGCTCGCGGCTCCGTGATCCGCATGGCAAATTGCCGGACACAACTTCTTAGATGGGTTATCTCTTATTTTTATTTATTTATTTTGTTCCTCCCGCAGTCTGGAGCTCAGTTAGCCTCTTTGTGCCGCTCGCCCTCCCTCCCCAGCCCCGTTGCCCATCTTGGCCTGATCTAAATTAAAATCTGTTATCGTTTCCCGGATAATCCCCTTTGATGCCCTGAGTACAGCAGAGCCTGTCCTGCTCCAACCTTGCATGTAAGTGCTGATAGCTTTGGAGCAGCTAAATGGCTTTGTGCATCTCATACAAATGCCTGCCTGGCCCCAAAGCGCGCCAGCGCCGCCGGTTACGAGTGGAATTGCTCGGGAAAGATCCCGGCACATTCCCTGGCATCTTTCCAGGAGGAAAAGCAGTGCATGGGGTTGTCCCAACCTCCTGGAGCGGCCAAACTGTGTGTCCCCATGAAGGTTGGTGGCCTGACGGGAGCATCGTCCATTGCGAGCTTGGATCCAGCGCTGGGACGCGGCGGGTGTGAGATCTGCGAGCCGTGGGTGCTTCTGCACGTAGCTTTGGCCCCGCTGCTGGTGTTAGTGCTCAGCGGTAGGACGTGATGCTGGAATCGTGAGGAAGGGAGCTCCGGAAGAGCTCGGGCGTACTTGGCCGGTGAGCTCTGCGTAGCAAAACTCAAAGCGCGGCCCAAATGCTGAGCACCTGCCCGAAATTCCCCCCGGAGAGCGAGCAGCTGGGAAGCGCCCGCTCCGGGCCCCGTCACAGAGCTCAGCAGGGTCTCCTCACCCTCTGGGGGAAGGAAAAAAAAAGAAAAAATCAGTGGGAAACTGGTAGCAGCTTAGTGACGGCCTGGTGACTTGAAGTGATGTGACAGGGTGCAGCTGGGAGCGCGGAGCATCCTTGGAGCGCGGAGCGGCCTTTTCCCCGGCGGGCAGACACGCTGGCAGCGGGGACCGGAGCACGGGCGTGCTGAGTTGCCTCAGTCCTCTGCTCGAGCGGGGAGCAGCGAAAGCGCCCGCCTTAACGAAGCCGGCATTAATCGCTTGCGTCAAATCCTTGTGCTAACAAGCTAACGAAATCAAACGGGCCTCCCCGGGGAGAGCCGGGGTGTCAGCGCTCATCCATTAACGCGGTAACGCCGCGTCGTTTCTACCCACGGGGCGCTCGTCGCCTCTTGCCCCTGTGCGCTTGTTATTGGCCTTGAAATTCGGCATTTAAGACAGCGTGCGCGGGGCTGGTTCGGGGTGCGCGTGGGCGCGCAGCGGGGCCGAGGCGCGGGGCTGCGGGATTGACGGCTCCGGCATCGTTCCAGCAAACTGGATCTCAGGCCGCTTTCTGGAGTTAAACGACACAAGGCGGCAGGTAATATATGGTGTAAATTGCAAGAAAACAGCGGCGCAAAAAAAAAAAAAAATACGGCCAGGCGAATAAATTAGAGCCTTCCGTCACAAAGCCAATAGTGGGGAAAGGAGGAGTGCAGGGGTGGCAACGAGGGAGAGGAGATTTATTTTCGGATGAGGGATGGCAGCGGCAGGGAATCAATGGCTTGAGCGCGGGGGATTTCATGCATGCCCATAACATATACCCAAATATATACACCAATATATACCCCAAACTTAGCCCTGGGTGAAAGGTGCTCGGCCTCGCCAGCCTCTGCTAAAAGCGATGCCGGGGGCAGCTGATGCTGCCGCATCCCGGAGGTTTCTCACGTGTGGTTTCCAGCGTGGCCCTTAGCGGCAGGGCAGGTCCGCGGGCAGGTCCGCGGGCAGGCCTGCAGGTATCCCGCATCCGGCTTGCCCCCTCGGGTAAGGCAGCGAGACGGTGCGCGTGACGAGGCGCCGTCCTGCGGCACCGCGGCCCGGAGTGCTCAGAGGCTGCGAGAGGAGATTAATTAATGCTAAAAGACACAGTTTGATGTGGCAATGAAATTTCGATTATAATAATCTCTAATTATCTTGTAGCACAAGTGCCTCTGCTCTCCCAGGTGCCTTCCCCGCTTGGAAATTGTTATTTGGAAAATATCAAAGGAAAAAAAGAGGAGACAGCATGGGGGGGTACCAAGACTTCAGCTTGATGCTTTTTCCCTCGCTGATGCTCTTACCAAAACGATGCTTGGCCAAGGAAGCAGTTTCCTTCCATAGAGTTGGCTCCCCCCTTTGCATGTCTGCATGGCCAAAAGACCCCTTGCCAATGAGCTCGGGGGTCTCCGTAGAAAGGGGCTGCTTGGAAAACCCTATTTTGCTTCACCAGCGAGCTGCGAAATGCCGGGATAATGGGCTATGAGTTGTAGATCTGTTTGATTGCAGTGTTGCAAAGGGGGAATTGTTTTGCAACATAGATTCTTAATCACGGAGGCATCTATGATTGAATGCGTCGAAAATTGGTTGAAATTGGAAGTTAACTATACTGCAGACGGCTTATTCTTGTGTATAATTGAAAATAAATTCTAATAACTCTTCCTGAAAGGGGCTGCCAGGAGGAAATTTCAAACCTTGTCTTCTCCTCAGCTGCATTCCCCTCCCCCCCAAAATGGAAATTCATCCCTCTCCCCTGTCCCCAATCCTCTCCTTTTCCATGTTATAGAGATGGGAAATAAAATTTAATCTCGGCACGTCAGTCCCCGCGTAGCCAGCTGTAAAATATACAACTGGCAAATAGTTACTGTCATAACTACTGGGGATGGCAGTGGTAAAAGAAGGCAAAAAAGAACCATGTGTTTTGGATCCAGACCCTTTGCTCTTGAGTCCTGCTGATGATTTGGATCATGCCATTGGATCGTAGGGGAAAAGCACCCCAGAATGTGGGTGTGCAACATAGCTTAGAGCTGAGGGTTATGTTTGTGGGCAGCTTGACCCGAAATCATCCCCTCTGTGTTGCCACCAAGCGCCTACGGCCGTAGCTGGGACGTCTGCTTTGGGCGCTAATGAATTACTGCTCCCTTTGCCCACGGTGTCGGTGGAGAGAGCAGGGTTTTGTTGGCCAAATATTTCAGTTCTTGAGCGTTTTACACTATTCATGGGCTAGTTAATGATATAGAGAAGGTCAACTGCGACTCTGGCACGCTCGCTCGTAATTCAAGATTCAAGGGATGTCCTGTGGAATTAAAAATTAACAAAATTAAGCCTGCTACAGGGGAATTTTATATCCATAATAAAATTTTAGTAAGGACAATTGCCCTTTGAAACCTCTTGCCACAAGTTATTATCGAGGCCAAGAGTTGAGTGGGTCTCAGAAAGAATTGACTGCTACTGCGAATAGTGTCATCCGCTGTTGTACGACACGGGGTAGAGGTCTTTGAAAGACATTACTTGAAGGCAGAGAGTTTTTATTTGCATATAGAAATGGAGAGCTTGGTTTTGAGTCCAGACTAAATATCTGCCCTGCCTCGATGCCAAGACTGAACGCTGCGAATAACCTCCTGCTCCATCTGGGTACCGAGGTCATTACTGAGGTTGTTATTAAGTTCTTGTAATGTCAGAGATGCTTTGAAGACTCACCTGGACCAGCTCCTGGTCCAAGACGCCTGGCCCACTAAAGAAGAGAGGGCAGGGCACATTCCCAGGGATGGGGACCAGAAAGCCCATGGGATGGGGACCAGAAAGCCCATGGGATGGGGACCAGAAAGTTTCTCCATGGTCCACCTTGGTGTCTTAGGGAGAGTGGGTTGGATTTTCTAGGTGCACAGCCAAGAAGACTTGGGGCAAGACTCCCTCCTTTTGGACAAATAGTGCAAGTTTTATAGTTGATACTACCTGTTTTGAGACGGGTTTGCGCTAGATCAGGATTCCCAAGGGATTCTGTTAGCATCCGAGCTTAGAGGTGTCCTCCAGATCTGGCGTTTTTGCACCAACCAGTGAGGTGCCGACGCCAGACCAAAACTGCAAACCAAGCCTTGCTGCGTCACTGCCCACACTAGAAAAACAACAGGAATCCGCGACCCAAAATGCCCATATTGCAGCCTTTCGGCAGCATCGCCTCCAGAGGTGTGTGGAGCGGGAGCGCCAGGAGCATCGCCGGGAGATATTAAATCTCCGCAGCCTTTCCCGAGGCTCCATAATTCATAATCCTGCAATGCGCAGGCTGATAATTGCCCTAATCACTGAAGAAACATGGCCAAAATGTGCTGGAATAAGCCATAAAACTCATTACATGATAACAAGATTCTATCTATTCTCGGAGGTCGCGTTGGAGCGCCGCGGGTCAGGGAGTTAATCACCTCCTTCGGCGAGAGCAGCGCAGATAAGAGGCAGCGCGTGTGCCGAGTGCGCACGGGCTCAGTGCCTGTCCTGGGGGTGCAGAAGGGATGGGAGTTTCTGAGAGTCTTTTTGGGGGGATGGAAAGGGCTGGGATGCAGGAGAGAGGTGTCTCGGAGCACGTGCCTCCCGCTGGATTCGCAGGGATGGATCCAGCGCAGCTGGCTAAGGTGTGATCCTTGGGAAATGCCAGTGCTCCTTTTGCTTGGAGTAGCCCTCCTGTGCAGTCCCTCTCCTTGTGTCCAAATGTTAATTGGTTATTGGAAGGTTCTGCAAGGGGAGGGAAGTTGGGGTCTCTCCAGAGCCCCATTCTGCAAAGTTTCACGTCCCTGCATCCTCCTGCATCCCTCTGCATCCTCCTTGCTCGCACAGAGAAGCCTTGTTTTACTCATTGCACTTGACTTCAAGGAAACGGCAGGAAAATGAGCCAAGGCTCCTTGGTACCGTCCGCTCTGCAAATCCCAACCTTTCCGTCCCGCCCCTCCTCCCTTCTGGCTGCCCTTTCTCGACCCTTTGCTCCCAAGCATTTAGTTTGCAGGCCAGGATGGAACATTTTTAGCAGAGAGCCGGATAAGACCATATGGTTAATCGGGAGCGTTTTGTGGGTAGAAATCCAGCACGGAGATGCTGGGATGCTGCAAACGGGGATCCCCGCAGGTGCCGAGCATCGCCCAGCACCAAAAATCAATAAAATGCTTGCTGCAAAAAATTACAGCATGCAGGAAAAGCTGCTCCGTGGGGCTCTGTCCCCACCTAGCGATGGCTGCACTGTGGCTGGTGGCACCGAGCAATGCGGCAAGTGATGATCAAAGCAGAAAAATCCCCATTTCTTTTCTTTTTGCTCCTCCTGGTGGATGGTGGTTTTGTTTTTTCACCCTGTTTCTTGGTGCCCAGGTAGCAAACACGGGACGTGGTTCTGCTTTGACCAGGTGCTGTTGAAATGCAAGAAAAAGTGTCCTCTAGGTCTGATTCCTCCCTTCCCCTTTAGTCCCTGCTTTCGGACAACGGCGGATCCAGAAGAGAGAGTGGGAGAGGAGGGGAATTAAATTAACGAACACAATTTCTCCCTGTCATTGAACTCTGACTAATGAGTCTATTTCTGGGTAATAAGAAGGAGCAGGAAGTGACAAGGCACCGTAATGAATTAGTGGCCCAGAACCTCGTTAGTCAGAATAATCTCTCCGTGAAAGATAAACGATGCAAACATTAATTATGGAGCCACGGCGGAAATGCGTTTTGTTAGTTGGCATCCCATGACCATCTTTCCGAGTTATTGCTGGAGCAAAGTGCTTTAGGAGACAGGAAAAAAAGAGAAGGAAAAGGGAAAAAAGGGTTATAAAAAGCAGTAGTAGTAATTTTGGTCCCCAGGCAGGGTCATCAAGCATAGGTGACACAGAGGGGTGATCTTTAGGGGACATCGCAGCTTTGCAAGGGTCTTGCAACTCTTATTAATCATCCACCTTCCAGCAGTGCCTGGAGACAGAACTGGGTGCGTCCCAGTGTTTTTAAGTGGATACCTGCCTTTTTTTTATTATTATTATTATTTTTGCACTTTTGCACGGGCGTGGGAGAGAGCAAGTGCAAATCCGTGATCTGCGGGCCGGGATGCGGCTGACCTCCTCGGAAGGGGCTGCCTGCGGCAGAGCCGGCACGCGAGGCAATGCCGGCCTCCCACGGCCCAGCCGGGAACTGCAGCCACGCGCGGGTGCCGCAGGGCTCGCGGACGTGCATCCCGTTGCAGGCGGGGAGCTGACCCATTTTCCTCCATTTTTTCCCCCAAAATGGGGGGCGAGGGCTCCCTTGTGGCCACCTCCGCCCTCTCCCAGGGGCTGGTGGCCCTGCCAGGAGGTAGCCCGGAGGAGTTAGTGCTGGTCGCTTAAAAGGAGTGAACTTTCCTGGGCCGCGTAAATTAGGAGCTCTCTTGAAACGTCCCTTTTCCCCCCCACCCTTCATTGCTATGCAGATATATGCTAATGTGCCGGTCTCCAAACGCAGCTTTGCTGACCTCCTAATTTGTATTTATTTATTTACTCGACGAAGCGGTTTTTGGCTGCAAGTGTAATTTAATTAGCATCCCTCCTTCCCCTTGCAGAAGGGCTGCCGGCGGCGCCGTCCTTGCTCGCTGGGGCCCAACCTGGAAGGCGTGAGATGCTCATCTTGCAAACGTCATTCCCAGCGCTTGGCATGGGAATCATAATAACAGTAATAATAACAACAACAATAACAGGCGGGCACCTCTCCTGCCAATTCCTTCTGCAAAACCCAGGGGAAGGGACATTTGCTTGCAGGGGTGCTCGCTCAGAGTCCTTCCCAGTTGGGACCCGGACACGGCTGTAGAAGCTGCTGTATCGTTTTGGGGAGGTTTTTGCACTAGATGGCGAAAACGAGCTGCAAAAGATGCCCATGTCCCTGCATTCCTCCCAGACCAGGCGCGCTGTGGATGCGGGGAAAAAAGCACCAAGTTTGGGGAGCCCCGTGAGTCCGAGCGGGACAAGGAGAGAGAATCCTTGGAAATATGAGTCTAAATTGCCCTGAATGCTGAGCAATTTGGAAATGCATTAAAATAAATAGAAGGGTAGCTGAGGCAAGGCCAGTGACAGGGAGAAGTGACACAAAGCAGCGGAGTGGAGGGGACGCGGGGACACTTATCCCGGCAGAGCCGGAGGCGCCCGCTCTGTAATCACTGGCAAAAAAAAAAAGGAGATTAAGAAGGGGCTTCGTTGAGGGCTTACACATTTCTGCAGGGAATTGAGCGGATTGATGCCACGAGGCTCTTTGAGCTCGTGTCAGATTAGACGAACGAGTGGGCATCAGTTTAAGCCAAGGAGCTGCGAAGCGGGACACGGAAGGAATTTTGGGCGAATGTACATATATTTAAAATATTTCTCCTATGGGCTGATTAGTTAATCTATGTCAGTGAGTACCCAAGGCAGCAGTCGGAGTAATCAGCGCAAATGGCTTTAAAATGGAGCCAAGCTGGTAATTAGGGATAACAAATGTCACGTCAGGGAAGCTGTGACTTGGCTTAACGGCAAGGGAGTTTTGCAAAGTTCTCTCTCATCTCGTACCTGGGGAGGCGTTTCGGTGGCTCTCGTGTATTCCTGCTCTTTGTGGCCGTTGCCATCAGTATGCTTCAGAGTTAACGCCCACTAGTGTGCGGTGTTTAGCACCAAATAGCCCTCGGGTGTGCGGTAACGCAGAGCAAGCACAGACTTTTTCGGAAGGGTCAGACTCTTCTGCGTGTTTGGGTACAGCGAGGCCCTGATTTTCAGCCGTTCTCTCTAGGGCTCTACAGGAAAATAATAGTATCTATAAGCATGGAGTTTTCTAATGACTATTTTTATAAAGCCCTTTGAGAAAAAAAAAAAAAAAAGTGTTGCTTTGTGCAAAAATAAGTGCTGGCAAAAAGATAATTGTTAGGCCCCCTGAAAAACGCCACCTTCACGGTGGTCCAGCCATGTCCAACATGTCCAAAACGCATGTGGTCCAGCCAACAGGCATGCAAGGGCCATGTCCTGATGGATACTTGCCTTAAAATATCCCATGAGGATGGAGAGCTGCAGCACATGAGAAGCGAGCCTGGCAGGGGAAAGGAGGATGCAAATTCCCAGGGATGTTGGTTCAACCCCGGGCTACATCCCTGTTGGGAAGAAAAATAAATAAATACCGATAAGCCCTGGAATCATGGGCTAATTAAATAGGAAGTGGCTATTAAACACACACCTCGAACTCAGGTTTAATAAGGCGGTAATGGAAACCGTGCGTTTTTACATGTGCACCCCGCCTTGGGTGGTAAACCTCAGCCCAGGTGCTCCTTAAATAATCAATAGCTATTTATTAAACATAGAATAGCTATCCAGTTAGATTTAAATTAAAGGCCTGCCTGGGAGATGAGGTTGGATTTAAGGCATTAAGGAGTTAGCAGGCTTGCACAGCGTGCTCCGCAATCTTAAAATTGCTTCTCTCAACCCAGCCCAATCCCCATGTTCCTGTGTGCTTCTTGTTTTACCAAATATTGCAGGAACAGTGGGCAAAATACCCGCTTTGGGGTAAATTTGGTGCAGGGACTAATGCATCTCCCTGGAAATGTCACTGTGCCCTATGTCCCCTCCTGTGGTGTCTCTGCTTGCCCCTACGCACGCTCAGAAATGCTTATTTTTCCATAAAAATGTGCTGGTGCAAGACTGTGCCATGTCTGCAGCTTGGCTGGAATCGGTTCAGCATTCCTCTAGGGGAAGGAAAAGAGAAAAGGGGCCTTAAGTGCTACTGTTTATCCCTCTTATTTTCGGTTCATGTTACGCCGCTTCAGACGCGGCCGACGCTCGCCCGGCTCCATTAATGGAAAATAAAGGTCATGGCTGGAGGCCTCGATCGCTGCCTTGGTGCGCTCCGACACGCTGCAGGCTTTTCCATTTCCCTTTTGATGGGACTTGGTCTTGCCCGTGTTGGGGGTCTTCTCCCACCCGTCTTTCAGAGCACCTCGGAGTTCGGCTCTTCCATGTCTCTCTTGTGCGTGGCTGTCTCATGATGTCTCTATCCGAGGATGCTTGGGGATGCTCCCCATGGTTTTGCGGTGATGCTCCCAATGGTTTCATGGGGATGCTCCCCATCATTTCATGATGCTCCCTATTGTTTTGTGGAGATGCTCCCCATCATTTTTGCTGCTCCTCATGGTTTCGTGATGATGCTCCCCATCATTTCATGATGCTCCCCATTGTGTCATGGTCATGCTCCCTATCACTTCATGATGCTCCCCATGGTTTCGTGGTGATGCTCCCCATCATTTCATGATGCTCCCCATTGTGTCATGGTGATGCTCCCTATCACTTCATGATGCTCCCCATGGTTTCGTGGTGATGCTCCCCATCATTTTGTGATGCTCCCTATTGTTTTGTGGAGATGCTCCCCATCATTTCTGCTGCTCCGCCTGGTTTCGCGGTGATGCTCCCATGGTTTCGTGGTGATGCTCCCCATTGTGTCATCGTGATGCTCCCCATCGCTTCGTGATGCTCCCCGTGGTTTCATGGTGATGCTCCCCATGGTTTCATGGTGATGCTCTCCATGGTTTCATGGTGATGCTCCCCGTGGTTTCATGGTGATGCTCCCCATTGTGTCATGGTACCCACTGGCGAAGACATCCCTGGTTGCTCTCACTGCTCAACCAGCAGCACGTGGTCCTCGTGCCAGCAGCGCTGACGTGGCCCTGCCTCAGCTCACACCATGAAGGATATACGTATATATATTTTTTCCCCCTTCTGCTTTATTCTGATACCTTCTAAACAGGATCAGTGAAATAAGTGGATGCAGCATCCCAGTTCACAGGCCCTGGAGCTGAAAAGCCACTGCAGATTAAACTGTTTTTTGTCATCTCCAAAGCGACTGTATTTTACATGCTGACCCTGTTCTGCTGATCCTATTAACAGGTAGCACAAAACACAGAACCTCATGGCTATATATGTTTGGCTTTCTGCAAGAGATCTCTTTTATTTTGATCCGTTTTGGTGCTGGTAGAGAGGACTCCTGGGGAGAGCAGTGAGCCTGGCAACAACCGGGGCAAAAAAGGACTTTTTGCATCAGTTCTTGGTGCTGGGGACCTGCCTTATTTATTTATTTATTTATTTTTTCTTGTGAACCAGTATAGAAAACCATATTTGGGGCATCTATTAATGGGGTTTGAAGCCTGTGCAAACCCAACAGGAGAATGCAAAACCCAATAGGTGAAAATGCTTTTTTTTGTTGCAAAAAAAGCAATAGGGGACTCGGCAGAGCGGTGGGTGTCGCTGCGCTCGGTGGCAGGTGGGGAAGCTAAAGGAGGGGAGAATTTAGAGCCTGGATTCGTCCCGCCGCACCGTGGGGCTCTGGCTTGCGAGAATGCCCCTGGGCACCGGCTGTAATGCACGTAATAAATTAAACCCAAAAATGTGATTACTTTGTCGCTTGGAAGACAAATGCATGTGCCTGGGGAGTAACAAAGCATGTTTGATTTGTTGTTGTTTTTACTATGTTTACTGTTATTATAACTTATTCCAAATTATTCCAGTCTGCGAGGGAGAGAAGGCTGTGGCTTAAAAACCTCCTTGGAGAAGGGGTTTTGGGGAAGGGACTTGGAGGAGGCAAATCCTCCGCGGCCCAGTATCCATCCGGATGCTGGTGGGGGAATTGGGAAGGTCTGGGTAAATGATGGGAATGAATGGAGCATCATGAGGATTATTTTGGAGACGTGGTCCTGCTGTGCTGGATGCAGAACAAGGTTGTGCCGGGACTTGAGGCCTCGTTCCCTTGAGTCTCCAGCCCAAATCCATCGAATTGAGTTGTTTCTGGACCCAAGGACTCGCTCACCCTGTGTCATCTTGGGCGAGGGAGGCAAATCCTTGGCATGGGCTCCAACACGCGTCTCCACTCCTGCCTGCCAGGAACATCTCCCACCACCAGGAACTTCCTGAGATGCCACCAGGAACCTCCTGAGATGCCACCAGGTGCCCAAGTGGACCATAAAGGGAGACTCTGCCCTTATTTCCTGCCTGCAGGAGCAGAAATCTCCTAAGAAAACTCCATCTCCTGTCATTCTGGACCAGGGGAAAAAGGCACGGAGCTTCTAATACCCGTCTCGGCAGGAGCCCCTAATGCTAAAGAGCTTAGAGGGAGCACTCGTGACTTTGAGAAGAGCAGAAGCCTCCCGTGTCCCCAAAGCGCTGCCCGGCTCGGTGAGCCAGCGCGCTCCAATAACGCGGCAGATGGGTCTTTCCAGCGCTTGTTGAGATGAGGAAAGTGGACGTGGTGCTCCAAGGATGCCCCCAGGGCACATCGTTTCCAGGGATGGAGCCGTGGAAATTAAAACTAAGTTGTCTAGGTTGAAAGGACACTCGTTCAGCCCTTGAGACCTAGGAGAGAAAAGGGGAGGAAGAGAAAAATGGAAAAGCCCCCCAAAGCCCAGTGCTTTCCGTAAGGAAAGTGCCCTGGAAAGGCTGTTTTCCAATGAGGATTCTGGTGCACGTGGCCGCGGGATTTAACTGGGGGAATACCTCGGGATTTAGTCCATTGCCTCAACAGCAAAGGACTCTGTCTTGAGGCAAATTATGGGCAAATGCATCCTTTCCTCCCAGGAAAAAAAAAGAGAAAAAAACCCCCAAACCTCAGCAATCCTAGTATTTATTTTGTTGCCTGTTTTTGTGCTGTATAAACTGCGTCGTGTTTTCCTGCCCGCTCGTGACATGCGCCCGGGTGGTCATCGGTGACCTCATCCAGTCCTAAAAGGTGCTGGGATAAAGAAAAAATCCTTTCCACCACACTTTAAAGTGGATTTATTTGTAATTCACTCCCCGTGTATGTTCTGTTAAGGATTTGGGCTCTCAGAGGGTTTTTATTTTATTTTATTTTTTTAATACATTATATTACCCTTTTCTTTATAAAGGGAGCATGTGCGGGGAAAAAGCACTTAAGTTCACCTTTAAGGATTTATTAGGGTTTCTCTGGAGCGGGTATTTACTGGGGGTATTTCTCTGCGGGAATGACTGCAGATTATAAAAAAATAAAATAAAATAAAAAAATCCCCTCTCTCGGAGTCGGTAACCTTGCGGAGTGATGGATGGTCTTGCTGAAGGTAGAGTTATGGAGAAATGGGAAAGGAGAGGAAGAAACATAGATACCACAATATACTCCAGGGAGTCGGAAAAGGGATGTGAATTATTAAGTAAAATTAATAATTGAAATAATTAACAGCTGCCAGAGACTTTTTTTTGTCCATTCTCCGCATAGTAGGGCAGTAATGTTTAGTATCAAGCAGTAGTACCCACTAGTAATTTGATGTTAATTAATTCACTGGCTCAGCATTCCCAGCGTTTATGGGTGTTTTCTTTCCTTATAAATATATTAATAAGTTTTAAGTAATTCTACAAAGTAATTTTAGGGAAAAAGAAAAAAAAAAAAAGTCGGAGCAAATGGCAAGCCATTTATTTTTGATCAGTAATTAAACCGGCTCTTTTTCCTCCATGAACATACATCAGAGGAAAACAGCTTTTTCCTTTGCAAGCCCTGTTTGGAGCCTTGAACCCCTTGGCCAATTTGGGAAGAATTAGCCCCAAAGCTCCTACAGACTCTTTTTTGCCTGCTTTAGTGACTCTGTAAATGTGGCCGACTTTTTTTTTGTGTATTTTTCCCCCTTTGCCTTCCTGCTAGATGAAGTGGGTTTAGTTTTTATTGAATCAGTTTCCTCCGAGGATAGAGGTTGCGAGTGGATAAAACCTCTTCCAATCCCATAAAAACGCCGCCAGGGGATTCACTTAAATTTATTTAATCCTGCACTTTATCGCGGTCACTTCATCATGGCAGGTAAGTGGATGCTAATGGATCCCTCCTCGTTCCGGCTCGCAGCCTCCTGGAATTAGATCCCCCCCCAGCTGCAAACCTCTGGATGGCGCCTGGCATTTTATCTCCTTGCTTTTTATTTGATTAGGGAGCCCCGTGCGGGGTGTTGAGGCTGGGGAACTCATTGCTCTAATCTCACCTGACCTTCTTGCACGTTCCTGGCAAGAGGAATGAATCCAATGGGTCACGAGCTGAGAGGAAAACGTGGACGAATCCTCTGGGATTTACAGCCTTCTTGGAAGGAGGTCCCTCTCTGTGTCCTCCCCTCCCGGCTAACGTCAAAGCGCTAATGAAAAAACTAAATAACCCTGGAAAACAGCAGCCAATTTTGAATTATTAAAGAGCCCCATCGCTGCGGAGGGAGGGGGTATCGGTGTCCGCAAAGTCCAATTATTTCTGAGCCGCCAACATTCTGATTAGCTGGGGCTGAAAATTAATTAGTCTAATTAGAAGAACACATTGGAATTTGGTGGGGAGTTGCTGGCGGAGCCGATAGCAGCGGTGGGGACGTGGGATGGGGACACGGCGAGATGCCGGAGCTGGGGGAGCCGGTTGGATTGATGGGAGCGAAGGAGAGAAGCGCTGAGATTTTAAAGCCATTTTGGTGCAAGTTTGGCGTTTTTAAAAGCACGCGGGTTCCTATAGTTATATATATGCATGGATACGCACATATATATCTATATAATATAGTGTGGAAGCGATTTATTGGGAGGTTCCTGCAGGCGGCTGTATTTATTTCAGATTCGCCGGTCCGTCGGTGCAGGGTTTTGTTACAAAGTGCTGGGTGGGCTGTTTTTTTATCTTTGCGGATTTATGAAGTCCTTAAAACATCTGTTCCGTCCCAATTCCGTGGCTCGGCGAGGGAGAGGGATGCGTCGCTGGCTGCCTTTGCTCTGATGACTTTCCTGCCCGTTACCAAAATAACCTGTCAAGCTATAGCTAATAATGAGTCCGAAGTCAGATGCTCCCTGGTAAGTTGCCCCGGGTGTCCATCAGCAGCGTTAGGGGTGACCCAATTATGATAATTGGCCGCCGTTGGAAAGGAATTGCCAAAGAAAGGAGAAGAAATGCAAGTTTTTGTGGAATATCCACATAGCGCTTCCTCTAGGCTCCTCTTGGCATGATTTCATGTTATTTTCATATTAATTTCAGGAGTGGGATGGCCACAAGAGTGATGCAACCAAATGCAGCTTCATTTGGGGCATCTAACCCTATATTTGCACCAGGTCTGGGTTGGTGATGCTTCCCCGCCGTGTTTTAGGTGTGGAGGCTGTGCCGAAGGGTCCCGCAGTGCAATTCCCCAATGGAAAACCGGGAGAACATGGAAGCCCTCCTTCGCGGGGCGGGCTGCAAAGATAAATGCGGGGATGTTTGCAAAGCATTAAACACTGTCACACCAAGTGCCGGGGAAAAGCCAAGGAGGAGATGAATAATTTTGCCTTCCGAGAGGGTTTGAATAGAGGAAAATAAATAGGGAGCCACCTGAGCTGCCGGGGATGCAGTGCCAGCAAATGAAGTCCCCTCCGTCAGGGATACGGAGCTGCTCTGACCTGCTTAAAAGGGATCAAGGGAGGCAAGGGGAGAGATGAAGGCTAAAGGGAGGAGCCCGGGGAGGAGGAGGAGGGAGGAAATCAGGAGCAGATATTAATAACCATGTTAAATATTTATTTGACCTCCTTTCACGCGATCCTTTTAACGGTGACCCAGAAAGCTGCTCCGCCAATATTGGCTGCGGTTCTCCAGCCGGCTCCTCTTTGGATGTGATGGGAACAGAGGCTCTTTGCCTCCTGCTCCAGAGGGTGGGAGAGGGTATGAAGCCTCCTGGTCTGAAAGTGTTGGATGTTATCATTGTTAAACTGTGAATGATTATTGCTTAGCTCCAGCTGAGGAAAGTGAAGAATAAAAGCTAGAAAGTTAACCCAAAGTATATATGGTGTGAAGTAAATAGGGTTCTTGAAAAGCCTTAGTTTTTCTGATGGAAAATAAGATGAATAACACAGCTCAGGAATTCAGAACTAGTGCAGGCTTCCAAAATTTAAAAGCAACCGCTGTGTGAGATGCTCTTATTTTATGGAGAGGCAAAGGAAAAGAAGGATTTGAACCACAGCGGAGGAGAGAGCAGTCTAGGAAGCTCCCAGCACCGGAAAATCAGACCTCGGTAAATTGTCTTAAGAGCCCCCCAAATCACTGATCACCTAGAAAATAACTGTGGTCATCCAAATAAAATGGTCCTTATCTTCCCTTAAAGTGAGTTTTCTGAGCGTGGGTAATGTGTGTCTTGCCAGGCACTGGTAAATGTAGTTACAGGTTTTAAGCCATGGGAGCCAGGGAAAGGCACCGGACTTTTCCCAACAAACCGTATCCATTGCTGGGAGATGCTCCATGCTGCCCCTCCTGACTCCCACTGATTTCTCATAGCACCACAGTAATAAATCCTGCATTTCTGCTGTCCCCTCGGTCCCCTTGGCCTCCATGGGGCCATCGAACTCTTGTCCCCCTGCATCCCTCAGAGCCCACATTTTTGCATGGAGAGAAGGTTAATGCCGATGGGAGCTCACAACTTTTTGATTTATTGTCTTTGGGCATTCATCACTCTTTTCTTTAAATTAAAACTCCCTCCAGATGGGGTCTCTGACACAGATTTATTGATCTGCAATAAAACCTCCCTCATAACCTGTACGGCTGCCCATTCATCTTGCCGCGAAGGAGGCGTCGTTGCGCTGTGGATGTCCCAAGAATGAGAGCAAGCCGCTAACTTGGTCCTTTTCTGCCTCATCTGTGTCCACGTGGCTGTCCATGTATTTTGAGAAGCATAAAGTTTCTCAAGAAAGAAAAAGTATGTGTGTAATATTTAAGTATGGTATGGAAATATGGGGTTTCTGCAGTTTCAGCCAGCCTGACAAAACCTGAGTCTAGTCTGGCCCCAATAAACTCTTCTTGGGAAGTTTCCCACCACAGGAAGAGGGGAATGAAGTGATTTCCGAGGTCAGGATGTTAAAGTTGGATAGTCTGAAGCCAACCCCTCTCACTCGCCTTTATGGTATGAGGTCTGGTCTGTTGCTTAATAGGCCTGATACTTGATGTCTTCAGGAATCATGTGGTGTCCGTCGCTCTTTGGGAAGGAAATGGGATTAGCAAAGGATCAGGAGTTCTGCCCATTGAGCCAGACTTTCCTTAGGTACCTCGGTACAATATTGTGTGAAGTAGGATTATGGTTGAGTCTCATTGAAGATACTTGACATGTTGAATGTGCATTAAGATGTGCTGCAGGTTTAAGTCTATGCCAAAGGCTGGTCTACGTATGGGTTGGCCCATCTATGTCCATCCTTGCTAAGAGCATGTTCCCTCATGCTCTACCAACACTGTGGAGGTGGTCCGAGCTGCACCAGCAGCTGCTTTGAAGGACGCAGGGGTGGCTGGAGCCACAAGAGCCCTGTATATGCCAGCAGAAGGGGGAACGCATGGATGAGGTGGCTCAGGAGCAGTTGTTTGGCAAGACCAGCGCGCCAGACGGGAGACTGAGCGCTGCACATGAATAACTAGGGAAGAGCGTCAGATCGGGTGGGATAATCAGGGGAGGATGGGCAACCGTTGAGTCAGAAGGGAAGGAATCATCATTTATCACCATAATCAGGAAGCCAGGCTGAGAAGGTTTTAATCACCGCGCACGGAGATGGAATGCAGAGCGAGTTTATGGTTTACAGTGAGCGGACTGACACAGCTGATTGATGTCAAATATGTCATGATGTATATTGTAAAGCCAGGAGATTTAATGGTGTAACTCCATGGTAGTCTTGGAAGTGAGGTGCTGCAGAGCAGGGAGTGATGGATGGGCTCATTTACATGTAAAATTGCCGATGGCATTGACAGCACTGGTATGCGGAGGGAAGATAAGAGGGAGACAGTGAGATTCGCTCTGACCCTGGTATTGAAATATTAAAATACAGCTGTAGGATCATCTGGACTTTGCAGACTGAGTGCGTGTCTCTGTGTGTTTGAGAGTATATATGCACTAGTGCTTATGATTAGAGTTATGTGTGCAGTCTGTCTCTGCCAAGACTGCCGTCCCGGAAAGCGTTGGCATCTCCCGGCTCCGGTAGAAGAGTTTGTGCGTCGTGCAGGGATCGTCAGGCTCCTGGAGGATCCGTGTGTTGCTCAGCTTAGGAGGCAGCCCTGGTGTCAAAAAATCTCCATTTTAATTTCGGTTGACTTAGGGGAGGGGTGGAAAAAGAAAGGAAAAACAGGGAAATTTTGGCTGCCGAAGTGATGCAAACTGGATGTGGCAGAGCAGGGAGCCCAGCCTAAATAAACTGTCAAAGGACGTTTCGCTTTCATTATGCGTGGTGCAAGTCCTTAAAATTCTCCGGTGCGCTCAGGAACGTGCTCCTCAACTTATTCCCCTTGGATAACATTGCAGGGGTTTGGTGAACCGCTTCCAAGGAGCCTGGGGAAGGTCGTTAGGGAAAACATTAGGAAAGGCCGTTTTCCTTCTAGGGATAAAGGCCGTGCTCCGCTGGACATGGGTCACGAGCCACGGAGCTGGAAAGCCCCAGTTTGAGGGAGTCTTTATCAGGATTTAACTCCCCTTGCCACTGCTGCAGCTCGGTGCTGGGGGAGCATATCCATCTCCGGTGCAAATGAATCCATCGGAGCTGACGGGCTTACCCATGGGATAACTCGGACTGATTATCACCGGAGCTTTGAGGTCAGAGGAGGGAAAATATCTATGTATAGCGTGTGCAGAGCGGCTCAGGGAAGGATTCGGGGAGTAGCTCGGGATGGGGACTGGTAACGAGGAGGTTATTAAAGGCCCTTGCTCCCTAACGAAGGCTAATTACATTGCATTTGCCTTTGTCCACGTGGTCCCTGTCGCCTTAGATCCCATTCTTCCTCTCAGCCCGCTCGGCAGTCAGCGGAAGGGCCCAAATTGGGGTATTTTTCCGAGGCAGGTTGACTAAGCACCGACTGAGCTGACCCTGATATAAACGCTTAAGAGGCTTTGCGGGGATTAAGTGACTGTGTTTTAATCTCGCCTCCTTCGCCGCGATGTGTCGCGGGTGCCAGCAGCCTGCCGGGCTCCGCGCGTCCCTTCCCTCGCCCGCCTCGGCCTCTCCGAGCGTCCTCGGACAGACGGACCGAGCGGAGCGGGCGAAGGATGGTATTTCCAGGAATTAAATCGCGTTGCTTGTTCCTCAAATTAAAAAATCGGATATTAAAACCATCCCTGCAGGGGCGTCTTTTTGGTTTTTTTTTGGAGGGGGAATTTATGAGCCGATCTCTCGTCTTCAGAGACAATGTGTAATTTATAGAGCTGCCTGTATCCGATCCGGAACTGAGAGAGGGCGGTGCTGGCAGGAGCCGTGGGGGATTTCGGCTTTCTTGACTTCCAGTGCTCATTTTGGTTCTGGTCCAAAATCCTTGGAAGATAGCGCTGAATCCCTTTTCCCATTACCCAGTCTTTTTCTGAAGAGTAATCAGGATTGCGATGCTGGATCAGCGCGGTGCCCTATCTCCAAAGGCTGCTGGGCTGGTGCTTGGGAAAAACTAATGAGAAGGTTTTGCTTTGGGATTTTTTTATGTTTGTTTAGTTTTTTGGAAATAGGGACAAAGAGCTATTTTTTATGGAGCAGGAAAGTGATGCCCTGCCCAGCTTTTTGCAGAACGCCGTCCATCGTCACGCAAACCCACAGCGAAGCAGTCAGGGGGTGTCTCCGAGGCAGCTCGAGTCTTTAGAAAATAAATAACAACAAACGAGCGCCAAGCAGCAGGAGTCGGATATGCCCCGTCCACCCCGATGACAAGCGTCCCCCTGGGTCCCGGGAGCTGTCTGTCCCCTGCCTGCCCTCTGTCATGCCGCCTGTTTGCTCCGTTTGCTCCCATTTGCATGATTTCTCGGCTTATTTTCTCCTCCTGTTGTCTTTTTCCCTTCTTCTCCTTGCCCAATTTCTATTTGACTCCTGCTTTCTGCTTCCCTCCCTCTTTTGACTATGTGGCCAGCATGAGTGAGCGATTTCTAGAAGGAATAAGAGTGCTTAAGGAGGAGGAAAAAAAAGAAGCAGCAACAACATTTTCTGTGCATCGCTGTGTAAAATGTACTGTAATAGAGTAGAACCACATTAAATGAATTATGGTAAAAACCCCAAATTACCAACATGTCAAATACTATTAGCACTTGGATCTGTAGAAGGAATATATGCGCAGAGGAAGCTTTTCTTATGTTGTTGTTTTTGTTTTTTATTCTTGCTCTTTTTGTAAAGCAAATGCCAGGCACTCAGAACAGCTGGTTTGGGCGTCTTGAATGAATAACTGATAAAAAGGAGAAAAGCAGGATGCGTTTTTCATGGTGTCAGGGCATCGAGGCAATGTGTTCCTTCTTGCAGCAACTTCAGGCGTGCTCCTACGTGTGAACGAAAGTCTCATTTCCCTTGACGGGATTAATGATCGCTTGTGCCATGAGAGAAGGGAGATGGAAGAGAATCAAAACTAAGAGGACCGAGGCAGAGAAAGTCTGTCTCGGAATTGCTTTGCTAGCACGGACGAGCAAATCGAGGGAGAATTGCTTTAATAAGAGGGCTTCCTAGGGGACTTCTTATCCTGATGCATCCTCAAGGATCGCATTTGATGAGGATGGAGTTTGGGTGGTCCTAGCTGGATCGGGAGAAGGCCACCATTGCCCTTGATGTCGAGTAACCCCAAGACCTGAGTTAGAGTCGTGCAGCGAAGGGGGGGATCTACTCTCACCCACAGGACTCCTTTGGTTTTATTGTTATTACTGTTATTCTTATTTTTATGGGGAGCTTGAAAGGATGCCAAGCACAGGCGGAAGATGAAAACACTTTGGGTTTGGCCAACAAAGCCACATGTCAGTGTCTGCCCCGGGTGACTTCGCTCAACGGCAGAAGGGTAGAGCCCGTCCCGATCGCGCTTTCATCAAAGCTGCTCCACTTTACATGAATAAATATTTGTTGGGCCAGCAGAGATTTGAGAGCCCGTCAGTTTGGGCAGACAGCCGACACGGAGGAGATGTGTGTTCAGGTCCCCGTTCCAGTGCCTACTTAATTATTTATCTGCAGCAGAATGGCTCGCCGAAAAGACGGGGAAAAAAGAGCCAGAGGCCAAGTCTGTACCCTGGCAGTAGGGTATTTAGTTGCCAAAGGAGGCCGTAATTGCAAGTTACTGCAGATTGCTAGCTATTTTCGAGTTCAAGTGGGTTTTCTACTCTAGGTCTGAGCTGAAAGTCTGCGGTGGAGGTCAGGGATTGCCCCTGATAAAATGGGTTGATTTGCAGGGGAGAGAGGGATGTCTTTGTGCTTCTCCTTAGGGGAATTTTCCAAGGTCTAGCAAAGGTCGTGACTCTTTGAAACGTCCAGATTTTTCCCACGGCAGAATCACTCCCCTGGATAGTTTAAAGCTAGTTAATTAGCAGCTGAATTAAAATGGCAGGAGGGGTTCTCGTCTAGTAGCTTCCTGACTTAAGCTTGCTCCGTGCGTGCTTCCCGGAGTGCCCAGGACTTTGGAGAGGATGTGTGATGAGTGGATGATGGTGACGGAGATGAAGAAAAGGTCCTCCCCAGGCTGCATGTCCCCAGCGGGAGAACTTGTCCCCGCTTCAGTCTCACCTCACTTCTCTGTAAAATTCTGGGTATTTTCTTACTCCCGCTGGAAGCCAGGACCAACGTATTGAGTCAATCCGTGTATTGAGTCATGCCCTAGAGGTATCCAAGGATGTTGGTCATGTCCTTGGCGTTCTGGAGATGTTGGCTGACTTTATACAGCGACCTTTGTCTGCAGCTGACCGCGCCGATGTTGGAACGCGTGTTCCTGCCAGGGTGCCCGCAACGGAGGAAGGCCGTGTGTATAGGACCGTGTTTTGTATTAAACAAAAATAAATCCCCTCTAACGCGAGTTTTTCAGACAGGTTGTCCTAATATATTAACTTCTGTCTGTGTTTTGAATAGTCAATTTCACGGTGAAATGAGTTCTTAATAATATATTTACCACCTGGGAGAGATCTCCCAGCCATCTGGAAAGGAGTGGGGATTTAGTGCCCTCAAATGGAGATTGTTTTTTTTTTTATTTATTTATTTTGCCCGTGTTTGCTCCCTCTGGGTGGGACTCAGAGGATGTTTTGGGTCCTAGTTGGTGGTTGCAGTTTGGTTTGGGGCATTTTCCCCATGTTTGTTCCTGGCGAGTGGGTGTCAAGAAACACATGGAAGTTCTTGCAACTTCCAGGAGTGGAGATGGGTCAACCCCTGGATTTAGCCAGCCTTGAACCTTAGGCTGGTAATTACTGAGGAGCAGATTTTGCAGCTGCTGTTCTGACATGATATTGCCACTGGATGCTGTGGAAAGCACTGGAGCTAGGAACCAGCACTATATCCTTTCTTGGAGCCTGAGCTTTCAAACATGTGGAGCATCAATCTCGAGCTAGCGGCTCGCGAGCTATCAGCTCCTGCCATCGAGTGGAAAAGCGCATTGCAAAGGTGCTTAGTTGCTGCAGCAGCACAGGCGCTTTCTGAGCCAGTAAATGCTTCCATGTATTGGTCCTGGACCATGGTTAGAAAGATAAAATCTGCTCCCTGAATAAAGTGCACTGCTCCTGTTGCACAAATGTAAAAATAAACAGGGAGATGAGGAAGGAAGCAGGGCCTCCGGGTTCAGTTAGCTGTGAAACTATTGCCACATATGGGTGGGCATTTTCTGCTATTTTTATCCTTGCTGGTGGTAAGTAACGAGTATTTTCCTCTTGATCTTTTCATAATAACTCATCTTTTACTTGAATCTGTGAATAGGCTGGTTCCATAGCCCTGGTCGTAAGGATTTATGCTGAAGGCTTAGGATAATGCGAGTTATATCTAAAATTTGCAAAGGCGTGGAAGACAAGGTAGGGGGTCAGACATACCCTGATGCATCTATGTGGCATGTATAAAAAGTTATCATCCCCTAGGTAGGAGCTCTAGACACCGGCACGACCACGGTGGCATGTCCCCATATGTGACGTCAAGGCGCATTAGCTCAATTTATCTTTTCTTAGGAACATAAAAGGTCAGAATGGTTTAAATCGAAACCCTCTGCTTTCGCAGTCCATTTTCCATAAGGCATTTTACTAGCGATGTGACATGATATCAATAGCAATGAGGTTTCTTGCTGCCTGCTATAGTTGTTTATGGAAAGGAGTTTCAGAAAACATATTATTATGGAGAATAATGGATGGGCTGTAGGGAGACAAGGAAATAATTGCATTGAGGGGGCTTGAAAACATCATAAAGCTAAGAATGGAGTTTCGTTGGACTCTAATGTCGCAAGGTCCCTGGGACTAAACTAAATCTCCATAAATCAGTGCAGCCCATTTAGGCACACAGGCTTTCTTCTCTTCTCCACAACTTCTTTTTTTTCCCCTTTTCCTTTGAAGAAACGCCGCAGAGGAGACTGAAGTGAATAAAATACACCCAGGCCGCAATTGTAGCGATTAATTATCCGTTTGTATTTTGCTAGCACCTCTGGATTCCCTGTCAGGGGGCCGTGAACCATCTGAGCAGAGAATAGCAAAACGCATGTCCTTTTTCTAAGGATCCGGAAGCTTTGTTTAAAAATAAATAATTAAAATAGAATTAAAAAGAAAGAAAGGGAGAGGAAAGGAGCTGCTGCAGAGCTGGCAGCTGGATCAGAAATGTTCCCAGCGCTCCGGAGCGCGGTTATCATGGAAAAAAAACAGGCGGGGAAATATTTTCCTGAGGTTTTACTGCAGGTTTCCCCTCCGGTGGTTCTTGTGCTGCAGATTTCAAATTGATATATCGCAAATGATCCGTTGACTGCCTGTTCCGCCGGGAAATTTCCCTCTATTTTCCAGTCCATCATTCCCCCTGTCCCCATAATTTTTATTTGCACTATGTCAGTGCAGGGGGGAAATTTGGAAACTCAGAGATCGGAGGAAGGAGCCTTTGGGTTTTGCCTCTTGGTTTGGTCAGATTTGGAGGTGGAAAAGTCCATTTGGAAGCCTTGGCATTGGGGGCACCTCAGAGGGAAACCGGGCGATTTCTTTTTCCTTTTTCCTTTTTTTTTTTTTTTTTTTTTTTTTTTCCGAAAATGGCATAGAAACGGTGTTTCCATCAAACTATGGCACAGCTTATGCTAACTTGAAAGTAAACCCATATGCTTCACGTATGTCGCCTTTTTCTTTTTTAACCTTTACTTAAATGTCAATTTTGTGAAACGACAAAGACATTTCAAGACCGAAACGTGCCACAGGAGGGACGGCGCCGCACGCTGTTTTGACGTCCCTTCCGCCTGCTCCTCTCCATCTCCTACTTATTTGCCCAAAAAACGGTTCGCCAAAGCACTTGTTTCCATCTGGAGCTTTCCTGATGTGAAAGAAGTTTCACTTGGGTATCGCTCGATGGCAGGAGTGGGCAAGTCGGGTACTGCAGTAGCGCGGGATATCTCTTTGCTGCGAAGAGCACGTGTCGGGACACAAGCGCGTCGCTGTCCCCGTCCCCGCGGGAATTGCTGGGCTGGGAAAGGGCGAGCGGGTCGGAGCGGCCGTGCAAAGCCGGAGCGCTCAGCCTTGTTTGCAGCGTGGGAAAGCGAATGGGAGCCGGCCTTGGAAGGCAGCTGATTTCATTACCGGCGTAATTGGGGCTCGTAATTAGTTGCAACGGTGGCGTGTGATGTGCCCTGAGTGCCGCGGCCAGCAAGCGCGGGCGGAAAAAGGCCTTTTGCTTACTGATTTTTTAATTATGGGTGTTATTTTGTCACACACTTACGCGCTTGGGATTCCGACCACCGAGTAACCTTGGCGTGGGCTTTATTTTTGCGATGCTTGGGCTTGGACCCTGGAGGGTCCTGCCTGTGTTTGTGCATGGGAAAGCTGGGAATTGCAAGGCAGGGATATCGCTGTCCCGGTGCAACCTCTCCACATGGATCGTGCAGAGCCTCGTTAGGCACCACCGAACAAAGCGCCCTTCATTTTGCCACGGTTTTAACGAGCTTTTGGCTAACGAAGTGGGTCAGCACCCCACCACAGAGCCCCGAGCAACTCGGTGCAGCGCAGGGGTAGGCAAAGAAGCAACTCGATGGATTTTTTTTTACTATTTTTTTCCCAATAACCTTCCCTAAAATCTCACCAGGTTGCATTACGCTTTAATAGACTCGCAGCCAATCTGCCTAATGCCACTGCAAAGGTCAATTAAATTCACCCTAAAAATTTTAAACTCCTGGCTCATTATACATTTGGAAATGAGTTAGAAGCGCCGGCTGCCCCAGAGGTTTCTGATATTTTGCTAATGAACGTGGCTCCTAATGGAAGGGAAAGAAAGAAAGGCGCCACCAAAAAATAACCCTTTTAAGTAAGTGTTGACCAGGTCCTGCTGGTGACAGCGGCATTGAGCTGAGTGTCCCCTTGATGGAGACGACGGGGACGTCCCCTCGACCGGTGACACTGCTCCAGCTCCGTGCGCTTCCAGGCCACCCATGGAGTAACAACTGCTGCCGAGTGGCTTTTCCCTAGGGAATCTCGGGCTGCACGCAGGCAGGGAAGGAGGTTCAATTAATCAAGCGAACGATTAATTGCTGCTGGTGACCCGGGTTGCCGCGAGCGCCTCGTTTTGAACATGCTCTGTGTGAAAACCTGCTAACACAAAATCCCCTTAGGGAACCTGGGGGTTTTTTCTTGGTTTGGGCCTGTTTTAGGGTACTTTTGAGAGCCGCCTGTCACTGCTGCCTCCTCTCCCAGTGATGCTCCGTTTCTGCTTTCATTTAGCTGCAGGAAGGGCAGTGCTGAGTGGCAGCTGGTGACACCCCTAGCGCTGCCCCGACCTCATCACACTTGCTCTGTTCTTGCTTTCCCGTACACTTGCCCTGTCCTTTTTCCTTTTTTTTCTTTTTTTCCCCCCTCCTTTTTAACATGCTGACCTGCCTTTTTCATGCATACAGCTTGCTTCATCAGATTTTTCCTTTTTCAGATTTTTTTTTACCTGGTAATTAAAGCAAGATCCATATTTAGCAGGCGGTATTGATGTTTCCCATGTCCCCGCACCCTTCCTAGCTGGAAATCTCATCCGGGCGGGATGCAGAGGGACGTGCATGGGGACAGCGGGTCCCTCGAGCGGCCATAGGTCGCCTTGGAAATAAGAATAACTTAGGTGCTGGATAGCAGCCTCCTGCGGCTATTTGGGAACAGGGCTGCGGCACAAGGCTCGCTGGCCCCGCGCGCTGCTCTTGGCTGCTCCGTCCATAAAACTCGCCGCGCGCAAACTTGGTGCTTTATCGCCGCGCTCGTAAAAGGGGCTGGGAAAAGTGCTGAAGCAGGAGCCCCGCTCGCTTTTAGAGGCAGCTGCAAATCAGCCCCGCGCAGCTTTTACGAGCCCTAACGAAGCAGGAGCTCTGCCTTCCCACCCCGCCGATCGCAGGGATGCGGCGCAGCGGGCGCGCGCCCTCGTTCTGCAAGGAGCCGTTGAACCCCTGAGTGTTTCCAGGAAAGCAATTTCTGTGACATTTCCCTTGGCATTTGAAGGGGAGGAATAAGATAGCGCTTGCCACGCGCCCGCGCCGCTTTGCAAAGCCATAAAGAGCCCCCGGAGGGGAAGGGAGCCCGGGGAAGGGCGCACGAGCACGCGGGGGACGGGGGTACCCACGGACGTGACACCCACAAGCAACAGTGAAATATCGCCAGCATCACGGCCGGGCTTAAATCTTTACCGAATCTCCATTTTTCTTTCTTTAAACGCTTACAGAATAAATGGAATTTATAATCAGAAACCATAAAACCGCTGATTTATGGCTCATCTTGATGACAATATTTAATAACTCGTGTATATTTTATTACATCTTTTTAATGCCCTGTTGTGGAATTTTACTTAGGCATTTCGTCCTCTATATCAACCTGTCGCAGCACAGATGGGCTGACTTTTTGCTCGGTGCGGGGCCCTCTTGGACCAGAATCCTCGGATCAAGGACCAGCATCCTCGGATCAAGGACCAGCATCCTTAGATCAAGGACCAGCATCCTTGGGTCAAGGATGCCGAAGACAAAACCCAAGCGGAAACCCCGACTACTTAATTCACTCAATTCCACCATCTTCCAAATGGCTTTTGTACCCTTACAAAACATGTGCAGGGTTTTCATCCGTGCCTTTTGGCTCCTCTTATAGGAGACAGGAAAAACCTTGGGAATTGTCATCATGGGGGATATTTTGCTGTCTCTGCTTCATCCCATGCCTTGGCTCCGCAAGGAGGTAGGAAAGGCAAAAAACCCCACATCCGACACCAAATAACTGTCCTTTACGCTAGGGGGCTGGGGGAGGCTTTTTTTTTGCTGAGATGTGGAACTTAGTAAGTATTTTTCTTTATTAAGCAAATATATGCTTGAGTTTGAGCAGGTTTCCATTTTCCTGGCAGCCTTGCGTGAGCTGCCATTTCTGTAGGCAGCGTATGACTTTGCTCCCCTCGGGACACCTTCTAATATCAATTTAATTTTGACTCTTACAACTGCATCTATTCCATGGGGAAGCCGTGAATAACCCAGGCACCGCCTGGTTGTCCGTGGAGCTGGAATTTTTCTGCGTTTCACTTTTAAGGTTGCCCGCGTTTCCACAATTGAGCCTTTGGTTTCCTGGTCACCATGGCTGTGAGTTTTCCGCATTTGGTGGCCCCAGCAATATTGCACTTAAGCTGTAATTAATTTGCTGCCGTGGAAATTATAGGTGTGGGGACTGCAGCTACCTTGTAATCAAAGTGATTGCCACGTAATTGCTTATGCCAGCGTTAGGATTTTGGTGGGACTTACCTGCTTTGGGGCTTTTCTCCCCTTTGGTGGGATGTTTTCCTGCCTGGCAAGGGTGAATTTTGCTCTGCGAACACCAGAACAGACGTTTTCCTTCCTTTTTGGAGTGAGTGGGGATATACAGATGACAAACACTGCAACATAATGTTTTTTTATTATTATTATTAAGCTCCCAGCGCCTCTTTGCCTGTCTGTAATAGGGCTAATGAAATGGTCCTCCTGCTCGCGGGGAGGCCCATTTGGTCCAGCTCTCGGTAGCATTTGGAAGGAGGGAAACGCCGGTGGTTGTTTATTACGGATCTGCATTACTTAGCGCCGTGTTTATGGAGCCGGCGTCCCACTTGCAAGAGCCGCACGCGCTTCCCGCGCGGTGGCCGGTGCCAGCGATCCTTGCTGCCGTTGCCCGGAGTTGCCAGCTGGACTTGTCGTGGACTCCGGTGCAGGATGCGGGGCCAGGGCCCTCCCCGGTGTCACATCGTTGCCTTTAATTAAGCTGCGCCGGGGAGGTATTTGGCCCTCTTCGCTGGCGAGCCGTGCGCCGATGCCAGCGCCGGGGCGGGCAGCGCTGGAGCCGGCTCCCGGCTCCCCAGGGGGATAATTCGGCTGCCGCGTTCAAAGCGCAGCTCAAGATCTGGGGCAGAATCGGAGGGCGCCGCTTGCGCGCGCTCGCTGCCCTGCGCGAGCCGCATCCGGGCACTTTCATCCTCCCCCCCGGGGGTGTTTTTGAACCCTTCTTCCTCTCCCGTGTCACTTTCCTGGGGTGATCTAGGGGCTGTTGCTCGCTGGGGGGCATTTTATATACGTATATATACATATACATACATACATATATATATATAACATAGCTATATTTATATAGATATAATTTAAGTTGAAATGCAATGAAGTCGTGGCTTTTCCTTCCTTCCCCTTGCCGCTGCCGGGGGATGATGCATGCAACCCAGGCCTGCTTGATTCATGCGTGCTGTGTTCACCTTGCAGCACAAACTGTCACCCAAAAAATAATAAACCGCCTTGTTTTCGTGCCCGGAGAGGCCGCTGGGCGGGCAGAGGGACCGCTCGGATCCTCTCCGCCACGGTTGCAAGGGGAAAGAGGAGTTTTCGAGGAAGACTGATGGCCAAGCCACGGTGTGGCTGCAAAAGCAGTAAATAATAATCCTGGGGGATGCTGCTGCATCCTGGTTTCCAAGTGCAGATATCCTGGAGCTGGAGCTCCTTCCTGCTGGTGTCACGGCCCCAGCCGCGCATGCCCGCGGAGGGGAGCATTAACGGGGGGGAAAAGTTAACCACATTTATCGAACTGCAAAAAGAGGTTGTTTTTATATCCCTTTATTGGAATATAAAGACAGCTTTTATAACCTTTTAAAGGGACATAAAAGCAGCTCGGAGACTGGAAAGCTCGCTCCAATCTAAGGCAGGGAGGGAGGCAGAGGAGGAGCGCGAGCATCGGCCTCGTGCTTGTGCAAGCGATGGGCGCGCGTCCCGCGTGGCCGCCCAGCCTCCGGAATATGGAGATTTGGGCTATCCCCCCCTGAAAAACAAGCTTCCCGGGTGTGTGGAAGAGTATATGGGAAGGGGAGCAGCTGCTTGTAATTTGGCTTGGCGGGGAGGGAGGCGCCGCTGCGAGCACCCCGCGTCCTCCGCACATATTTTTCATCATTACGGGCAGAAATGCCAGAGCGGTGACAGATATTAATGCAGTTCACGCCGGGAGAAAATCTTCTTTCCATCAGCCTCGGTGCGCAGCAAGAGGGCAGTGCCATTTGCAACCCCAGGGAGATGCTTGGAAGGGGATGTGCCTTTTTTTTTTTTTTTTTAACCCGGGAAGTTTTATTCCCGGATGAAGTTTGCAGCAGCTGCAGGTTGGTTTTGGTGCAAAACCTCCGAGTTGAGCTGGTTTTGGCCGTGCCGGCTCCGCGAGCTCCTGCCTGTATCTACTGTCAAGCCACGAGCTCCACAGAGCCTCCTTGCGCCCCTCGGCCGCCTTTTTATTTGCTTATCCCACTAAATATTCATCAGTAACATTTAAGACAAAGGAAAGAGATAATTACAAGGGGAGAGTTTTTTTTGCAGTACTAAAGGTTAACAGAATTCTTGGCATTTGTGCCGTGTCGATCTCCGTGTAATTATGCTCATTTCCCAGAATTCAGAGGCGACCGTGCCTGTTAGCGCTCCGAGATGCTACCCCGGGAATTAAATTTATGAGATCATTTCTCAAAAATCTCCCGATTCAGCCCAAGCCTCTCGCTTAATGGCACGACTACTATTAATATTATTCTTGGACGCCGAGCGCTGCGAGGGTCAGGAGAGCGGCGGCAAACGCGGAGCTGATGCGCGCGGGAGGGAGAACTCCCCTCTGGGCCCCTTTTCCACCGGGATCCGATGCGGATCCAAACCCAGCTGCAGGCAAAAGGCAAATCAGTGTCTGCAGGGGTGTCGCATTGTCAAAGACGCCCAACACCTGGCAGTGGGTTTGGCCGGGAGCTGCTGAGTGCAAGGAGGGATTGCAGGGGCTCTGCTGTTTTAATATCAGTTTTGGAAAAAATCTGGGCCTGAATCAAGATTTCTGCCCAGCTGTTCTGCGCACACAGAGCAGCTCTCCGGTAGGAAGGGGCTGGGGAAGGAGGAGGATGGGATGGGTGGGAGAGAGCCCAGGATGGGAGAGCAAGATCCCTATGGACACAGCCTTGCAAGATCCCTGTCCATGTTTAGCCAAGTTCCCAAATATCCCAGGCAAGAGCTGCAGCCCGGTGCGTTTTTCCCCCTACTCAGCGTTTTTTCCCACTCCTCACCGGCACGTGCATCCTTATTCCCGTTAAAATGCAGAGCAGATGGAGTTGCAGAGCACTGGGTTCATGTCGTACGCGCGTAAAATGCTATTAGGTGGCTACTGCCAAGGTTAGATCCAATGCTGTCAGCTGTCCCTGGCGCCCGATGCATCCCAATCCCGCACGGATGCAGGGAAGGATGCCCATCCTGGGGCAGCCTTTAATGCCACTTCACGACAGTGCCTTAAGAAACCGTTTTATATAAAAAACACTATTAATTTGTACCCAGAAGAACTAGGATCAATCCCAATTGATAACTTCCAGTGTGCCTGCCATGCCTCAGCCTCTCCGTGATAATTTTTTAACACCCTGTACAGGTGTTTGATATTAAGGCCATGTGTATGGCGGTGTCACTTTGGAAATACAAATGGTTTGGGGTTTTGGGCGTTCTTTTTTTGGTGGCTGAGCACTTGAGGAAGAGGGAACCAGGTCCCAGCCTGGCTTTAGGGGCTCCCAAAAGCACAGTTAATTCAGCTTTAGTAGGACAGTTCCTGGAAGTTTAGGGAAAAGCTGGTCCAATATCCACTGTATCTTTAGCGGGGATTAGCAGCTGCTAATGAAAAGTGGCTGCAGCGAGGCCTGGGTGTCCACGAGGATGCTGCTTGCATTCATAAAAATGGCCTAAAATGGCCCCAAAGGAGCGACTGCCCTGCTTGGGGCGGGATTGCTTTGGGTGGAAAGGGTCTCCAAGCCTGGTGAGCATCCCAGCTCCAGAAATGAGGGAGAAACAAAGAGAAAAAAAGAGGAATTAAAAGAAAAACCTGGCTGTCCAAATTGCCTTGCTGTGACCTACTTACTGTAGGTTTTTCTTACTGTAGGTCCTTTTTTTAAAATTTATTTTCATAAAAGAAACCTCTCGGGGTTGGGAGGAGCGGTGCTGCACATACATAGGTTTGCAGGCAGATGTATAGGCCTAGGTGTATAGTGCTATAGGTGCCTTTCTCTCAGTGGGCCCTGCATTGCAACCCCACGGCTTGCCGGCCTTCCTCCCACCGCGCTCTTCCTCGCTGCTGCCCACCCTGTTTGCCGTCTCCGCCAGGAGAGGGGGGTCTTTAGCCTTGCTAGGAAACCGGAGTGGCTCGGGGAAGACGCATGGATAAATATATAAATAAATGCATAGCGGGCGCGCTTGCTTGCTTGCTTATTCTGTTTGTCTCCTGCCTGTTGCTCGCAGAGCAAAGAGACTTTTAAGCGCACGGGAAGAAAGCTTTGAGAAGCCGTCAGCTCGCGTAGGTGCTGCTTTGCAAGCTTTTGAGCCCAAATATATCAAGCTCTGCTGATGCCGTGGTCAAAAACTTGGGAAAAAAGGCGCTCTCATCCCCAGAGGACGCTACAAAGCCTCCTTTTTCCTGCTGCTCAACCTTCCCAGCTGGACTCGGTTGCCAGCTCCTGCGCTGCTGGAGCAGCTGAATAATTTAAAGGCGTCTTGATTTCGTTTTCTCTTTGCTGTTTTCATGCACGTGTTTATTGTCTATGGATATTTTTAAAGTCTGAAGCGATTTCAGCTGTCAGAGAAGGGACGAGCTGTGACAGGCTGGTGTCTCTGCGTGTCGGATGCAGCGGAGATGCAGGGAGCCAGGCCAAGGATGCTGCCGGTCCTGGTTCTGTATGAATACAATAATAATAATAAAGCTTTGTTTGATGGAGTGTTCCCTCTGCCCCGACGCAGCTCGTAGTGTTTTAGAGATGAAATGGCACTGTTAGTGAATCAAGTGGTAGTTTGCAGGGGATTTGGGGGCTCTGGGGATGCACTCCGGGTCCTCTCATGCGTAGGTCACGCGTTGGGATGCAGCTCAGGTCTACAGCCATTTAAAAAAAAAAAATAAATATATATATATATATAATACATATAT
>VZSV01000094.1:1131373-1154567 GCA_013398735.1 Nothocercus julius | reverse complement strand
TTTTATTTATTAAAAAGCCATTTTCTTCCATTAGAAAGGGCCGCTGATGGGAAATAGATGAGCAGCTCCCATTAGCTGCCGTTTAGCGCGCGGCGGCGCGACACAGTGATGAAGGGCCACGTCCTCGGTGTCCTCGCTGCTTTGTGCTCACAACGTCCCCAAGCCCGCGGCCACCTCCGGAGTGGGGTGGCCGAGGTGGGAATAAGGACGGAGCTCGTTTGATGCAGCCTTTTGCTCGCAGGGCCTCTTCTCCCTACCTAGCTGCCTGTCTTTAGTAGTCGTTCAGGTACTTAATGTCTTCGAGCCATCTGCTCTTCTGTCAGATGCAGTTAAAATTGGCCGAAGGCTTCCCAAATTATTGGGGAAGGTTGCTAGACGAGAGGCGCGCGTGCACAGAGCTCGATTGCATAAGCTCACTCCGGTAGGAGCCCGGGCTAAAAATACCTCCGGATACATTATTTGGAAGCAAGACAACTGGGAAGACGGGGTTGGATCCAACGCTTCCCAAAGGTGGGGCGTTTGGAACGCGGTGCTTTTGGCTTGAGTTTTTGGGTCTGTAGCGGCTCCTCCATGGAGGTGGCGTTGGGTGACACCTTGTCTTCTGTTCCCCGTACCCCGAGCGCGTCGTCGCTCATCGGAGCGGGAGGCCCGTTGGAAATGCCAGGAAGGTTTTGTTGGGGACCCTGGGTGACAAGAAGCATGTGGAGAGGCTTCGTGCCACGCTGTCGGAATGCACGGAGCCAGCAGCTCCGTCTGCGCGCGCCACATGTTCCCGCTGTGCTCGCTCGCGCAGCGCGCGCGGAGCATCGCCAAGCGCCCGCTTGAGGTTATGAGCGCCGTGGACGTGCCAGATACTTGGTCAAGCAGATACATTTATCTTTTTTTCCCCCTCTTTTCTGCCCTGCTACTCTCTGCTTAAGCGCAGCAGCTTGGGAGGGGCAAAGGGGTTGGCAGGGGAGAGGAAGAATAGAAGGTAGAAATAAAGCCCCCCTAATCCAACTCATTCCCGGTGTGGATCTGTGTTTCGGGAGGCCTCCTCTTCACTTAATGAGCTTAAATGTCCAACGACGGCTCCGCGAATCCACCAGAGGGGAAAAGGTGCACGGGAGCAGCTCTAAATATTATATCTAAATATATATTCAATATTAGATATTTAATGTCTCCTGATTCTCAGCGACTCTTGTTTTGGAGTGTTTTGTTTATTCTCCCCCTTCTTTTTGTGCTCTAGTTTCTCATCGCTGGCTGTCACTGCGTGGCTCTTCCATAATTGTGTTTTGCATTCAGCTGCAGAGTTTTCTTTGGGGGCTTGCTTTTTAATATATTGTTTATGAAAAAAAAAGCCTGATTTTGGAGAATGCTGTCGGTTTGCAGCAGAACATTTCTGCAGTGAAGGGAAAGCTCTCAGAAAAGCAAAGGAACAAACAAGCAAAGGGGGAAAAAAAAAAAAAAAAAAAAGACTCTCAGGCCTTCCCAGACAGGCAAGAAACTTAGTGTGTGGATGCAGGATGTCTTGGCATGGATCTTTGCAGGAATAGTGGGATTGGGGCTGGGGGGAATGTCCCGATCTGGGTGGATTGAAGAAGCTGGAAATGGAAACACGGGGAGCCGTGGGCTCTGTGCTTGATTGCTTTCCTGATTGGTGGTGTATATATAAAAAAAAGTGCATTAGAAAAGGAATGTTTGAATTAAAGAGTGCCTGGGTGCCGACACCATCTCTGTTTGTTTTGCTTCCTTTAGCAGAAACCTTGTTAAATTTTTATGAAGACTTAATGCATCAGAGATTTTTCTCCAGCAGATTTTAAGAGGTGAACGTGACCCCCACGCACCCAGCCTGGTTTAGTGCCCTTGGGCAACGTGGACTATCGGGTGCATGGAGCCTGTGTCCTGAGCAATTCCTTGCTGGAAGCACGAGCTCCGGTGGCAGTGCGAGCAATGACAAGTTGATTGCGGGTTAACGAATATGTGCAATTACTGTAGGTGGACTGGAACAAGATATATTTTAAGGAGAGCGAGCTTTCCCACTTTGGGATATAAACTATCACTACTAATGTTTGAAGAGGCCGGTAGGGTTTCTTTCAACTTTGTAAAGCTTTTTCCCAAAGATAGGTATTGGGCTGATGCAGAAATGGGTCTCTCAGGTGAGATTTGTTTCTACAGCTCTGATAGGACTTTAAGACGCTTAGGGCCATTTGGTTGGCGGGAAGAGCAACAACCAAACAAGCCGTCAAACTCTTTCAATATTAACTCCTTCCAAGCTGGAGATATAGCTCCCCAGCTAGTACCCTGTCTTTTTTCCTTTTTTTTTTTTTTTCTTCCTGAACTTTCTGGAAATACGCAGTAGCAATCAAAGCAATTAGCTGTAATTGCAGAGAGACTACCTTGCAAAGGTGGGACGCAGAAATAGGCAGGTAATTACGATGAGTTATAAATGGATGGTTATTTACATCAGGAGTGATGCACAGGGATTTAGTTATTGGAAGTGTGAACTAGTGGTTACAGCAGAGGACAGTGGTTTGGGGTCATTGCACGTTTGGGTTCACCCACCTCCCTGTTGCTCAACTTCTTCCTACCTAAGACAGCAGATTATATATTTACTACCTCAGGAATATGAGCAAAGCATTGGGATCTTTAAGAGCGTTCTGATGTCTTCAAATATAATGCAAAGGCTTATTTAGTGAGGCACAGATTTGAAGAGACGTGGCCTTGGCCATGGTGGCCATCATGGTCAGTGATGAGCTGCTCCCATGGTTTGAACCCCAGAGGTGCCCAGCTTGCTGATATATAGGGAGAAGAAAATATACCTTTTGGGTCTTGTGTCCTCCTGAGCAATTCTTGTGGCAGAAATATATGATCTACTTCTCCACTGCTAAGGGAAGGGCCAACCATAGGGCAGTTAAACCCTGTGCTTGTCTAGAGTGAATTAGTTGCAAGGAGGACCTCGAGTTCCCCCTGCTGCCACTTCTCTCTGGAGAAATCCTTTGTAGACACGGTACTCTGAAACTGCTTTAAAACTAGGTTTTTAAATGCTGTGATGCATAAAGGAGGCCACTGACCACATGGCAGTGACAAGTGTCCTGCGAGAGGAGCCATTAAGGAAAGCAGCTCAGATAGTGGTGCCGCCGGTCCCGTTTTGGGAGACGAGCTACTTTGGTGGCAACGTAGGATTTCCTGGCCCTGCTCTCCTCTAGGGAGGTTTAAAACTTTGCGCCCTGTGGCTTGGCAGTACTTAGCAACAACAAGATTTCAATTATTTAAGGGTAGAGGAAGACATGAAAGCCATTAAGACGGGACCATCTCATGCACCGGCAGGAGATAGTGCCACTTTGGGTCCTCCCAGCTGAGCACGCTTCTTGCATTTCATTGACTTGTCATCCTAGTAGGGTAGCTTTCTTTAACGCAAAGTCATTGCTCTTAGTGTCTTCCAGGTGTCATCAGTATTTTTTATAGACCCTTCCTGCATGTTTTTCTGTCATCTGTCCCAAATTGTCATGTGGATTTGCATCAGGTCGCTAAATACCAGAGTTTCACTGCAGACGTGGCCACCTTGCACTGGCAGGGAAAGCAACTCATCAGCCTGTCCTCTTGGATCTGTCATGCCAAAAGGCAATGCATAAATGGCTTTAATTGCAACTTTAATGGAAAAGAGAGTGTTGTTGTCAGAATAGCACACCTTGGGGACATCCCCTGTTGGCCTAGGACACACCAAGTGGTGGCCACAGGGTCTTCTCCAGTTCCCAGATTCTTTTCCCCACTCAGGGCAATAGCTTTGATTTATTGCTACTATAACTGAAAATAGTATTGGCGCAGTAGGAGAATTAAAAACATGCGTGGCATGTATATGATACCAAATAACTAATCTTTCGTGACATTTACTGTCAATCATGGTAAAAGAGAAGATAACTAACTCTGCCTCTCATGTTCTGTGGTCTACAGTCTTCAGTCATGAAGATAAATGTCAGGCATCAGCTGTCCTTTAGTACAGCCGTATTCTGGCAGGCGGCAACGTTTCGACAGATTTTTGTGCTGGAAGGTGAATTTTTGCGGAGCCTGGAGAACACATCAAAATCTTCAGGACTTTCTGCAAAAAAGAAGGTGCTGGTCTCAAAGGAGAAGGTCTCGGAGGCAGGTAGAGTTTGAGAGGGAACCCTCGTGCCCTCGTGACTTGTGTGAAGTGCTGATGTCCTCCCCAGTGCTGTCGCTGCAGTCAATCTGACGTGCCATCTCTGTTCTCGTGACAGGCAAATCAAATTTTACATGCAAACCCCATTTTTTAGGTCATCTGAAATCATTTTACAATTCACGCTAGGTTTTTCAAATTATTTGGGGTAGGAGAGCTCAGGAAAAAAAAAAGATGAAGAGAAAAAGAGCCTTTTATTTTGAGTGTTTCATTTGAAACGAGGGGGGAAAAGAGTAGGTTTTGTATTTTTAAACTGAGCTGTTCAAGTCAGTTGTTTTGGAAGGGGCGTTAAGTGCAGGAGGGTTGAGTTGAGCCCCAAAGTGGGAAAAATCCCTAGTCAGAAAGGATTTGTTTTTCTTCAAGGGGAAGGGGGGGGAAAAAAAAGTAAAAAAAAGAAAAATGAAGCATTTTCCAGCCGTATTCTCCGTGCAGCAGTGCCAGAGGAGGGACATGAACACAAGAAGGGGCAGAAATAGGAATGTGCCCATGTTTAACCGTGCAGGGAAGGAGCACAGCTGCTTTGGAGGCCCAGGTGTCAGCAGGACCCATTTGTTGGCATTTACAAACACTATGTCCCTGATAGAGGTGCCGCAAGGGCAGAGTTAGCATTGCTATTATTAATAATAAATAACAGCACAGTAGAATAGGCACTTGTGTAGTCTGTGTCATTTAACGTCTCCCCCTGTGCTTTACAGACAAAAAAAAATGTAAGCACATGTTGAGACAGGGGGCAGGGACTGATGGGGAGATGGGGCAGTTCATCCTTTTCCTCTTTGCATCCTCGCTTCTGCTTTTGGCAGTTACATTTATGTTCTAGTTACTGTAATATATATATTTATGTTATAATGTGGATTGTACGTATATTGCCTTGTAATTTTGGGCATTCTCCAGGGGCTCGCTGGGCTCGTAGTCACCCAGTGGACGTGTCGGTCCATGCGGGTCTTTTTCCCATATGGAATAAAGCTGGGACAGGGAATGACAATGGGAATGGCTACCCCATAGCGGAGCCGAGCTCGCTGCAAATTGAGCTGTCAGCGTGTTGTCAGATAGCTGCCGGACATCGATAAGGCTTTATCGGGGGGATAAAGATAGAGGTGGTGATAAGAAAGAAGGTTTTGCCTTGAAATCCCCCCTCGCGGCTACCAAAAACGCTCTGTGTCATGTTGACTTCTTCATTTTACTGCCGTGGTAAATGCCAGGGCTGGAAATCTTATTTATGGGGGAAGCTAATGAAAAAATGGCCAGCAGAGCCAACGCTTCACCCAAAGGATATGAAGAGCTTTTGTAGTGTCTTAATTAAAGGGAGGTAAGATGGAGTCTTGCGATGCCATCTAACATTGTTGGGGAGGCTAATTCTCCCCAGTATTGAATTAAAAATTAGGAACATTTAATAAGCAGGGTTAGATACCCCCTGAGTAATGGCTTTAGGCTCAGCCTTTTTGTCTTTTTGTGCGTTTCTGGAAGTCTGGCTCATGTTTCCCATCATTTCTCCTCAGCTGTGAGAGCATGAGACTTTTTTTTTTTTTTTTTTTTTTTTTTTTTTTTTTTTTTTTTAATAGGAAATTGTGTAATGGCATGATTGGGGGAGCTTTAAGCCCAAGAATGCGAAATATGACTAGAACTGGTGATGAAATTTAACCAGAATTGATGAAGTACGACCAGAATTGGTGATGAAATAGTAGCTCTTTTGGCTCCTTGCACCAATGCAGAAGAGAGCAAAGGGCTTAGTTCTACACACCGGCCCCAAAAGCGTTATCCCTGGGACTGGTTTCAGGAGGAAAAGGGGGAAAAGCCCCGTTGCAGGTTGCTCAGGAATTGCCCCCATTCCAGTGTGCCGGCCAAGGGCGCTGCTCCCCATTCCCGGGTATTAAAGGAGGATTTATCCCCGCCGCTGGCGAAGCAGCTGCAGCTCCGGGGGAGGCTGCTCTGAATGCGAGATGAGCTCGGGGAGGGAGAGATCAGCGGATAAATGGGATGGATAAAGCCGGCAGCCGGAGAAAGGTTCTTTGGATTAAGTGCCCTTATGATAAATAGCAGGCGTATTTCTGGGTATCGGGAGGCTCGTGGCGGGCTGAGGGCGCAGCCCGGATGCTTGGATGCCCGGTGCTGCTTTCCCTGGAGAGGGAGGATATCCCAAAGGGACTGGAAGGAGAGGCAGGAGCACGGCTTTGGTGCGTGCTTCCGCTTTCCCAGAAGGATTTGCTCCCATCTGCTCTTGTGACTTCCCTAATGGAGTTAAGACCCCCCTGCTTCCTGCGCCATGGTGTGGAGATTATCCTGGTAATGCAATTCCAGGGAACCCCTCCGCTTCCAGCTGGCTCTGACAGTTGCTGGGTGATAGGATTCACTCCAGGAGCAAGAAACCGGTCAGTGCAGCTCAGGATGTGGCTGTGAGCATCCGACCTGAACCTGGAGCATCCCTCCTAGTGGCTCTGCCAAAGTTTTCCGTGTCTTTCTCATGATCCCGAGGCTCGCCAAGGTCAAATGAGCCCATATAATGTCTTGTAGTTCCAGGTGCAGCAGGGACTTTGGTGACAATGTTGCCTCCTCTAAAGTCCTGCCCTTCCATGAGGACACCTTGCAATTTTTAAGGGAAAATTTAGCTCTGAAAAGAAAAATAGAAGAAAAAAACCCAAAAGAACAAAAAAACAACCAAATAACCCTCCAACCTTAGAGACAAAAGGAAAATATATTGATTTTTAGTTTTGATCCTCGCAGAAGGGAGACGGTACAATCACGCACTCTGCCTTGTCAGCTCCTTCCCCCTCTCTAGTTTTGGAGCCCTTTGGCCAATTTCAACCCAATTTGACAGGAGGAAAGAGGTCTCTGCGATATTAAATTTCTATAAATTTCATTAAAACAGGTGGCTGGGTGGAAGGGACAGGCTGTGACAGCAGCCCCACGAGGCTGGAGCTCCAGTGTATGCAGAGTTTTTGTTAAACATTGGGCAAAATCTGAGGAGAGAGCCTTTTTGTGCGAGCAATTTCAGAAAAAATCTCGGAGCATCCCCTTACACCGTAGTAGCCACCAGAGAGTCTGCGCACAGAGCCCTTCGAGGCCACGTTACATTTGTTCCCCTGGCCACGGCTGACTTGTTCATTCAGAAATGAGCTTGTAAGTCCTCGAAATGGGTCATAAGTGAGATGGGAGAAGCGTTTAGGCCATGTTCAGGTGTCTCTGCACCGGAATAAATTCCGGTGTCGCGATCCGGCCGCTTTCTTCCCCGCCGCGCTAGAAGTGCTGAGTCCCAAATCAGGAATTGGTTCCAAGCAGAGGGTCGGAAACGTGGGGGCAAGGAGGCGGGAGAAGGGGAAGGAGGCAGTGGGGGGAGCCGCGGAGACCAGACCAAATCTCGGTATTATTAAGATTTTTAGATATACAGTTTTGATAAAAGCTTGCAAGTAGCAAATTTGCTATCAAGCCTAATGTAGCATGGCAGATTTTGTCTGAGCTAGCAAAGGATCACATTTGCAGCTCCTCTGAGGCGGGGAAGTGGGCTCAATAGGCTATTTTCCACATTCACGCTCTTCTCCCCCAAAAAAAAGAAGGGGGTGGGGATGAGGAAGGAAAAAATGAGGACTTTTTTGTTTCACCTTACCCTGATTTTGAATGGATTTGCAATGAATGCTAATAGCCAATAATTTCCATGCTAAATGCGGGCTTTGCTAGGGAATTTATTTTTGCTGGGTGCACAAAGTTGCTTCGGAGCACTTGCAGGAGGATTGCAGAGTTGCAGCACGCTACTGTTCACTGTTTTTGTTTAGACATCTTTTTTTCTTCTTTTTTTAGTGGAATTAATATCTCCCTGGCAAATTGTTCGCACCCTCGTCATCGTTTTCCCTAACGCGATCTGTGCTCAGCATCCCTCGGTGCTCGCGCTAGCTCGTCGTTTCTCTGTCCGCATACCCCATATGTTTTCCTCACTTATTCCGGGATACTTTGGCGTAATTCTTGGCCCTGGAGAGCATATGGAGATGGATTATTTTTCTGATGGCATCAGGCATATGCTTTGCACCTGTCCTCGGTGATGCATTAGTGTTTTATTTGCAGCATCCGCTCGAACCCCGTGGCTCCATAACCCAATATGCGTCCGTCCTGGCTTGTAGCACAACCCCGAGCATCCTGTAAATCCCCAAATCTTGTTTCTACCCCTTTCGCTCTCCTCCTGTATCTGCGTGGCATTTTTGCATGGCTTCATTCCTGCTGGAGACAGAGCCCTGTGCCATCCCGGTCCTCGGTGGCACCACCGGCACCAGTGATGCTGCGGTCCCCGGGGTGTCCCCGCTCCGTCCCGGCAGCTCCTGTAAATTGCACGAGACCATTTAGGCTTTTAAGACATCGGAGGCCACTTTTCATCACGGGCTGGGCCGCCGTGCAGTTTTACGGGGTCATAAAAGCCCTGACAGGAGTCATAAAAGCCTCCAATTGCACCGCACAAACCCGCGGAGTGTATTTTAAGGGCCCCTGAGTTTTCATTTTGCTGCTTTTATGGGAACTCATAAAAGCGGCGGCGAGGCGGGCCGCCGATTGGCTCCGTGGCACGGAGGTAGTTAAAATTACGGCCGCCGACAAATTGTTCCAGTCTAAATAAATCAGGGCTTTGCATGCGGCGCAGGAGCGGGGCGTGCGCAGGCGCGCCGAGGATGCGCTTGTCCTGTGCGCCCGCGCGCGGCCGCGGGCCTCTGCTCGCCCTGGGACGCGCATGCGCGAGCTTGGGTCGCCCTGCGAACCCCCAGGCACGCGGAGCCGCGCGCTGCCTCGCGGCGAAGCCAAGGGGAGGCGCAAGGATGGATGCGTCTGTCTTCTGTCTTGCCGGAGCTTTATATATAGTAATTATATCAACTGCAGCTGATCAAAGCATTTGTTAAAGGGAAAACGATCTCTCCTTTGCTTTTGTTACTGTTTGCAGCCAGTTTGACAGGCTTGATGTCTCCGGCTGCATTTTATTTTCCACGCTTGATCTCTCTTCTTCTTTTGTTGGCACCTGGCGTGTCAACGCGACGCTCTCCCTCACTCCATCTGCCTTAATAAAAATGTTTTTAAGAGCATCCCAAGGGGTCGGGAGCAGCGGTCGGGCTCCCAGTGACTGCAGTGGAGGCGTTTGCAGGAATGTTTCCCATCTCGCACCTCCTTTGGCTTTTTGTTTTTGCATTATGTCTGAATCCTGCCTTACGAAGAAGAACAGGGCTTTTAGCCAAAATTGTCTTTTTTTTTTCGGACTGGGGAGTCCCGACTTTTTGTCTAAGAAGGTTTTTTGTTACGAGCCTGCGTTTCTCTGTTGACATTTTTCCTTCCAGCCAATTTCTCCCATAATTTCCCCCAGCTTGGGAAATGAGTCTTTTAGAAGCGCCGAGTACATATATTGCTGATTGGGGCGAGCCTTTATTATCCGTGGTGGATGTAATCAGGTCCTCATCACTAGTTTCTCGATAATCACTGAGCACCAGCTCAGTCATTAATTTCGCCTTTACCCATCATGTCCCCTTTCCACGTTATTTGCTAAATAGGTTGGACGTGATTGCGACACGCGGCATCCGAGCTCGCCGCTCTTTGCTTTCTTAATGTGTTGACATTGCCGGGTACTTGGCTCTCCCCTTGCCCTGCTCTTAGCTCCCGCTCCCGAAACCTGCCTTTTTCAGCCCAACTTCGGGCCTGCCTCTCCTGGCGCTGCATTGCGCCAATTAGAGAGACCTTCAATGTCTTTCGAGGAGAGTTTTTGGATTCCTTCTGAAATCTGCCAGGAGAAAAAGTTAAGGCACTGGGAGAAAAAAAAAAAAAAAAAGCAAGGTTGCAAATGCTGCTGTTGCTCGTATCCGTCTAGAATGAGCCGCGTGATGACAGGAGCCTCAGGGGGGAAGACACGGTGACTTGCAGGATTGAGCCGAATCCCGGCGCCGCCTCCTCCTCTTCCTCCTCCTCCTCCTGCTCCTTCCCGGCACCGAGGGGCCTTGGGACCTCGCTGAGGGTGTCGTTGCAGGACAGATAATAATAGCGGACAAGATGAAGTGCCAGTTCCAGCGCTCGAGAGGCTTGAAGACAGGCGGTGGCTGCACTCTTGGGCTTTTCTTCTCTTTTTCCCTTTTTTCTCTTTTTTTTCCCCCAAGTTGTGAAAAATGAAGGGCAAGGGAGATGTTTCACAGAGAGAAACGGAGCCCAGCAGCCCCGTTTCTTGCTGTTTTACCTTCTTTCCAGCTCTTGGCGGGGCTGGAAGAGGCCTCACGGACACAGCGGTCCTGGAGACCTCAAACCGTGTCCGTCAGGAAGTTCTTGCGGTTGCAGCCGTGGTGCAGGAACCCGGGACCCTCGGGTCCACACTCAGAATTGTGCCCTTGCAGCTGGGAAAGGCCATTTCCTTTTATGCTTTATAATTTCATTTATTGTTTTAGGCTAATGTAATTTACTTTGGTTTTAATACAAAGGCCGCACGAGCTACCATCTGTAATATTTTGTGGGCGCTGACATAAATTTGCATTACGACGCTTATTAAAAACACTATTTATTGCCCTGAACATTCATGGTGCTCTGTTAACTTGTGTTTTTTTTTTTTTTTTTCCTTTTTTTTCCCCACTGCCTTGTGAATTCACTAGATTTATTCCTGTCCAGCGTCTTTTGGGGGCAATTCCTGCAGGCAGGGAGCATCTTTTTCCCCTTTTCTAGCAGGGCTGGGCAGGCGCTCAGATTTTCCTGGAAGGGACCTAGAAGGGTTTTTTCCGCTCGCTGCCGTGTCTAGCTCGTAGGCATCCTTGTAATAATCAGGATTAATAATGAATGATGACCATTAAATCACCTTAAATAACTAAGTGCAGGGTACTGGAGACCCCTTGCTCCCTAGCATTGGTAATGCCATTCAGGTTGTCCCCTCTGCCATGGCCACCAACCAGGAAACCAAGATAATTTGTTTGGTTGCTCCTTTATTAAGCAGAAACATTGGGCATGAGTTGGGAGAGGGATTCGAGCACCGGCTCCATAGCCCAGGGATGCTTTGGCTCATCGCCGTGCTGGGGAGCGGGAGATTTCCCATGGCTGCAGCTGCTCCTCCTTTGCAGACCTCAACCCGAGCAGAAAAAAGCCCCCACCAAGGCTACTTCATGGAGAGCGGGTTCTCCACGGGCAAAAATAATCCGGATTATGGGAACCCGCTGCGCTGGTGCAAGGTGGTGCACGGCAATCCGGGAAATCCTCCGTGCCCGCGCTGAGCTGCACGGATGATTAGCCAGGCTGCTCTGTGCGGGCTGGAACAGGCCCCTCTCCGTAGCCCTGCTCTCGGGGCATGTTGGGGAGATGCTGGGATGCAGGACCCGTGTGTACAGCAGGATGCCTTATCCCTGCGCGACCGACCACCTCGGTGCCTCCCATCCAGGGAAGTCGGACCCTGCTTTCAGCACGTGCTCCTTTCCTCACCCAGGTGTCCTCTGCTCGCTGGCCGAGGTGCCTCCCGCTCGCTCGCGCGCTCCGTGACCCTGCTGGAAATGCCGGCGCGTGATTGAGCAGGTTCTGCGCTCCCGCTGTGCCAGGCGTAAGCAAGGGGAGCATTTGCTCCTCCGAGCTGCCCTGCACACTCGCCCGGGTTGAGCCCAAACCCCGGATTTTCCACCCTCCTGCACCTTGTCCTTCACGCGGCCGTCACGTATGGCCAGCACGCTGGTTTTAGCTCCATCCCCTGCCGAAGTTCAGAGGGGGCTTTCAGAGACAAGGCGCAAATGGTGCCCGCGGGCCGAGCCCGCCGGGCCTTCCGGAGGTGCCTCCGCGCCGCTGGGAATACCGAGATGGCTGCGTGGGGCGGAAGGCAGTAAAAATAAGGAGCTGCGGTTTCTAGATGCGCAGCGGAGTAGAATCAAATGAAAAGCCTGTCCTGCTGTGATGAATTCCCCCAGCCGTCCTTTCTGACCACAAGCGCTAGCTCAACTGGGGCAGAAAGAGAGACACTAAAACGTACTTAGGTAATGGTGAAGTGCAGGGGCTGAATTATTTAAGATACCATGATTAGAGCAACAGGAAGGAGCAGTTGCTTTCTTTTTTGCTTTGCTTGCAATATTGAAAATGGGAGAAATCGTTTTTCCCCGTGCCGGGCTAGCCTGCCTTTCCATGTCCGCGTTCTTCCTGCCTTCCGCCCGTCCTGGTGGTTGCCTCTCCTCTTTGAAGGCACGGAGCTGCTTTGGTCTCCTGGCGGAGCTCCTCCGCCCGGCTCCTGGCAGAGGCAAAGCAGCAGCCTCCGGACAAGTGCTTTCCCAGTCTTTTAAGATTTCCAGAGTCACTATTGGAGGGCCGTTAAGACCTTCGACTGGTGATAATTGGATTTGTAAGACAGTGCAACATGTGATAAAGTGCTCTCGTTGGACAGGATCCCAGTTTTCTTCTATCCTTCCTATTAATGTGATAAATGCCGCTGTCTCAGCTGATAGGGCCGCGTTGGATAATAAGATTGGAATCGGCTTTGATTTCTCCCGCTCGGTTCTGCCTCGCAGCTCAGCGAGAGCAGTCGGGGAAAGGCCTGGCCAAGGCCAACGCTTTGACACGTTGTCCTGTGGGCATCTTTCCATGTTCCTCACCTCCTTTCACCTGGTCTTCCTCTGGAGGCAGCTAATGGAGCAGGCAGTGGAGGAGGACGCTGGCCCAAGGTGGCAGTCACAAGCCTTGGTGATGCTGGGCTTGGGCAAGCTAGACTCAAGCAGCGGAGGCTCGGCTGCCTCCAACAGCAAAGCCTCTCTTAATTAAAGCTGATAGCAAACAAATACAGGAGGCCAAGTACAGCTGTGAAGCACGAGTCCAATTTGGAACTGAGCAGCTGTGAAATTGGACCCATCGACCACAGCTGGGGCTAGGGGAGGAATCGCAGGGATTGCGGGTGGGCGAGGAGGAAGCCGATGTTGCTGTTAATATGTTCTTTTACTCCTCACTTCTTGACGTGCCGTAGCCTGTTGGAGCTCCTCCTTATCTCTGCTCTTTGGGAGAGGCGTAGGAGATTGGGCCATGGATTATTGGATACGTAGATGGAGGGATGGCCCTTTGAAGCCCAGCGTGCCAGCTCCCATGTCCTCTAAGGCGATGGCGGTGGCCGGGATGGATGAGAGCATCCCATACAGCAAGGCAGACATGGGCTGTGCTCCAAGGCAAGTTACCGAGACAGAAGAAAGAGGGACAGGATGGCTTTTCTCCTTGGTCATCCTCCAATGCATCCTGGAAGTAACGGCTGCTCTTGTCCTTTGTGTAAATATATGGGATTATTTTTTAATCAGGTAGTCTTTTCTTTAGAGGCATTCTTTCCCGTCTCTTTTCTCTGCTTCCTTCTATGCTTTTTCTCACTAAATGGATACCAAATTAAGCCCCCTTCCTCTACAAGGGTGGCGTTAGGAGGCAGCTGGAGGCACCAGCCTTGAAATTAGGTGGCGAACGGAGCCCGCTGCCCATCGTGCACCGGTGCCCTTGCTTACAAAGCAGCTCTTTGCGGCACGCGGAGGAGCGCACGCTGTTCCCACCGCCCGACAAAGTGCCCTGGTCCTGCTGAGCCCCGGTTTTGTAAATGTTATTTCCAATTTTCATCGACTTCCCGGCGTGTCCTTTCCACCGGCTGATTGCCGGCCTGCCTCGCCTTCGGAAGCTGGGGTTTGTCCTCTCCATTGATTGCTGCGATCTGCACAAAAAGGGGGGGCCCAGCAGGCAGCAGCGAGGAAAATCAAATTAAAAAGAATAACAACAAAAAATCCCAAGCCCTAAACGCTCCACCTGGTGCACTCTTATTTCCAAGCGGGAAAAAAACGGGAGCGAAGCTGAGCGGCAGAGCAGACCCGATGCTGCAGTAGCATCCTTCATCCCTACATCCCAAGGGTTGAGGAGCTTGGGGGTAAATTGTCACATGAGTGGTCATTCCCGATGCCAGTGTCCCCACCAGCACTGAGGCTGGTGGAAAACCATGTTGGAAGACTTTTTGATTGGCTCAAGTTCAGAGTTTGCCAGCACGTTGGTTTGTAATCGATCCTGGGGCTTGGTCAGCTGGTGAGGTCTTCCTAGAAACTGATACGGCAGGAGCTCAGCCCTGCGATGATTTGCTCCAGGGTGGTATTCAGAGGCAGCAAAGAGAGGACAGAGCTCCTGTTTATCATCTCCAGGACAGGCTGGGAAGCTCCTGTGGAGCCCGTGGTCTCCAGAGTGACCGGGTGGAGGAAGGCGATTTTATGGTCATTGGGGCCCATGGGTTTCGCCGAGGGCTTGTCTGGGAGCTGTGTCCCCAGCTGAGGGGTCTGGCAAGGGCAGATGTTGTTGAGGGTCAAACCAAGGGCAGTGTCAGACCCTTGAAGCCCCTGAAGCAGCAATTGTGGTTTTTTTTAGGGTGTCCTTGAGCTTTGGTTGCTCCAAGGCTACTGCCTTGGCTGGCTTTGGAGCCAATCCCTGAGGCCCCTCTGTAGTTTGCCAGATGTTTGCCGGAGTCTTGTTGCCCAAGGTCATTTTCTGAAGCTGTAGGTTTAATTCGTGCGCCTGTTGGTTAAACACCAGCCCTTGGTCCTTCTGTACCAGGAGCTCTCCGGGGTCTATCCCATTTTATTGCAAGCCTAGAGCACTTGAGGTGCCACCATGCAGTCTGTTGGGCTTTTCTTTTTTCTCGTATTATTATTAAACGTAGAATTTTTTGATCTTGAGAGAACGGATATTTATAATTTACCACCCGAGGCTCGGTAATTAATATTTGTGTAGCACTCTCGGAGGCAGCTTGAATGTGAAATGCATTATATAAATACAGGCCATTTTGCAAGCAGCAGGGAAAACGGCTTGTGCGGCGCTCGTGGGGCCAGGCGAGAGGCTGGGAAGCCATTCCAGGTCCCATAGAAAGCTGGGAAAAGACCCTTGGGAAAAGGCTGGTGGGAGTTTTACTCGGGACAAGCGTGGGATGAGCGGTGGCCAAATGGGTCGCGGTGACGATGCCGCTCATGGTACCTGGTGGCAGCCGCACTTCCCTGCCAGCATCCCCTATGTGTAGCAAGCTGCTATTAATAAGGTTAAACAGAAAAACTAGCTGAGGAAGAGAACAGGGCAGCAGATCTGTCAGCACAACAAAACTCTTATTTTCTGGTTGAATAAAAAGTTAATTTGACTCCCCAAAAAAATTTTCACCTGATTTTTCAGTTCTGTCAGAAAATCAATCCGCTGCCTAGCGCTGTTCTCGCACACTGCCCTGGTGAGGGGCTCGGGGAATCATTTTCCTTTTTCTCCTTTCCCTTTTTTCTTTTTCTCCTTCCTTTTTTTCTTTTTCTCCTTTTATTTTTCTTTTTCTTCTTTCCCTTTTCTTCTTTTCCTTTCTTTCCTCTTCCCTTTCCCTTCCCCCTTTCCTTCTCTTCCTTTTAAATATTTTTCTCCTTTTTTTCCCCCTCTTATTTTTCTCCTCCTCTTTGAACCTCTTTGAACCGCTCTAATTATAACGTAGCTCTTATGTAACTAATATGTGCAGGTAATATTGTGATTATATATAGAGAGCCATATGGTCCTGTGCAGTCGCTCTCGGTGCCGTTAAACCGCCGGAGCGGATAAACTCCGTGTCCGCGCGCAAAGTAATTGCACAAAACTAATTTGTGTTTGCAAACAGAGCCGAAATTAGGTATGTAAATAAGCAGAGCTGCAGACTAAATATTATAGTAGGGAAGGAGGGGGCTGCGGAGGAGAAAGGGGAAACAACTTCATAACGGCGGCGTACGGCGAGCGCCTGCGATGGAAGTGGCAAGTGCTGATAGTGCGCAGGCGGCGAATGCTGCGAACAACTGTTAGCGCCTTGCAAGCTATAAATCCTGCGCGCTTGGCGCTCGCTCGCCCTGCCACCAGCTGCAGCGCCGGCTCCCTCGTTCAGCGGGGAACGCGTCAGGATTTAATGTTTTTGCGGCAAAACGGGGGCTGCTTAACCCCGTGTCGTTCATTCGGAGGCTCCGTTTGACCCAAAGACTTGTTAAAAGAAACAGGACTGTTTTGCAGCCTGCTGGAGTAACGTGCATAGTCGGCTGTGGCGCTGCAATTGGGTGCAAAAGGGACGTTTTTGGGGCTAGGCTGCTTGGCCGGAGTGGTGTTGGCAAGTGTTCGCTTACCCCGCAGGGAGCAGCTCGCTTGGCCCCCGTGCACGGTGTTTGCAGGAGACAGGGCAAAAATGGGTCGAAATCTGCTGGTGGGAGCGTCGCTATTACCGCCATCATCGTTAATGGCGATGTCCTTGTCGTGAAATTGCGGGATTTCAGCTGTGTTGGAAATGACTGCCCTGGAAAAGGGAGGAAAAAAAGTAGAAAATGAAGCGCAATGGCCGCTTAGCAGATGGATAAGGGGCAGAGCTGCTTGAGGGATCTTATGGCTCCTTCTTTTCAAGAGGGTACAAAACCACAAGGTAAAATAGATTCATTAATTGATAAATAAATAAATGCTCCTCCAAAACAGCTGGGTCTCCTTGAGCCACATCTCGTTGTTCCTGTCCCAAGCGCGTGCTTGAGGAGCACGAGCAGCACGGCAGCGCGCGCTCGGCACACACTTGGCCTCACCTGTCTCGGGCTGTTTTTGCCCCAGGTCCTCAGTCTGAGCCGCCTGCGAGTTGCGGAGTTTCTCTCGGCGATGGTCGATGCCCGCGTGCCGCTCGCTCCGGCGCGGTGCTTCCTTGGCATGCAAGACTTGAGGTCCTGCAACGGGGTGCCGAAAGCTCTGGAGGGGCTGGAGAGGCTCCCCCCCGGCTGCTTCCTACCTCCAGCCATGATCGTTCTGCTTGGTCCTTGTGCAAATGTTCTTAAAATAACTAGGGAGCGGGGGAAAACATGCAAGAGAAGGGAGAAAGCGCTGGTAAACACAGCCTGAAACACTGTTACAGGCAGACTTTGGAGTCTGAAATCACCTCAAATGTGTTCTGAATTACCTTGAGCGTATTTAGACAGAACTATTTTTCATTGCAGCATGTTAATGTACTGACTTGGGGGATTTTTTCCTTTTCCGCGTAAACATTTCTGCCTCACGCTGTGAGCAATAACCCTTGGAGCGCCGGGGCAGGAAGAAGGGCCTTGCAAAGGGGAGTGTTCGGGGGTATGGTTGCACTCGGGGGGTTGATTTTTGCATTGCCCGGGGAGGAAAGCTGGAGCCTGAGCACAGAGGTGGCCTCGGGCTGCCCTCTTTTCCCCAGTGCTGGTGGGTGTCGCAGCAAAGGTGTTTGCACGTAGCTTGCAGCAAGCGCGCGAGCGACGGGTGTCCTTGCAAGGCTCAGCGGGACCGTCCCAGTGCCAGCAGATATCCAAGTGGATGCCCAGCTGGATCCTCTCCCGCCTTTTTCCCTCCATTGTTCCGCCTCCCCCTCCTGTTGCTGGGAACGCACTGCGTTGTTGTGCGCGCCAAGCGAGCGGGCCGCGCGCTCCCGGCCTCGGACATGAAAACCCCTTGGATGTTCATTCACCTCCCTGGCTTAGGGCCCCGGGGGCTGAACCAGACCTGCCGAAAAGTTCGCGGATGAACTTAAAATAGAGGGGAAAAAAAAAGAAATTCCTTTTGTAAAGTCAATAAACTCTCGGTTGTCAGAGGAGCGCGCCCTGAAGCTGGTGACCTTGGCGCTTATCAGTGCTGTCGGAGATCTTTATTGCTTCCCCCGCGCTCGCCGGGAGGAAGTTTCGCTTGCGCTGCTGGCGTGGCTGCTCGCCGACGTGCCTCGTCTGGCTGCAGCGCGCGGGCGCCGCAGCCGCTGCGCGTGGCCCGGGCTGCCTCCTCGTGGGGAACCCGCTGCGTTCCGGCGTCGGTGGCCCGCGTCACTGGAATTCCGTGGGATTGGCTGGACTGTGCTGTTTTGCACCCAGAGGGCACGTGCTGCGTTTGAGCATTGGGGCGCACGGCTTTTTTGGGGCAGAACGATGGGGAACTTGCAGGTGTCGCCTGGGGGGAGGTTGATGGCGAGCGAGTTTGTCCCGGCAACACGTTTTCCTCCTTTTCCCTCTTCTTTCCTCTTGTGGGAACTGGCTGCCGGTTGTTCCTGCATCATTTTGCTGAGTAAAAGGCAATGAAAGGGGCAGTGTGGGGAGAACAAAAGGGGACATTAAAAACCAAGCAGCTCCCGGAGGAGAAAGCAGAGTGCTCCAAAGCAGGGCCCTTGGAAAAGGGAGGACATGAGTGCGATGGAAGGGAAAGGGGAGCCTGCCAAATTCCCCCCTAATCCCCTGGACAACAGCAAACCCCCGTGTGCTCCAGACTTTCCCCGGAGCTTGTTGTGCTCCGGAATGGTGATTTTTGCAAACTCCAGCATGCCGGGAATCTTAATCAGGGCCTTGTTGGTGGCGGCGTTTATAAATCTGAGCGGAGGCGAAAGCCCAGATTCTGCCCTTAAAAAAGCGAAAAGCGACAAAAGGCGCCGCTGCAGAGGGGAAGCGGACAAGCCGTTCCCATCCTCATTCTGTCCCGGCTGATGGAAACGCTCGGGCGCGCTTCATGTAAATGGCACTTTATCCTCGGGAAAAGGCGAATCCTGTCACCGGGGCCCGGCTCCGTCAAGCTTATCGGCCGAGCTAGTGAGACGGAGAGACGCTCCGGTCCCGCTCGCACCGTCCGGGTGATGGATAACGACGCTCCGAGGGGAGGGAGGCGGCCGGCATGATGGACGGAAAGTCCGCGCTCTTGTTCACTCCTCGTTTCGTATTCCAGGCCTTAGGTGCTTGCTTCCCAGTTTGTTTTCTTGCTTGTTTTTTTGCTTTGGAGAGGCAGCCCAGCCCAATTAATTTTCCTCTCCCTGCACATCCGTCCCCTGCATCGCTCCTCATCTGCGCCTGGGATGAATTCCCGCTGGCTTACACTTGGAAATGCCAATGGCTTGGGAGGAGAGGTGCCCCAGGAGGAGTTTTTGGTGGATGGAGGGTTTGCCGGTGCCACCAGCTTCTTGTCCTTGGTGTTGGCCACGGGGCACTGCAACGGGCCAGCGTGCCAGCGCCCAGCGGGTTTGGAGCCTCTGCGGTGCTTGCGTAGCTTGTCCTTCCCGACACGTTCCAGAGGGCGTTTTGGGGGCAGAAATACCAATACTCCACTGTTTTTTTGGGCCACGGTGGCTCTTCCAAGAAGCTTGGGCTGGAAGCGCGAGTTGGCAGTGGCAGCAGCGAGTTGGAAGGGCCGATTTCCTCCCAAGCTGTGCAAACCCTGCACCGCTGATCGGGCGCGCAAACAAGCGCGCGGCCGGCGGGCGACTCCCCCAAGACCTGCTATTTCCAAAGCAGGAGATCCGCGGACGTTGCAGGTCGTGGAAGTGTAAAAAGAACCGTCAAAACGCTTCTTTTTTTCGCCCTTGCTAGGCCAGTAGCAGCATCAGGCAACTGTGGGCAAGGAGGGGAAGATATTTAAGCACCTCAAAGCAAGATTTAGCTTGCTGCGAGACAGCTCTGACGGGAAGGCAGGCAAAGGGCAGGCAGCTGGGACGTGCTTTTGCACCCTCCATCAGCTCCGGAGCGAGGAAGAGCATGATGCTCTTTGCCCATCGGCGCTGCCTGTTGCGGAGGAAGGAATCGCCGCTCGCTTGCTTTGCAGTGCGCTTGGCCCGTTGCTTGGTCTCTTCTGCAGGATGGGAGAGCCGCTTATTGCAGCTCAAGAAAGGGGAGTGTGGGAGCAGGTTAGAGCCCAGCAAATCTGGGCTTGTTTTCTCTCTTTCTCCCTTTTTTTTTTTTTTTTTTTTAATTTTTTGGACAAATAGCTGATTCTCTGCAAAATCAGTTTGGGGGCAGCCAGCGCCATCTGTGAAGCCCTGCCAAATCTGCCGAAGAGTTTCAGCCAAGAAAGAAGGAGAAATTAAAAAGCCTGGAAACAGTCCATTTCTGGAGCCCCTTTTCAAAACAAACATTTCAGGTCTTTCTTTCTAAATGATGTTTTCTGTTGACGTTTGCCTTCGTAACCGTATACATTTTTCAAAAGGTTTGGAAAAGAAGATCTGCAAGTGAAGGGAACTGCTTGATTATTGGACCAAGTGCACCTAACGACCAAATGCACCTAATGACCTAATGCACCAGTTGCATCCCGCACGCTTGTTGCGATCCCGCACTTGCCAATCAGGCAGCATTCATCGCGGTGGGTAATTAGTGTATTTTTAGACGAGCAAATTCCTGCCTTGCAGGAAGGGGATGCGTTCAAAGATCTTGCAGAACAGGAAGGCTCGTGTTGGGTTTTTGGTTTCTGCTTTCCGCGCGGGCAGGTCATGCGCTTGGCGCTCGCTTACGCTCGTCTGTGTTTGCAGGCGTCGTGGTGGGACGTTCTGGGGCAAAGTCCCCCAAAGGCCGCTTTGCAACCGTCTGCACGTGCATCGGTGTTTTAAATACCACTTTCCACCTCGTGTCATCGTTTCCACATCTGAATTGGGGAGGAATAAATGCAATTAAAGAAAAGCAGGGCTGCATCAGCATCTCCCCAGGACGGAGGGCAAGCAAGCGCGCAAGCTGCTTGCTGCTCCTGCTGCATCCGCTCGCCAGCCGAGTCTATTCCCCCTGCAGCTTTTAGTCTATGGTCGCACAAATAAAGTAGGTAACAAGAGGCTTTCAGGTCCATTAGAAGCACAGGGGGAAGCAGTCAATGTTAGCTGAAGGAAGCCAGCAAAGGATGAAACTGTCAGGGCTGAAAAAAAGGACCATCTCCAGGCAGCGAGGAAGTGCTAATTAAATTAAATTTGGGGTTTCTGCCACTCATCCTGAGCAAACCTGCAAAAAGTTTTTTTTTTAAAAAAAAGGAAGGGGAGGGGGGTTTGTGACTAAATTATTTGCTGCAGTTGTTATCGCACGCAGGGTATTTCTGCATCTGACAGAGCCCTTTGGAGCTCCCTTTTCTTTGATGCTGTGATTGATTCCCCTGAGGGACGGGAGAGCAATACCTGGGGAAGCAATTTAGGATTATTTTTAGCTTTGCGAGCACCGAGGGGGATTCCATTTAGATCGCTGAGTCCTGCGTGCGTTAACCCCTCACGTCCGCTTTCCCAGCGCCAGAATGGGGAAAAACAGGGTGCTTTTGGAGTTGGGAATCCCTATAGCTCTTGCTAAACTGGTGCAATCCAGGGGGAACCGGATAATGCTTCCTATGCAGTATACGGTGCTGCCGAGCGCAACCTGTGCTTGCAAGAAGAGAGCGCTGAGCAAGCCGAGCGCTCCTAGAAATAGGAGAAAGGGTGGAGGGAAAGCGTGCTGGAAGCGCGCGGAGCGAATCGCTTGGGACAGTCGAGGTGCAAAGTGCTGCTCCTATTGACGACCGTTCCTGGAAAAAAAAATAGTTTGGGTTCAGCTGGCCCGGCGCAACATTTCAAAATGTCACTGGGTTTAAAATCTGGGAAAATACTCTGGCCTCTTTTGCCGCAGCAAAAATCGAAGTATTCTTCTGTTTGCTCTAGAGCTTGCAGGTTTATCGCTGGTGCAAAACGAATGTAAAACAAAGGTTACGGGGGAGAAATTGCTTTAAATGCAAAAAATTCTGATTAAAAACACAGCAAAAAATGCATTTGCAGAGGGTGATGCTCAACCTCCGCGGCGCTCTTGGAGCCCAGGCCTGTTGCTCTCGCGTTGCTGTCTTAGGAAGGACTCGTAGGCAACTGCTCGTGGCGCGTTAGCAGATGCATTTCGTGCCGCTTGCTCTAGGGCCGGTCTTGGGGCTGAAGCACGCGGGGGCAGCGCGGGAGCTCGCCGTTGATGGCAGCGTGCATGCGTCTCTGCAGCAGAGCCGCTTATCGGGGCTGCGGCGGGGCCGGGTTTGCTCCCCTCCAGGTGGCGGATGCTCTGAAAAGCGCGCGGGTACCGGGGGAGCGCAGAGCAAACCGCGTCTTTTTGGCTCTTATGCCGGCGGCTGGGGAGTTGCTGGGAGTGAGCAGCAAGAGGCAAATTAAAGCCCTGCGTTAATTGCATTAGCTATGATCGTCTTCTCACCGGGGATGGGTTTAACCGCTCGCCGTTCGCGTTGTTATAGGCGCCGAGTTGCATCGAGATGCCCACGCGACGCTAACCCGGCCCCGCGTGGCGCGGCAGCCCGTGTGTGCTAGCGAGGACGGTGTTAAAAAGCAGCGAGGGCCCCGTGGCCGCTGGCCGGGCGCGCGGTTGCTCAGTCGTTTTGCCTTCCCGCTCGCTTGCATCGCGCGCGCTCCCCGCTTGGCCTTTTCAGCAGGGCGAGCGCGTTACCCACACAGCGAAGCACCCTCTAATTGGCCAAGAATTGGTCCCAAAATGTCAGGAAAAGATTTATTTCCCAGCACAGCCTCCCCAGGTGCTAATTTTTTTCCGTGGGCCGCCACGTAATGGCAGCAGCGCACAATAGCTCCGAGTCCCTAATCGGAATAGCGAGCTCTAATTGGGTTGAAAGGATTTGGAATCGTTAAAACTACATTTTCAGGGATAGAAAAAAAAAAAAAAAAGGGCCCCCCACCTTTCCAGCTTCCTCTTCCCCAGGCCTGAGCACCCAGGTTTAATGAGCGGCTCCTGGCGCATCGCTGATGATGTCCTGGTAATTGCATTGTCAGCAGAGCCGCCTTGGAGGGGTCATTGAGGCTCCACAAGTGCCAGTGCCTCCAGCCCCTCTGTCTGGATGAATTTCCAGTGGCTGGAAATTCATTCCAGTGGTTTTGACTTCATGCGTGCTTAGGATGCTTGCAAGGATCTGCTTAGCGCGCCTGGCTCTAGCTCGCCTTGGTTGCAGAGGTGGGTCAAGGGTTGGAGACCCGTTTTATAGCTCACCAGCTCTGAGCATCTTCAGATGCTTCTGTTGAGCATCCTCTGAGCATCCCTGGGTGCATCCGTGGGTGCGTCCTCTGAGCATCTGTGGGTGCGTCCTCTGAGCATCCGTGGGTGCATCCTCTGAGCATCCCTGGGTGCATCCTCTGAGCATCCCTGGGTGCGTCCTCTGAGCATCCGTGGGTGCGTCCTCTGAGCATCCGTGGGTGCATCCTCTGAGCATCCCTGGGTGCATCCTCTGAGCATCCCTGGGTGCATCCTCTGAGCATCCGTGGGTGCGTCCTCTGAGCATCCCTGGGTGCATCCTCTGAGCATCCGTGGGTGCATCCTTGGTGCATCCTCTGAGCATCCA
>VZSV01000094.1:1120099-1131298 GCA_013398735.1 Nothocercus julius | reverse complement strand
AGCATCCCTGGGTGCATCCTCTGAGCATCCGTGGGTGCATCCTTGGTGCATCCTCTGAGCATCCATGGGTGCGTCCTCTGAGCATCCGTGGGTGCATCCTCTGAGCATCCGTGGGTGCATCCTTGGTGCATCCTCTGAGCATCCATGGGTGCGTCCTCTGACCATCCGTGGGTGCATCTTGGCATTGTCCATGTGGGGAAAACGCCGTGTCCGGTTTTAATTTGGCCATGCTTGTTTTGTTGCCGGTACAAAAGCAGCAAATCCCCCGAAGCCGGGCAGCAGGCGCGGCTGTTTACGGCGAACAGAAGCCGCTGCTTATCTCCGTGTAGCAACCTGTCTGCGGGAGATCACGGCTTAATTAACTCGCGTGTTATCGAGAGCAAAATTGTACGGCATTGTTGAAGAAAAAAGGAAAAAAAAATCAAAAAAAAAAAATTAAAAGTAGGAAGAGATAAAGTGGGAAGGAAGGAGGTGACCTGGGAGCAAAGCGGAGTGAACCCCAGCAAGGTGCGTGGCTTGCACGCTTCCCGTGGTGCTCAGACACCCGTTTCCGTGCACAAGCGAGCCCTGGGATGCAGCTCTTCCCCGATGGAGCTTGCAAGGCCCCTTTGGAGTGGAGTCACTTAGCGGGCGGAGGAGCGCGCGACAACCTTCCCCATTCACCGCTCCAAGTGCTCTGCAGATCAAAGCCGCAGAGACAATCATGCGTTTTGAACTAAGAACATTAATTTGTATCCAGAGCATTTTAATAAATATATTTTTTTTTAAATCCAGTTCAGCCTGTCATCTCGAGCCGGTTCCGTTTAATATCCAGCCCTTTTGACTGGCAGATTTTTAACACCGTAATTAGCATGTATGGCTCTTAAAAGCCTTTGCCGGCATCTCCGCATTACTGCATCTTCGCTGCCCTCCTCCCGGCCCCTTTTTGATATGGTTATTCCATTTGTAGTTGTTTATTGTACCCACGGAGACAGATTAAAGACAGGAAGGAGCCGGCGAATTGTTCTTATGGGCTCCTGCGAGGTAGGGAATAAGCGCAGCAGAGCTCGCGGCCGCAGAGCCCCGCGTCTTCCGCTGGTAAAAGCCTGGCTGCAAAGCGGAGGTGGCTTCTGATGTGTTCGCCGGTGTGTTTTGGGGTCATCTTGCCTTGATTTGGAGGGTTTTTGGAGGGGGGATGAAGTGGGGCGCACGGGGGTGCTTTTCCCCTAAGGAAACCCACATTCCTGGGAGCTGCAGCCTAAGGAAGAACGAGGCAGGTTGGGAAGCGCTGGGTCGTAATCTGAGGTTTGGCAGCGGGAGAAATGTCCTTATGAATTATTGCAGAGAACAAAGCGGCCCGGGCGCCGTCTGAGGATGCGAGCGGGGCCGTGGCGAACGTGGTGCTCCTAGTCAGGCCCGGGATATTCCCGAAGGCGCCTGGGGCTGGATGCCCATTTCCTGCCCTTTGCTGGTTTGGAGCCCTTGGGAAGTCGGGGTCTCGACCTAGCAAGAGTTACGTCCCTTTAGCGGCAGTGCACCCGGTGCTCCCGGAGCAAGGAGCCGCACAAGGATCAGCCAAGGCTTTTCCAGAGGCTTTTGCATTTGCTGGGGTCACCCTCTGCATGCCACAGTGGTTAAAAAAAAAAAAAAAAAAAAAAGGCACTTTGGGAAGTTTAGCAGGACCAGAAAAGTTCAAGACGCCTTGTAACGTCAAGGTGAGCAAGGTGATGGTATTTAAGCCGGAGATATCCGGGACTCAGGATCTCGGATTAGTGTCAGCTCTCATGTGGCAAAGGAAATTAGGCATGCAGAGGCTGTCTCTGTTTATGATACAGGGTTGTTAGGCGCTTCAGGTACTGTCATTCTTATTTAAGGATATACTTAAGGATTAGCGGTAAGAAGTCCGGCATTAGCAGTGGCGAAATGAATGTTAGCGAGCTTAGGCTCGGAGGGCTTATTTTTGATGATCGCCGCGCGAGCTTCTTTAGGAGAGATGAGCTGCAAGATGGGGGGAGAGATCCTTGTATTTCTGCAGCAGAAGAAAACCTTTCGCGAGTTGCAATGGAGATTAGAACTTAGCCACGGTGACGAAAAGCGCCGTAACTCCCCAAATCTCGCTGGCTGCTGAGATTTTTTTTTGCTGCAGAACCCATTTCCCTAGGAGCAACTCCCCTTGGCGTGCAAGAGGAAAGGCTGCACAGGCTGCAGGCAGAAATCGGAAGGGTTTGGGACCTCTTCCGAGGTTTGCTCCGGAACTTCAGCGAGTTTTGGGGATGAGCATCCCCCCGAGGATGGGAGGGACCATGCGGGTGCCGGCGGCTCCGCCGCGCCGCTCTCCATTACTTATGCGCTTCCTGAAGCTGAAACAATTGCTATTATCCCGCATAATATTTTGCATGACCTACATTTTTACTTGAAAGCCTCCAGCTAATAATTAGTTTGAATTTCAATTTATAAATAAACACATTCATATTCTGATTAAAAAAAAAAAAAACACACGCGCACGCAAGGTAGTGGAGAAGGAGGCAGGGGAAGCAAAGGAGCCTCTCGGGGTATCACATCCCCACCTGGCTCTGGCAAACCCTGCTTTTGTGGGGGAAAAACCGGGGGCTTGCTAGTTCTATAGGCTGGCTTGGCAAGCGCTCCCATATGAACGCGCACGTGGGTGAGCTTGGCTTGCTCCTTGCCTGGCTTTGGTGGCGGTGCCCATCGGGTGCCGTCCTGCGTGGTGGAGCCTCCGGTGCTGTTTTCACCCAGAAAAAAAATGTCAAATCCTTCCTTGGCCCTTGGGTAATTTCGTGTGGCAACGGTATGTGTAAAAATTGTCCCTTTTCTCTGCCCTCTGTAAGCTTTTCTGGTCTCTTTTGCATGCCTTTAAGAAGGCCAAAAATAGGAACTGCCTTGTAGGATATGCAAAACCCCTGGCGTGTTTTTGGGAGGCTTTTTGAGGTGCAGTTAAGTGGAGGAATATCCAGGTACTCGTATTTATTACAGCAGCGTCGGGTGCGCTGAATAGAAATCCTTGTATGCGGAGATGCTATCGGGGACCGTTCGCTCTTCATGCACTGCTTCCCAATGCGGAGTTCGGCTCTCCGGGAGCGCGGCGGCAGGCTGGGTTATTTTTATTGAGAATAGAGGGCGGCCGTGGGGGGAACCTATGCGATTTGTCTTTTTTTTTTTTTAACGGAATTTCCAGCCAGGATGACATTTTCAACAACAAATAATCACTTTAGGAATAACTCATTTCGAGACCAAGCCACTGCGAGGCGCTTGCAAATGAGAAAATCATACAGTGCCGTCCTGATAACATCCTGATATTCCGCTCCCGTTTCCAGGGCTGTTTCCTTCCCTGTCTCCACTGACAGGTCCGGCGTGGCTGCGTCTTGGGCCTCTCTTTTAAGGTACTTGAATCTGTTTGATCATCTGCAAATTTCTCTTTCTGTTCCTCTGATAAAAAATTAAATCTTGGGCACTTCTTGAAGGCTTTTTTTTTTCCCCCCCCTTCCCATGCTCCTTGGGGAGTCCGAAAAGCCTTTCCTAGAAAAATAAAATAAATAAAAATTAGAGTTCAAAGGGTGACATCTCTTAAGAGGATGAAGGGGGTGAGCAGCAGCAGAAAAAAAAAAACATATATTCTTACAGATGCGACATCAAAACAGGGAACTATAAAGGATGCATTTTCAAAGGCTCATACGGGGACCAAGTTGGTTCTGTGGGAAACGGGCAAGTGGAGTTGCTCCTATCGCTTTGCTTCCACGGGGATGCAGTTGTTATTTTCTTAGTTTTATTTTATTAATTGCGATGAGGAGAGCTGGCCAGCGCGCGTGCGAGCGAGAGCTTTTCTCTGGCCGCTTCCACCCCTTTCCTGAGTCATCCTCAGCTCCAGCTCCTTCCCTGATTCCACCTAGCTCTCCGGGAGGCTTTTCTGCAGGGAAGGCAGCGGCTCTTGCAGCCCCTCCTGTGCAAGCTTGTTCCCGGCTCACAAGTGTGCGGCATGGAGAGGAAGGCGAGCCAGGCACTGGAAACCTTTGGCTTCCAAGACCCTTATCCCAAATCCCATCCGTAATACCTGTGACGGGCGCCCAAGGCTTGGAGGGTAGTGTGATGAGGAAGCTCCCGTGTTTTCCTTAGCTCCTGGAGCGGGGTGGCATCTTGGCTTGCTCTCCTGCTTGCTCCTGCTCCATCTGCCTGTGCATCACCTTGGGTTAATTACAGGGTGGTGCAATATGCGTTTATGTGGTGCAACGTGCACTTCGAGGGTGCCTGCACGAGTGTCGCAGGGCCCGCCGCAGTCTCCCAAACGTAATTAAGGTGCAGCCTGCAACGCGAGGCAGAGCCGGCGCGCGCCCCGGCGCTGAATCCGCGCTCTTACGGCCTCCTTAATTACTGCAGCCAGGACAGCGGTCGATGCCGCGGGCCTGGCTAGATGGGAGGCTGAGCCACGAAAGTTATTTGGCCTCTCGAGTCGGTCTCACGAGTGGCAGCAGCTGTTGGAAGCGCTGGGGGGGAAGGGAGGGCGGAGCGCCATAAATACCCGGGGGAAAAAAAGGAAGGAAATGTGAAGTGGCCCTTTAAAAACGAGCCTCCCGAGCCCGGAGCCCGAGTCGCGTTCCCTCAAGTATTCAAATGAGATTGCAGCATCAGATTGGTATGCATTAGGCTGGTCTCAATGAAAATTAACATGTAATTGCTTCAAATGAAGTAAGTGAGGAGGTAATCTGTTCTTAAATTGGATTCGCAGGATTTTGTGGTACCATAATGCAGCTGTGAAATGAAATATATTTTAAGGATGATGTCCTCAAGGGGAGAGGGGAGGCGAGCACGCCGGGACGTGCGCGGTGGGTGCACCCTCCGCTGCACCTCGCGCTCCCCATCCGCAGCGTCCCGGCCCGCTGGGAAGCATCTCCGGTGCCCTTTAGTACCCAGCGCTCAGTGCTGTGCTCTCTCCGGGCAGCTGTCCCAACAGCACTTCCATCCATGCCCACAGTCCCTTCTTTTGCCGCGCTCCTTGTGGCCGCTCGCTTCCCGCTCGCTGTTCCTGGTTAGCGTGGCAGCTCCTAAGGCGCAACCGCTTTCGGGATGGTTTCCCGCTTGTGCCGCGCTGGGTGCCTCGCTTCCTGGCGGATACGTGCTCGGGAGCGCGGCGCCTGCGCGCTCCGTTCAGTGCCATCCGTGGGGTGCTTGCTCGCTCCGGGGGTTTTCGTGGGCTGCTCCAAGGAAGGAGCAGCTCCAAAGGTTGCTCCCTCGCAGTCGCCGCAATTCCAGATGTAGGAGAATATCGGCAGGAGCTGAATGTCCACGCCTCCCTGGATGCTCCCCCTTTTCCGTGTTTCCTTACCAGTACATTCGCCTAAGGCAGCATCCCGGGAGCCGTCTGCAGCTCGGCATATCCCGGGCAATGAACCAAGGTGGATCTTTCTGAGCCGGGTGTGTTGTTATTAATGCAATTAGCGCAAATCATTTGCATGTACAAACTTTCCGTTGAGGCAATCAGGTGCTTTGCAAACACGCGTTAACTCGCCCTCCCTGCAAAGGAGGTGCCCAGCGTGCCTGGAAAAGCCTTTCCGAGGGCAGGAATGAAGGGCAGGGAGAGGAAGGGCTTTCCCGCTGGGGCAGGAGGCTGTTTTCATGCAACCTGGATGTGGCTCTAATGTTTGTTTAGACCCCCCCGCTGCCTTTCCGGTAAATATACGAGCCGGAACGTTTGCAGCTTCCGACTCCTAGGGCTCCTATGGGGGAAATTATAACGAGGCCAGGAGTCTCCCCAGACTAGTTAAGGAGAGACCCCGTGGCATCCTGAGCGCGCCCTGGGGCTGCGTGCTCGGTGCTCTCTTGTGCTGGTCCTGGCTCGCTCGGCGCCTCGGGTGAGTCCCCGAGGTGGCCGGCGGGTCCCCCTTTTGCTCAGGGATTTACGATCATCCTCTGTTCGCGCTGGAGCATCAATATCGTAGGAGCGTCTACGAGAGCGGTGGGACTCAGCGCCTGAAACGGGATTGAGTTGTTCACAGCCTGGCCTTTAATTAATCCTAATAAATAACAATAAAATGCGATAATCACAGGAATAAATCCAAGAGGCGAAGCTCCTGCCGCCGCCGGCGGGCTGCTTGGGTTGATCATTTATAGCGCACGGCGGTTGGTGCCGGGGCTGAGGGCTCCGGCCTCGTCCCGCTCGCTGCGGCCGGGAGCGCCGGCGGGATGCGAGCTCCGGGGGAGAAGCGAGGGCATTGGAATGTCCCACCGAGTGCCTCGGGCCGCGTTCGCCACGTGGCGCCTTGGCACGGGCGCTTGCATAGGAGGCTGCAAGGGCAGCAACCCAAAAGAGCGCCGTGCGCTAATTAGCGCTCTTTGGTAATTATAAACCTCCGTCCCCCCCGCGCGAGGCCACCACCTCTCCCATCTCTGCAATCCAGGAGGGCCAAGGCGCATCCATCCCAAGAGGGAGCTGCTCCGGATGGTCTGTCTAGGCGAGCTCGCGGAGGAAGGCGAAAGGCAACTTGAAGCTTGCCGGTGCGGGGCCAGAGAGCGCGCGTGGGTGATAAGAAGAGATTGTGAGCAGGTGCTGTGAAGGGCGAAAGCACCTATTTCGCTGCTGCCTCATGCGTTACCTGAGCCCCGTGGCTTTTCAAAAGCGCTTAAATGCCTGTATGATAGCGGGAATGCTTGGATTACACACTCCCTGGCTCCATTATTATCCAGGGATCTCCAAGCTGATGCATTTCACCCCCAAAAAATAGTGTGGAGGAGAGAGGAAATATATGTTTTTAGTTCAGCCTGCTTACCGGCCCTCAGTGGTAATCTCTGCAGAGGGGCTTGGTCCAAAAGATTCAAGCCACGTCTGGCTTTTCATTCCCCTGGGCTCTTCTCTGCAATATGGCTTTAGCACTAGGGGTGGACGGTGTCTTTTTTATTTATTTATTTATTTATTTTTGCATTGCTGCTGAATGTTGCGTTTGCAGCAGCCTTTCTGGTTGAATGTACTGAAGTCAGGGGGCCAAATATCCCCCTGCCTTTTTCTTTGAAAGCCCAAGGTCTGGGCGACCGCTGTAGCAAAAAGTGGCAGAGCACAAATAGGATAAAGCCATCCTTGGGGATGGGGTCTCGAGTTTTGTTCTTGGGGTCTACTCAAGTTGTAATGTGACTGAGACCTCGGCGAGCCAGCAGGGACAGAGATCTTGGTGTTCAGCCCAGGGTAAATCTATTGCTTTTTTATGTAGCTCATACAAAAACTGCTCACATGGAATTTATTATTATCGTAATATCATTAGAGAACAGCAATAAAATTGCTTAATTCATCTGATGCTTTTCATGTCGGAGAGGGAGAATGGACCGACACTTTGGGTTCTGGCCTCAAAAATCCCTCTCCCCTTGGCAAAGCACCACGGTGGGCATTCCTGCTCCCTGGCTCTGGGTGTTTTGCATTGAGATGGAGCTAGCTGTGGAAAGGGCGGATTCGAGCGTTGGCAATACGGGCATACGGGGGTATAGGGCAGCCTTGTTCAGTAGCTTCACCTTGAATTATCTTGGATTCACCAGGTTTGTTGTCCTTCTCCTCCTCGGTGGGGCTCTCGTTAGTTCAGCTGGAATCAGGAGGCTGTCCTCGAGTCTGAAGGAATCACAAAGTTGGGAAAAACCTCATGGACCGCCAGTTTGGATGGATTTTGGCGCTTGAGCGTGGCAGATAAAATGTTGGCATTGTCCTCTTTGGAGAACAACCGCGCTTGGTCTATGCAACCGCTGCTCGCACCGCAGCTCAAAATAATGAGAGTCACGCGAGGGGCTGGGGAAGGGAATGGGCAACAGAGCCAGGACAGCATCATCGGGCTAATGCACGGCCTCTGTCTCTCCCCAGGTGCTCCGTGGATAACCGAGTGACGCGGGTGGCCTGGCTCAACCGCAGCAGCATCCTCTACGCGGGCAACGACAAGTGGTGCTTGGACCCGCGCGTGGTGCTCCTGGCCAACACCAAAACGCAGTACAGCATCCAGATCCAGGACGTGGACGTGTACGACGAGGGGCCCTACACGTGCTCCGTGCAGACAGACAATCACCCCAAGACCTCGCGCGTCCACCTCATCGTGCAAGGTAAGAGGGAGGGACGCGGCTTGCGAAGAGGAGCTGGGCTTGGCAGAGCAGTTCTTGTGCGGCCTTTTTGCCCTGTTTTACCCGTGATCCCACCTCCTCCATCCACTCCTGCTCTCCTGTTCACTCTTTCCCAGGCGCTCTGAGCCATCTCTCCATCCCTTTGCCCTGGAAGGTCCAGTGCAATCGTGGGGTGTTTGGGGAGTCCCGGTGGAGCTGGACGATGTCCAGGCATTTGCATTTACCTGACTTTCCTAGAGCAGGCGAAGAGCCGTTTCCCCAAATAATCAGTTATACCCACGTTGTTGGCGTTTCTTTGCTGTATTTTGATGTTTTTTGCTTCACTGGAGGCAACGCTCGCAGTAAAGTTTGTGCTGGGGGGAAAAGATGCTGCGAGGGGGACGTATGGGGACCGGAACGGTCCTGGCGCAGGCAGCCAGGGCGAGGATTAATGGAAAATTTCTAATCCCTTGCTAGCAGCTTCTTTTATTTTTTCCTCCTGCTGCGATGCAGCCAGCAGCCTCTTAGCATGACACACCATCTCGAGTATTGGAATTTCATCTCGGGCTAATTTTCGAATGCTGATGGGCGTATTGATTGGGAAACAAGCTGGGTTAAAAAGGCATCGCTCTTGTACACAGAGCCGGCTTGAGCTAATCCGCCGTCGATATGCCAGGCCCGCGCGTTATTGACAGCCTAACGAATAGGAGAGGGGAGGAACAGGGCTTTTTCCTTCCCCTCCCTGCCCTTCTCTTTCCTCTTTCCTCTTGGAGCAATCAGGCGAGCTCAAGAGAGCCGGACTTGCTCCATCTCCATTAACCGGGGAGCGGAAGCGGACGCGTGGCCGTCCCGGGCCCTCGCTGTTTATCTTGCAATCTCTTATCGCCTGCCCGAGTTTCTTAAGCTAAAAATCGATCGGCCGCGGGTTTGGAAGTTGCTATCAGGCGGTGCAGGGTGATTTATCACGGCTCCGGATGGGATTCCTGGGAGAAGGAGCTCACTGGAGGCCATGTGGGCTGGGGATGCTCCCCCGAGGGAGAAAATCACTTAAAAATAGTGAGAAACAGGGCCTGTTTCTATCTAGATTGATTGCATTGGTGGCCAAGATCCTAAAATGAGTGGGTAGAAGGCACCTCTGGAGCTAATTTAGGCCCTGTCCCTGCAAGGAGGCAGGGCCGGTGCCGGCAAACACGTGTGAAAATCTCTGACGAGGCAGATTCTTCGGTCTCCCTATAGACCATCTATTCTCCCGTTATAATTAGAAAACGTATAGCTAATATCTACCTTAAGCCTGCTTTGTTGCAAACGAGGTGGAGTTTTTCTGAGGCCAGCCCCGGCGGAGAGAGGGGACCATTGATCAACGTCCCCTTTGTGGCAACCTCTCCCTGCCTGCAAGGTGGTTAACTCTGGGGACACGACGCTTTTGGCTCCCGTTTTCGCACTTGTGTTTTGTTCCAGCGCTACCCCTTTGCCCCCTGCATCTTCCCCCTTCTCCCCATTCCCTGCAGGACATTTGGGCTGCCTAAGGCTCGTGAGCGCCGCCGTTTCCCGTGTTTCTGGGCTTGGGGAGGGAGGCGGTGGCATCCAGGAGGCCAGTGGCTGCAGAGCTCTATTTGTCTTGATAAGGAGCCGTCCCCAACGCACCGGCAAAGCGCTGCCCCTGCCTTGTAAGATGCATTAAGAGAAGTTGCCCTTATCTCGGTGCTGGGAATGGACTCGGGGAGGGAGGCTCGGTGCCTGCCGTAGTTTAATCTCACTTAGACACACGCATTTGCATGATAGGAAATGGTGGAATTTGAGCGCCTAGGAAGAAAAGAAGAAAAAGGGAGGAAAAAAAAAAAGGCAGCGGGGGGATATTAGCGCTTGGCTGTTTCTTTATCGGTGTCCGTGGCCCCGTCTGGCTCTCGTTGCTGTCACTGCAGCAACTCGTCACCTCCCTCCTTTTGCTTGGTGTAAATGAGTTTTCCCTCTGCTGCGCCGGCCTCGGCTAATCTGCAAACCCCGGGCAGCGTTTGATGGCTAATTACCTGCGGGCCGGTGTGCGCGGGTGCCACCTCGCCCCGAGCCCGCGCGCCCCCCGACCAGGTGTGTGCCGAGAGATAAAGCAGCCGGAGCGCACGCTTGATCCCCCGCGATCCCCGGCTCCCCGCACGCTCCCCGGATCCCCGTGTTCTCCCCGCGCGCTCCCCTCGCGCTCCCCGGCTTCCCATCTGCTCCCCGTGTGCTCCCTGGCTCCCCGTGTGCTCCCCGTGCGCTCCCCGGCTTCCCATGTGCTCCCCGTGTGCTCCCTGGCTCCCCGTCTGCTCCCCGTGCGCTCCCTGGCTCCCCATGTGCTCCCCGTGTGCTCCCTGGCTCCCCATGTGCTCCCCGTGTGCTCCCTGGCTCCCCATGTGCTCCCCATGCGCTCCCTGTGCACTCCCTGTGTGCTCCCCGTGCGCTCATTCCGCGCTCCCCCGCTCCCCGTGCCCTCCCCAGCTACCCACATTCCTTGGCTCCCCGCGTGCTCCCCGGCTCCCCGTGCGCTCCTCGGCTCCCCGTGCTCCGGCTGCATTGTGAGTGCCGGGCTGTGCCCGCATCCTGATGCTCCGGTGCCAGGAGGTGCCATGCAGGGAAGGCAGAGGGGAGCCAAGCGTGCCGGAGCGCGTTGTGCTACCCGGCATCGTGCTACCCGCCACCGCCGGCCGGCCCCGAGTCACTTGACCCCTCCGCAGATCAATTTAACATCTGCGTGGCAGAGATAATAATTGTCCCCCACTTCGCAGGGGGGGCCGATGAGGATTAATTCGTTAGTGTCGGCAGAGGTCTTTGAAGATGGAGCGCGCTCACTGAGAGCTGAGCGCTGTTATTAATTAGCAATTATGTCACAGGGAGGGGAGGGAGCAGGGGCTCGCGAGCCCGCCGCCCGCCATCCCCGTTGCTTTGCTCCGTGAAAACGGAGTAACCGGATGGCGGCGGAGGGCCGAGCCGGCCGCAGGCGCTGGAGCTGCCGGAGGGCTCTCTGCAGCTATGGAAACGCCGGCGGCGCGGCGACGCCGGGCGGGTGGAACGCAGCGTGCAGGCGCGAGCTCGCCGCAGCGCCGCGCCGCTGCAGTCACCGCGCTCGCTCGATGCCGCGCGGCGCCGCCGCGTCGCCATAGCGAC
>VZSV01000094.1:1020790-1084443 GCA_013398735.1 Nothocercus julius | reverse complement strand
CCGTTGCGCGGGCGGGACGGAGCCCTGCGCTGCCGCGAGCTCCCGACGCGCTGCCGCGAGCTCGGCGCGAGCCCTCCCGTCATGCAAATGAACTGGGGGAGAACTAAGCGCAGCCTAGTTGAGTTGGGCCCTCGGGGACTCCGCTCTAGTGGACTATTACCGCTGTCTCACTTCATTATAATGAATAATAAAGAGATACTTACATGCGTTTCCCCTAAATTATTCATCGCGCGCGTCGCAAAACCAGGGCAGTAATATGTAAAACAGACAACTCGCGTGTCGGCGCTCGGATAAATATCCAGACGAAAGCCCTTCGAGGCACAAGAGGGGCCCCTCATTAGGGCGACCCGGGCATCGCGGTGACAACTCGCGCTCTTTTGGGCCAGCTCCAGCGCCACATCCCGACCGAGCGCTACCGACCCTCGGCCGCCGCCGGGAAAAGCGCCCGTGCCAAACGGTGGCGCCCGCTTTGCCTCGGGGAATCGACGCGTCCGCTGCGCGCTCCCGGCTACCTCGTTCCCATTGACCGGGATTAGGAGGACGGCTCCGGTAAGCAAACAGGTAAAGAGACTTCTGGCGAGTGTTTAGATAAAGCAGACAAGCTGTGACAAAGCCGGATAATAGAGCGGGCCGGGAGGGCTTCCCGGGGAGGGCTCTAATTAAGAACAAACGCGCGCTGAGGAGCTCCGGAAGGCGCCGCGTCCCTCTCCGAGCACACCGCTCAGCTGCGGCTCCGGACGGAGCTCCGGAAAACGAGGAGCGGGCCAGGCAGGAGGGCGAGAACCTCCTCCCGAGTCCTCCTGGTGCCCACGCACGGCGAGCAGGGGGACGAGGAGGAGCGAGAGCTCCCGTAGGCGCTGGGGACGCGCGAGGCCGCGCGCCGCGGCCGCTCGAATTGCGCCCATCCCTCATCCTCACTTTGAGGCTTCCCAGGGAGTCACTGCACTTAGTGTCACCAATATGGATAACTCCTCGACGTGCTCGTCGGGTCGGGGGCGGACGGCCACTGTCTCCCTCCGCCCGGGCCTGTTAAGAGAGGCCCCCGCGTCGATGCCGCCGCTCCCTGGCTCGCTCTGCCTCCGCGCACGAGCCCGACACCTGCCCACTCGCCTATGCAAACACACAGATCTATATTTTTAAATACTTTTGCAGCCCTTCGACCCCAAGCCATTTTTCACTCCTCGAGGCAAAGTATCTCTGCAAGATGACAAATGGAAATGCCAAAACGGCGCCGCCGACTCCCCGGCTGACCCACTTTCCAGCGACTAAAATACCTGACCCAGATCGGCAGCGAGAGCCGCGACTCGGAGCCGCCGCCGCCTCGCGGACCCACCGCGGGGTCCGGGGGGCATCCGACACCGGGTCCCCCCCGGGCAGGATCCCGTCCCCCATGCCGAAAGCAGGAGGTCCCAGGACGCAGAGGTTGGTGCCCCGTGCCCCGCGCTCGCCGTGTCCGTGGCGCGGGGCCCTGTCGCGACGGGAGCCCCTCCGCCATCAGACGGCCGTGATCAGCTTCATTGCCATTTTCCTAAGAAAACAGGAGGCAGCAGCCAAGGGGATAAAGCGGGAGGCCTTCGGGCAGAGCGAATCAATGGGGATGTGGAGAGAGCAGATGGCACTCGAATGCGGAGTAAGTCGACGCTTGTGCTCCACACCTGATCTCCCAAACAGAGACAGAAATGAAGACGCCGGGTGGTTGCAGCTATTCCAGGAAAACTCCCAGCTGGGCTGGGAGCCCTTGAAGATTTTGGGAAGAAATCCAGCGGAGCGGGCTGCCGATGCGCGGCCTCCGCCCAAGGTCGCGCGGAGCATCCCCGCGCGCTCCGGGGCCTGCCGAGCGCTGCGCCGTCTGAGCGAGAGCCCCGAAGCAACGCGGAGTTTCCTGCCAGCGGCGCTGGAGCACGCGAGAACGCGGGGCGTTGGGCATCGCTACTTCCACGGGAGGCAGATTCCGGGCCGGAGCACCCCCTCCCTGCCGCTGCACCTGCGTTCGTCCCCGGACGCCTCTCCCTGCGTTCCTGAGGGGAACGGAGAGGTCTCCGTCTCGGGAGGCTAAGCCTCCGCTTCTTGGCTGCGTGCCCGGGAGGATTATTTTACATCAGGTCGAGTTCTGGAGTAATTATCTCCCAAGCAGCTGGGCTGCGGGATAAACCCGCCGCGTCTCACTGCGCAAGAGGCAGGAGCAGCTAGGGAGAATCAGACTGCGCTTTCCGACGGGACCCGCGGCGAGACCTTTCCGCCCGGAAGCGGGCGCGGAGCGAGCGTGGCCGAGCGGGTCCCTGCAGGCGCGGGGGGGTATTTGTTTGACTCATACGCGACGATACCGAAGTACATTATCAGATCCTCGTCCTGCTTCTGATTTATTCCTTCTTTGTTCTTCAAGTCTTCGTACATCTAAGCAATTAACCTCTCCAAGAGCTGGAGAACACATAATTATCCTCATTTGTCTAAACGTCACCAAGATGGCTGCCTTTCAATTAACCTTCTGGGAACAGAGGAAAGTTGGAGTGATACAGTGATCACTTCCAACTTCACTGGGGGCTTTTTTTTTTTTTTTTCCCCCCATAAAGTAATTTAATTGAAATATTCACACAATAAAATATAGAGCCGCTACCGGAGGTACCGGGATCAAGAGGGGGCTCGCGAGACAAAGCGAAGTCAAACGACGTACGGGAACTATTATAGCAATAGGTGCCCCTTCCACGTCGGGCCACGCGGGCACTCCCTGCTCGAGGCCGGGGCCCCTCCGGAGCGGCGAAGCCGCTCTTGCTGCCGCTCCTCCCGCTTTGCTGAGGCAGCGTCTGCTGCGCCGAGCGCGGTATTAATTCCCACCCGCCGCCTCCCTCATAAACATGCAGCGCCTCCGCCGCGAAGCGCCAGGTCAAACTTCGCACCCGCGAGCGGCGCGGCGCCCGTGTTGTCTGTCGCGTGCGGAGCGACACAGGCACGGAGCGAAAGCAAACAGCCTGGCCGCTCCCCGGCGCCAAGCGCGCCGCAGAAAGGGCCCCGCGGCTCCGGCCCGCGATTCCCGAGCCCTCCTTGCAGCAGGAGGATGTGGGCTCCTTGGGGGGCCGGGAGCGCTCGGGGAGCGCAGCAGAGGAACGCGCAAGTCCGGGGCTAAATTCCCATCGCTTTCCAGCAGATCCCACCTCAGGTTTCCGCACTGCCCACCTGCCATTCCCCTACTTCCCTCTCCTGGCCTCGGACGCCCCGCGCGAGCGCCCGAGCGCGCCGGGGAGGCCCAACACGCCAGGTGCTTCACCGCGCCTGTCGCATCAGGGCTAAGGGACACGAGGACGCGCTTCAAAAGGCACCGCCAGAGCCCCGCGACGGGTCATCGTTTGCAGGTGACGAAAACCCAATTAGCGGCGCCGGGGAGGAGCGGCGCGAGCGGGGAGCTCGCGGGCCCCGCCGCGTCCCAGGCACCTGTCAATTCTTGCTCGAAACAAGTGCATTAGCCTCGTCCAATATCCACCTAACCTCTCCACTCTCCCTTGCTCTGTTTCCCTGGCAACCATTTAAAATGCTGGAAAAAGGCACAGCTTTCAGGGGGAAAAAAAGAAAAGAAAAGAAAAGGGGGGGGGGACAAAAAGAACTATGGGAACTATGTTCTTTTAAGGCTTGCTCCCTCGCTGATTTTTTCCCCCTTTTTCTCTTTTTGGTAATGGGGGAGGTGGAGACCACGGGATGCGCCGGAGGCCACCCAGGAGCCGGGCGCAGGCTGCTCCGCACGGCCCGGAACGGTGCACGCGGAAAACCTGCTCTTTCTCGGCGCTCCCTGTCACTCTCCGAGGAAAACAGCAGTTAACAAAGGTCAGAACTCGAGGCTGTCGCTAGACGCTGCTCCGCTGCCTGCTAAGGAGGGTTTTCCGCTCCCCTCGCCGTTCCGCCCGCCCGGAACGGTGGGTGGCGTTTGGCGTTCCCGGCACGTGGAGAGCCGCTTCCCGCGGGCACCGCGGAGAAGGGAGAGGCAGTTTGAGGAGCAGCGTCGTTCCAGGAGCCATCTAGCGGCATCCGCACCTTGACGGCAAAGGGAAGGAGCTGGGGAGCGAACGGCGAGTTGATCCTCAAGGATGGGACAGGGACACGCGGCATCCGCCCCGCGCGAGGCCTCGGGGCTCGGTGATGCTTTCCTGCAGCCACATCCTAGGGGCAAAGCGTCCCGCGGGGAACGGCCTCAAAGCTGGACAGTTTGGGAACACCAGAAATCTGTCTCGAGGGGAAGAAAAACCCTCTTGGTGCTTTATCCTAGAGGCTGAGCTCAACCCTATTAGACACCAGAGAGTCCCCACGGGGCCAGGGCAGGGGTGCCGAGACTCGATGCCCCTCGTTGCGTTAATTAACGGTGCAATCTGCAGCACGATGGTGCCACTTCACACTTGGCATCTTGCAAAGAAGGGGGGGAAACCTCCCCATCCATTAAACAGCAGCAGCGCAAATTAACATTAAGGAAAACACAAAGCATCAAAACACCCTAATCTAACATTCAACAAACACTGGGCACCCAAACAGCCTATCTTTGTCAGGAACCTTGGTTCCAAGAACCACTTACACAGGCTTTCATCAACACATTATAATATTAATCAAGACTCATAATGCCGAGTGATTTGCATGCCAACAAATATATTTACACTGTAAATTGTTTGCGGAGAAGCCTCAGAGAAATAGGCAATTCGCTGCTATTGAACTTGGGTAGCGGGGAGGAAAAAAAATAAAGCACCAGCTCCCCGCGGAGTCGGCTCCTTCTGGTCCGGGGACCAAAATTCCCAATCCCGATTGCTGCGCAGGTGCCACGCACTGTGTCCCCAAAGTGTCCCGGTGGGGCCTGGAGCCTGGTCCCTTTGCCGGGGGCTGTAGAGGATGCTGAGCAAAGGCGGTGGAGGAGGAGGACCCCGAGGCCGCCTCTCTATGCGGCTCAAGAGCCGATTAGCGGGAGCCCTTGATCTCCGGCTCGGAGATCTTCTAAAGAGCGAGGCGGAAAAATAACGGGAGGGAGGGATAGAGGGAGGCTGGGAGGAAGGGGGGGACCACCTAACGAGCGCTCCGAGGGTAGCCGGCTCTCCACGTGGGGCCGGCGCTAACAGAACGGAGGAGCGAGCGCTGCTTGTTCGCCCGGCGGTGCCTCGCGCACGCGGCGCGAGCTCGGCGCGAGCGCGCGGAGGCGGCGAGGATCAAAGGGGACACCCACCAATTTGCACCAGCTACCACATCGGCAGCCGTTTCTCCAGCCCAGTGCATCAACGCTATGCGCGGGCTCATGCCCTCGAGCTCTCCGCGGGTGACGGTCGTCCTGCGAGAACGTCAGGGAAGGAGGAAGAGGTCGGCCGGGGGCGCGGGGGCCGCTGATTTGATAAAATCGTAGAGAGCAGCGCGTGCTGCAGAGGAAGCATCTCCGGGGCATTAATGTCACATTTATGAACAGCCGAGCTGCTCTACGCTTGCCCAAAATTGCGCTGTCAGGTCAGCGCCGTAAGTGCTCCCGTGGGCAACCGGAGCGCGCCGCCGAGGCCGGGATGGAGCGCAGCGGCCTCGGGAAGGGGGCTCTGAGTTCGGGAGGCTGGCATGGGATGACAGAAAGCCCGAGGCCTTCAAGAGAGCCACGGCGATCCCCCGGCGCACGGGTTGGACCCGGACTCTCTGGAGAAGGAGATAAGCAGAACATATTCCTTTGCGTGCATAAATCTCTCGGAAGGAGCAGCCGGATTGGAGCTACCCAGCTTCGCAAAGGGGCTGGCTGAGGGCAGGGAGGCCGGCGGCGGCTACGGGGTGAGCTATCAATAACGCCAGGAGGCCACTCCAGACACATGTGAGAATGAGAAATCCCGGCCGGGGCTGTAAATCCTCAGCCTCTCTCCTCTCTCTGCTGCGGCTCCGACAAGGTTCCGGCGTGACACCCAATTTTGCAGCAACGCGCGCAAGGTCGGACCGCTCGCCCTAGATGCACACGGAGGAGCTGACGCTCTCCGGCTTCTCCCGCCCTTCCTCTGGGAAAAAATCCGCTCCGCACGGAGCAGACGCGCGGAGAGAGGTCTAGCCCATGGGAAAGTCGACACGAAGCATCTGCTGGTACTCGTAAAGGCTGCAGCAAAGAGACGTGCTAGGGAGCAAGGAGCCTAAGCACAAGTTGATCGCCAACGCAAGTTGGTTCATATTCCCCTGGGTCGTTACGCCAGGTCCTCGATGGTCTCGTCATGCCCCTGAAATCTCCCTCTGCCCCTGGAACAGCGGTGAGCACTGCTGCTGGCTTCCAGTCCTTGTTATTCTTGGCGCTGGGAGGCCAAGCCTGCCAGGCGCCTCAACCTCGTAATGAGAGCTCTCAGATGAAGACCATCTGGAAGGAGCAGCCCACTTTAACCTTGAGGGCTCCTGAGCAAGGACCTTCAGGCAGAAAAGCCACCTTCGTCCAGGGAAACAGGCCTGTTTCCATTCCTTTTTTCCAATGCTCTCTAGAAGACGCTAAGGTCTTGGGATCCATTGGCCTCCAGAGAGATCGGCCCGTAGCCGCTCACCCCCTGCGTCTACAGGACAGGCTCTCCACCGGCTCCCTGCCAAACGAGCAGGTCCCCTCATGGTGGGAAAGCAGGGAACGGGGGCCAGAACAAAGTGACCGAAGTCACTTTGTGGAAGCCGGGGAACAGACAACTAGGCCAAGCTCAACCCTAAATGCAACTAGTATGCAACACCGTTCTTGAAAGCAGAGCAATTCCGGGAACATGCGACCAGGATCGGGACCCGCACGGAATTGCTAATGACGACCTTCATTTCCTTTCCCCTCACTTTTTACTCCCGATTTCCATTTCCCAATAGCACGGCTTGCCATTTCCCTGCTACTGCTGAGTTAAGGACCGTCCGCGCATCCGACAGACACTGCTGACAAATCCGTCCTGGCCGCGCGGAGCCAGATAAACTTTGCTGTTAGGCAAAGTCGTTTTCCAACAGATTCTGCGATGTCTATATTTGTTTTCAGGCCAATTAGGAAAGAAATCCGTAACAAAAAGGACATTTGTCACATGAGAAACTTGCAAGAAAAGAAACCCGTTGCGGGTTGATCAAAACATTTTATGTCAGCGCGGCCTTTTTAGCTCCCGATGTCGACGCTACACAAAATTGTGTCTTTTAAAGAACTAAAAGGCTGCTCAAACCAGAGGAGTCCGCTTCGGCAGGGCGGCCCAGCCGGATGTTTTCATTTGCACCGACATCCTCAAGAAAAGAAATTCAAAATCAACACAATTCGCAAAGTCTCCCAGCATCAGCGGAGCGGCGCTCGGCGACGGAAACCCAGAGGCTGTGGAGATTTTCCCTGGTCCTAATTGCTTCCTATGTAGCAGCAGCAAGGAAAACACAGTCGCGCCCCTGTCACCACAAAAACAGGTTCCCTCATCAACCTCTGGACTCCAAAACTTGCCCCAACCTGTGTCCACAAGCAGCCGGAGAGGGTTTTCCTCCCGCAGGGAAGGACCGGAGGGCAGAGCGTCAAGCGTGCGAGCGCGGGAGGCAGCGCTCCCCGTGCCAAACACTGCAATTACCAGGCAGATGGATTTATCCTGAGCCGCAGATCTTCGCTGCCCTGCCGAGCACGAATCACCCGCGTGCCGGATCTTGCTTTACCTTCTTCATGCGCATCGGGAGCAGACTTGAGCGGACGCCCGGGGCTCGCCCAGTCGCGCTGCACGGCCGCGTTCCCAGGGCGCTCCAAAGGCGGCCCCGGGGATGCTCCGAGCACCTTTTGGCCCATCGAAGCTGCCAGGTTCTTGCTAACAACTCAAACCCTCCTGCGCAGCATCTCGCGCCAGCCCCAACACCGGCGTCCCTACGACATCCGCGACGAAGGCGCCTCGGATGGACCGGGGACGCGGTCTCGGTGAGGCGGGAGCGCGCCGGCCACGCCACCGCGTTATTAATACCTGAACTTTGCCACCGCCCTCCCACGCTGCCTGCTGGTTTTTACACCGCGTTGCATAATTAATCTGTCAACATTCCGTGACGAGGCATAAATATTAATAATACGATCACACAGTTGGCTGTTCCTTTTAAGATTCCAACTCGGCAGAGATAAATCGCGCACTTAATCTTCGCAAGCTTTGAAGAGTGTATTAAAAAGGAGGGGGGAAAGAAAGAAGAGGATACATTTGATTTTGAAAAAGGATTGCCTGCTTTACCTGGATTTGCCCTCTCTTTATCTCTGCCTCTCTCCCGCGCGCTCCCCCCAACAGATCCGAGGCCGATAGCAGCAGCTGCTCACACCGGCTTTCCCCTTCCTTCCGGGCTACGTCCATCCCCAAATCCCTGCTCTCATGTACTGCCTCCTCCGGACGAGTCCCCTGTCTGCAAAGCTGCTTCCCGTGCACGCGTGGATGGCGAACGCCGGGGTGTCCCTACAGTCAGGCTCTTTGGCATCAGGGCACCTCTCTTCTCTGCGTCTGTTTTCGGACACCCTACGCAATCCCGTGGGGGCCTCTTGGAGAGGAGCACCCGGCAGGAAAAGCCTCCGGCCCCTGTCACACACACCAGGCCCGGAGACGGCAAACGCCTCCCTCCCCACTGCAGTCCCTTCGCTTTATGGAGTCCTGAAATGAAAGGGATACTTTAGATTAAAAGATTTGTTCAACGGTCTGATTAATTCATTGCAAACAGACAGGGACTGTTCTGAGGATCTCCGGCAGCTCTTAACCTTTCCAGCTCTGGCTTTTTTCGCGTAGAAGCGCGGGTGTGTTTTAATTGACTACGCGGCGCCTGCCGCTCGCTCTCCGGGTCGCGGCACAAGCCCTTCCTCCCTCACCCGCCGCGGGACCAGGCGCTCCCGAAAATAAACACGGAGGAGCTGCGAAACGAGGCGGGCGAGAGCAGGCGGCCTCACCTGCCGGCCCGCGCGCCACGGGCCATTAGCCCATCCAGCCCGGGTCAGTTCACAAAATTAATTAGCGCCGCACGCGGCTGCTCCAGATTAGTTATGAGCTAACGAGCGGGAAGAGCCGCGGGCGCGCCGGGATGCCCGGAGCGCGCCCGGGGAGGCCGCTGGGCTGGGAGAAGCGGAAAACCGTGACGTGCTGGGCGCACCACGTCTAACGCCGAGCTCGCGCACGACCTTCCGAGAGGGTTCCCAAGCGCCTGGAGGCTCCGTCGCCAGAGGGGCAGCTCCCTCCCCGATGCCTTCGTGGGCTCCGTCGCTGCGAGCGGGGCTGATTTCGGCTCGCAACGGGGGCCCTTCCAGTTCACTCAGCTCTGCGGGTTGAGGCTTTTGGATGCTTTAAAGTTGATGCTGATCAACTTTTGGAGTTGATGCATCTCAACGCACCCGGCCTTCTGCGCCGGCACTTGCTAAGAGACCCCGCGATATATTGCTAGTTACGCAAGGCCACCCTCCTTGTCACCGCGCATTCCTGTGTGTGGCAACTCACTTCTTTTAATTCCCATACCTCTGTCGGCTTTAATGACAGGAAAACGATCCAGTTTCTACTTACACCCCCGGCCACGCGCCGATACGGGTATCCACAAAGCAATAGGAAACTCAGATGCCCAGCCAGAAAAAAATCACTTCACTTGATTCTGGTGTTTATGGTTTATCTTGCCCTGCGAGCTCACATTTTTTTTTTCCATTTTTGCCAGTAAAAAAGTGGGAGGGGTGGGGGAAAAAAATCACATGCTAGAGGTGTTTTTTCCCTTCTACAAGAAGCCTTCTCCCTTTTTAGCAAAAACAACAGATGTTTCTCACGTCAGTGCATCTCCTGACAAAAAGGCCTTTTTCTGTTGCAAGAAAAACGCTCCAAGCACAAATTTGGTACCTCTTCCTTGCACCATGCCGGCACATCCTTCCCTCTGGAAGGGTTGCCCAGCCTGGAGCAGCTCCTTCGGCTACCCAACGCGGCGCGGGAATGGAAATTGCTATTAAGGGCGGCAAATAACCCTCATTACCGTCAACTGCGACTGTCCTAAAGGTAAAAGGAGTCCACAAGCAAAGGGTTAGGCTCAAAGGAGGACAGCACCGTTCAAGCAAAACGCTACGGACAAAAGCACCCCGAGACGGGCGGAGGCAACAAGCGGCCGCCGATTGCACTAACGAGCCCGTCATTACCGGCTGGCGAAAGGGCAAGGCGAGAGCGGGGCTCTTGAGCTGCCATTTCTGAGAGGAATCGCAGCCAAAACAGCAGCGGCTCCGCGCGCGGCGCCAGCGTTCCCGGCCGCTGCATCCGAGGGTGCCGCTGCGCAGAGCTCGCTCGCTTGCTCCGGGCGCCTCAACTCGCTCCTACGAGAAACGCGGCTGCTGAAATCCCGTTAACAGCGACTTTAGGCAAAATATTAGCTATGCTACTAGGGGCTAGCTGGCTCCACTCACAGAGGGGTTTTATTTGGCCCTGCGCGAATAACCCCCAGCTCCTCTCGGCTCTGCAAGAGTCGGAGAGCTTGGGGCAAGCGGGGAAAATCCCGCTCTAGGGAAGAACTGCGAAATGGGGAGGGAAGAAGAGGACGGACGCCCACTGGATGGTGGTAGCGGAGCAATCTAACGCTCGCGCGACGCTCCTGCTCCGGGGCGCCGGCACCAAGCCCTTCCGCAGGACGAGACAAGGGCTCGTATGGTACGCGCTGTGTAATTTATATCATGCGTTCTAACCGGGGGGTCACGGCGGCAGCCCGATAGCAGCAACCTTGTCAACTAGCGAGATTTACAGCCCGGCTAAGGCACATATACAGGCAGGACGCTGCGCCAACCTGCAGGCGCGGGGAAACTCTAAAGAGAAGCCAGAGGGGTAAAACTCCGACTGCCAGAGCCAGAGAGGGGAAACAAGAGGAGAGAACGGGTGAGAATTTAGGTCAGATGTAAATACGGCGCAAGCTGGTGCTGCAGAGCGCTGCAGAGCGCTCTCCCGGGAGGAGACGCTCCGTTGTTTTCCACATCTCCGAGCAGACCGGACGGAGGAGCGGGCGCTGCGCAGGGCTCGCCTCGCACCCCGAACGCCGGCGGCCCTCGTAAGGGGCTCCCACACAAAGCGATTCGGCGGCGGGGAGCCCGTGGCGCAGACAGATGGGGAACGCGCCGGAAGAGCCCGAGACTGCTGGCAACGGCGGCAGTTACAGCGAGGCTCTTTACACCGCGCCTTCGCCAAGGCGCTGACGCCGCTTTACGCAACGCCTCATCCCTATCACCCAGCTGGGATCGGGATCCGCGCAGAAGCCGCACGCGGCTCCCACAGGGAAAGGGGCCACCCGAGCCCGGCAGCGGGACCCGCAGCACCAGGAGGTGGTGGCAGGACCACGAGGCCACATCCTTCTTCCAACGACCATAACTTTGCACGAGCAGCTCTTTAAGGGCTCCCTCGCTAACAAGCTGCTCTTGTTTTCGTGTTGCGGAATGGCTTAATCCTCTATATGATAACATCCCCAACAAGCGAGTGCATTAAACTGTGACAGCTTTTCACTGACCTAAGCAATTGCATTACGAAAACGCCATTAGCGTCTCTCTCTTCTTCATCTAATCCCCCTCCCTCCGCCTCCTCCGCGGCCAGTAAAAGCCAGGCTCGATACCACTATTAAATTACTCTTAGAAATACGCTCCTCAAAGAAAATCAATGCACACGTGTTTTAACACTTGTCACAAATAGATCAAGCGGGCAATCAAACATATATTATGCCGCCAGAGGTTTAGATAAATAAAAGGGCCACATGTTGACGCCATCCTCCCCGTGCACTGCGTTTCGGTGCCCGTTTCCGCGCTGACGGTGATGCCGAGCGCGCCGTGATGCTCTGTGACGGGGGCAAGAGGGAGAGCTCGGGCCCCACCGGACCAATGCTCCTTGGAGCTGCTTTTCCCGGGAGGGCAGCGAGCCCGAGCCCCTGACGGCAGCTCTTCATCCACCCCCTTCTCCATCACTCTGCAGCTGGGTATTTTTAAACCCGGCTCTGCTCTCTTTCCGGGCCTATTAACCGTTCCCCCCCACAGTAGCAGCGGGACAAGTCTCGCCGATGCTCTGCATGGCGAACACAGGTCTGAAATGCCTGATAAATAAATCGTGAGCCTTGAAATCCACTCCCGCTGTGCAGTCATTTGTGCAGCCACTAGTTTTATTTCAACATCATTTTCTCTCTCTTTTTTTTTCTCCCTTCTTCTTTTTTTCCTTGGTCAAACCAGGACAGAGACGGATTTCTTGCCGACTAATTAAAGCCCCACGTGTTAATGAACTCCCAACACTTTACTGCCTCCGAGTGTCTGCAGCCCCGCAGGAAATTAATATGAGCTTTAATCATGAAGAGACTTGAAAGGTCAGTGCCTGCCACGGGTTTCCAAACACAGAAGGCAACGGCATCATAACATATTTAAAAAAACCATCCTGCAAAGAGGCGGTGGGGATGCGGATGGAGAGGAAGCGATGGAGAGACGACGAGAGGCGCAGCTGCACCGCGGGGCGAGGGGGACGCAGGACGGGAGGCCTTTCGTGCTGTTTAATCTGCCATCGCTCGCGCTTCCTTCTCCCCCGCGCACGGCCAGGCTCCACGTGATCCTCCCGCTCCGGAGCGACCCTTCGGCACCCGCGCCGGCAGCTCCACTCGCGACCTCCCTCTCCCTCTGCTTGCTAAATGAGCCCCGGCAGGTTTTTCTCTGCCCGCTTGCGCACGGCTCTTCCTCAAGCTCCTTTCAATACGCTAGCAGAGTCAATAGGTAAATTGATACTGCGAGGAGACGCTCCGGATGGGCCAATTAGGGGATTAATCCATAATACAACTTGGCTACAGTAGCCGGTGGTTTACAGCGGCGACCGAGCCGCGCTCGCCATCGAGCCATCCATCAGGGCAACGCCGCGGGACCCAAGCCCGCCACTGCAAGCAGCAGCTTCACAAAACACATCTCAGCCCAGCCTGGACAAAACTCCGGCACTCGAAGCACTTGGATTCAAGGGGTGCCACTGCTGCGGCCTCTATATGGGCCAAGACTTCCCTCTGCATCCCCGTCACCCTCCCAAAGGGACGGGCCATGCATGCCTAAAGCAAAACACGCTATATATATATTTATATAAAGAGGAGCAACCCCTTTAATAAGCCTGGATCCCCCTCTTTGTAAGGAGTGGGGAAATTACCCGCGTGCCTGGGAATATCTTCATTAAAAATGCATTTAGCCGTGGAGCGCTACCAAAGAGAGACCTGTAATACATGAAAGATTAGCCCCAGATTGCTGATTGGGCTCTTTCGCATCGTTAGGGTAATTAGGCTCGCCGCGCTGTTGTGCTGACTTCGACACTTTGCCCGGCTCGCCTTTGTCTCCTCCGATTTAAGGTGGATTTTCCCTCCCCGCACCGCGCCGTGGCCGCCCCACGGACGCACAACCTGCTGCCTTCCCGCTGCCCGGCCGGCCCAGAAGCAGGAGCAATTAATGGTAATTACAAGGTGCGGGCGGCAATGGCAGCTCTCAATCTGGCTGCCGCCGAAACCGCATCGAAACGGCCCTTAACGGGGCGGTTATTCAAACGGGGGAGAAACAGGCGGAAGTGCGGCGCGCTTCCCGCTCTCCCGCAACACGCTGGGTTGCGCCTCGGGAGCGAGACGAACCCCCCCAGTCACCCAAAATCATCACTCTGACCCGCACAGCCCCGGCAAGACTCTCCCGAAACGCTCTGCTCCAAGAGCCCTACGTGCGCGGCGGGCGCCGGGGAATTTCCTCCTGTTTTACGGTACTGCAAATGAACGGGGAAAGCATCCGACTTGGGGGCCGCATCCGCGTTCCAGCAGGGCTCTCGCGGCTCCGTTCAGCGTGTTGCTCGGCCCGTATTTGTTTGGCGATCGCGCGGCCTCCCCGCCGCGCAAACGCGCTTGTCCGCAAGCTCCGGCGCAGCAGCGCCCTTGTGTTGTCCCTTGCGCATCCCGACGGCCGCTCCGCCTTTGTCCAGTCCGTGGCTCGGCGCCGCCCTGCCGGGAACGGGCCCCCAGATCCGCACCTGCTGGATGCTGCTGGAATAGCCACGGTGCGCGAGCCTCGCGGGATGCTCGCGTGGCCGAGCCGCCGGGGACGCGATGCGGGTCCGGGCGTGAGGACGGGCACCAATGCCCGGCTCGCAACGAGGACCAGAGGAGCATTTGAGAAAGATGAACCTTGTTCCATCCTTTTTATCCCTCCCTCCACAGCATTTGAAAGGGAAACTCTGCTCGGCCCGCCAGCCCGGGAGGCTGCCGCGAGAAAGGCTTCAAGCGAGCAGGGAGGAGACGGGCAGCAGGTTTCCAACAAGGGCCCTCGTTAGCGCTTTCTGCTCTCAACAAGTCTCCCGGCTCGTCCCCGGCGGCGAAGTGCTGCTTGAGCTGCAACGCGCTGCAGGCGCCGCGACAGCCCCCGCGCGAGGTGCTCCAGCTGCGTCTCATCCCCCCGCGCTGCCCGTGCCACCCTGGAGGCTGCGTCACCTCTGCCCAGACCCTCCTTGACACGTTTGGCCCAAGCAGTTCTTGAAAGCTCCCGCCAGCGAGGTTCAAAGCCCTCTCTTGTTAACCTCTCCCGGCGCCTTCCTAAGCTTCCTATGGGAGGGATGTCTTTTCCCAAATATCTAACCTTGATCTTCCCCTCCTGCAAACTAATCCGATTCCTTCCTGTTCTGTCTCGCAGCGGACACGGAGAGCTATCGACCGCCCTCTTTTTCGTAACAGCTCCTGACATATTGGAAAACCGAGATCACGTCTCCCTCTTTAGCCTCCCATTCCTCCAGGCTATACTTGGAAGCCGGCTCAGAGCGCGCCGGGACCACGAGCACCGCACGCGATGCCCGGTCCCGCTGAACACCGAGAAAAGCTGGTGGATACCATCGGTCCTTCGCCAACCACGGCTCCCACGAGCCACAATCTCACGCCCCGGAGTTGCACCGGGGGCTGAACGCTCGGCACTGGAAGCAGCTGGAGCTGGGAAGGCTACGGGGAGGGATACAGGATGCCGGTCCAGGGAGCCGCCTCTGCCAAGGACGAGCGGCGCCCGCGTGGCGCTGAGTCACCGCGCTGTGTCAGCGCCGCTCGGCACCGCGGTGGCCCTCGGCGTGTCCAAACAGGAGCCGGCAGCCCTGACGGCAGCGCTGCTATTTATACCCCCGGCGCTGATGAGCACCAGCAGCCAGGCACAGTGGCGAGCCCTGTGAGCCTGATTGCACGGGGGGTATTTTCAGAGCGCGCACGAAGCCTCCCCTCGCCAGGCTCTCAACGCCGCGTTGGATAACGATGCTCTCCGGCCCTCCGGCGCTCGCGCATGGGCCCCCTGCACGAGGACTCGCAGCACAAACGGGCAGGTCGCTGCGGCGGCGCTGGGGAAGCCCCTCGCCTCGGCCCGTCTGCACCTCGCGACGGCCCCGCACGGCGCGTGCGCAGCACCCCGGCCAGAAACCGTGCCCAGGCAACCGGGGGGGCGCCCGCTTTTTTATATATAGCCCCCCAGGTGTCAGGCCAGCCTTGCGTGGCGGCTTCATCACCAGGAGCTGCTATTTGCAGGCACATTAACGCAGCTGTGTCAACTTCGAGGTGAATCAGCTTTGCTTCATCAGACACATCAACAGACTCAGCACTGCCATCTCCTCTCCTGCTCAGATTTATTTTAATTGCAAGCCCAAAATAGCACTCTCCCTCATTTTCCTACCCACATCCATCTGGAAATATCTCTCGGATCTTCTGCTCTTGCATTCCCGATGTTTTTTTTCTGGCGCTCCTCTCCCCTCTTTCCCAGTGCGCCTGGCTCCCAGCTCTCCTTCCAAGTGTGGGTTTTCAGGAGGGAATGAAACATCTCAAGCCCACATTAAACACCCTGGACACCCAACACGGGAAAAATCCCAAGCCGGCACCTTTGACCAGCTGGCCAGGTATTTAGGAACGGATAGAGGGCACCCAGGCATAACCAGGACAGGTTTCTCGGCCCGTGATCACCTCCCGTGGACTCCGCAAGCAATTTCTCACTTCTCCTTGCAGCCATTTCCGAGTTGCGCTTGGCCACCTTGCGCACGCGAGCGAAATAACCCGGCTGAGCACCCCCTCATCACAGCCCCGCTCCAGCCCCCGGCTGACGTGGAGCAGACAGCAAAATAGGGCTCGCTCCGCCTCGCTCCGAGGGCTGCCGTAGCCAGATAGGGCGCTTCCCATTATCCCTGCCTAATGACTTGCCTTTGTGCTCGGCAGGCCTCGCGAGGAAAGGATGGAGCAGGGAATCTGCGGGGCTGACCAGAGGGGTGCCCGGGAACCTGCGTGCCGAGCCCCTCCGTGCAACTGAGGGCTGCTATTCCCGTCCCTTACAAAGGCAACTAAACCCGCTCGCTCGAGAAGCACGTTCCCCCTTGGATAACACACACATATTTCTTAAACAGAATTATTGGGCAGAATTAAACGTGTCTGCTCTGCGGGTGTTTTAAGAGGGGTTCCACTCCGGGCCCCATCAAGAAGAGGACACGAGCATTTTTTATATCCTCAGCATGCAGGACCTGGAAGAAAACAACTGATTAAGGGCTGCTGCTTCCTTGCTTTTCCAGACTGACACCGGGGCCCATCCTGAATTACACCCGTAATCCATGCGCCCAGTCGAGGCTACTAACCTGCTTATTTAATTACAGGAGACGGCAGCTCCATCTATGTGCTGCGGAGCTCCCGCTCCGGTGATTTCCAGCAGCCCTGCTTGGGGAGCACGCGGGCGCCGCGGCAAGCACAGCGGCTCGTAAAGCGCCCTGCACGCAACGGCCCTTCAGCTTGGCCAAATCCGGCGCGTTTGCAGCCAAACCCCACGCTAGCCCCGCGCGCCGGGAACCCGTGTCACCAGCTACGGCGCTGGAGCCGCCGGTACCCGCGCCCATCGCTATAGGGGCGCCCATAGAGGATGCAGGAGCGGCTCCCTGCTATACCTGAGCCTCAGCTGCCAAATATAGGCCTGGCCACGGTGCGTAAAACCCAATTACGGCTGTTCCAGGTGCTCTGAGACACCCGCACTCGGAAGTGCATTAACTCCAGCAGCAGCGCGTCTTCTCGTGCCAGTACCGCTCCTGACGCCGGACTCGGGGAGCCGGGGAGGAGAGCGAGGAGTAGGGGGGAAACTCCTCCTCCTAACAAGCCAGTTTAATTTCCTTGAAGCACTTGCCCTCGTATTTCCTTCTTTACAGCTCAGCGGGAATAATAATCATAATAATAACAAAAAACCAAGGTTACAAATGAAAAGAGAGCGGGCGAGAGCAGCGCGCGCGGCGCTCGCGGGCAGGCTAAGCCGCCGCGCTGAGCTCTGGGCGATGAGGCTGGCCTTATCCTGCACTTCTCCAGCCCGTGCCGGCTCGCATCCGCTTTGGGAAAATCCCACCAAAATCACGGCAGAATCGCATTCCTTAAAAACCAGCTGCAAACAGCATCAAACCCCTCAGCCGTGTTTGCCCGCAGCGTCCCCGCAGCGTCTTTTTCCTCGCTGCCGGCTGCTCCCGTGCAACCTGGCGACAGCAGCAGCCGCGTCCCCTGCTGCCCCCCGGACCCCGACACGAGAGCCTCGTTAGGAAGATTAAATTACAAAAGAAAAAGCACGGGCGGCGCGCAAGGATTCCTCCCGAGAAGACAAGCGATCCCGCTGTGCCCCTCGGAGCGCCGGCCCCATCCTTCCCTCGCCTCGCTCTCCCCGGGGAAGATGATGGCTCGTCATATTAATGACGAGTGTCAGCGTATCCATTTCAGCGTTGAGATGAAACATGTGCCAAGGTCAAGGCTAGAAGGCTTAAGTGTATCTATTGTCACCCGCATAATAGAATACGGATTCATTTCTATCATTTTTATCTCTCTCCTTTTTTAATAATCCTATAGCGAGGGTATAATTCTCTATTAATACATTATGGAGGAAGCTTAATGGAAAAAAAAAAAGGGGGGGGCGCTGCCTTTTTTTCCCCTTGCTTACAAGGGAGGCATATGGAAAGGTGGGACGTGCGGGTGGCTCTTGTCTATTTTTACCTGGAAAAATGTTTTGGCTCGTTTGCTTTCCCTCTTCTTTTCTCGGATTACCTCAGGCAAACCAGGAATATAAATCAGCGCCTCCTGGGAAGACTCACTCGAGCTCCCCAAATATTGGAGGGCAGTTTTTTTCCATGGCTATTTCAAGGCGTGGGGTTTCAGAAACAAATCCCTTTCATGAGGGTTTCTCGGAAAACCGATCAGAAAAGGAGGTGACCGCAAAAACCACCCAAAAGTGCGGTTTCGAAGAGCCAGATTTCCCCTGTCCTCCAGACAAATCATCTTTCTCACTGCATAAGCCTAACAAGTTCTCCAGATGTCCTCTGAGCCTTCGAGAAAATACAAGATAGACATATCCTGAATTTTTAATGCGAAAAACAGTCAGAAAAGTACGAAGGCAAACAAACAGAACAAAAACAAATAAAAATGAAGCTTTTTAGTCCTTCTATAAATGTAAATCTCCTGCTTCCCATAGAATCCAGCATCTGTTTTTCAACTCCTCTTCTAAAGCCTAGCGGAACTACTGTGAGAAAAACTACCGCAAACAGCTCGGGGGGTACAAGGTCTGCTTAGGGGGGCACGGAGCTTGTTCCTGGCCCAAACCGTGCGTGTCCTCATAGAGATACACGCACACAGTTCACGGATCCAGGGATGAACAACTGGAGACCTTAGGAGGATGAGGTTTTGCCCAACAAAACGTTTGCACAACACCTCGAGTGCTGCCGCGGATTGGGCCTTCCTGGTGTCACCTCATCCGGTTGGCTGCGGTCCAAAGGGAGCTCCCAACCTGCAGCTTTCCAAGGGAGGTGGCTCCCGTGGTGTCCAGAGTGTGACAGCACGGGAGAGGACGCAAGGGGCGCAACGGCCGGACCGAGACCCTGGCGCTCCTCCCTGCGGGCCCTAGGACAAGGCGACGCGCTCGGGCTGGTGCCGGCTGGACCTGTCACCTCTAATTTGGAGCCCGCCTTCCTGCCAGGCCTGGCCGTCGAGCAGTCTGGCACCTGCCACGTCGCATTAGGCCGGCAGCGGGTGAACGGCGCTCCTAAAATACCTTGTTGACTTAAAGCAAGCGCTGGCAACTAGAAACGCCACGTGCAGCAGATGCCTCCGGTGGGGTCATGGGAGACCAGGGCAGCGACAGCTCTGCCCTGGCACCACAGACACCTGGGGAGCGTTTGGTCCCCACCACGACCACTTTGGGAGTCGTTTCTTAGCAGGGACGCAGGAGGGAAGCCCACCGGCCCTGCACGAGCAAGGACTTGGCCCACGAGCTACCGCTGCTCTGCTGGGACGGCCTTGCAGATACGTGTCCACCCACGCACAACCCAACGCCGTCCTGTCTCCTCTTGCTTAAAACCCTTTCCAGGGCAAGGAGCCTTGGAAACACCCGCGAGGACCAAAACTCAGGGCAAGAAGGAAGGTAGGACTTCCAAAAAACACGGCAAAGGAGGAGTTATGACGAGCTCTGCGCTCACCCCGTTTGCTAAGCAGACGGGAATATCCAGAAAGCCGACATTTTTAGCACAGTTACAAAAAGATTAAAAATAGACACCTGACCTGCCTCGGGAGGACACCTGGGAAAAGACAGGGCTGCAAGGGACGCAAGGGGGGACAGGGAAGAGGGTGGCACGAAGAAAACCCCCTTTTCAACCTCCAGGGAAAAGTTCGGGACAAAAATCGGCCCCGCCAACATTGAGTGCCCCTAAAACCTGTGATTTCCGTGCTCGCGGGCTGACTCGGGAAGGGAAATGGAGCTCGCTGTCGCATTAAACGGCAGATCAGGGCTCCCCGTGTTGAATTAGTGCCGGAAGATTTCTCCGACTCGAACATGTTCGAAATCACAGTTGGGTTACAGGAATCAATTAGGGCCAGATGGGGGGGTGTAGAAGTTAAACAATTTGCCTTATTGTAGGACTCGGCGCTATGGCAAAGGGTTCTTTACATTTTCATTTAGATTTAAAAACCACTCGAGTGCACCCTCTGTATAATTCATTCGAGGAACGGAGAGGAAGCTACCAGGAGAGTACGAGATATATTGTTCTTCTCCGGAAGATAAAAATAAGAAGGGAAGGATTAGAGCACAGACCCTCAGCCGGGGGAAAGCTGCACAGAGCTGCCAAAACCAGGGCTGCCGGCCCATTTTATGGTGCCATCCCAGGAACTTGCGTTACTGGGGTACATCCCCTTCCCCAATCCCGACTCCGCGGGAATTCCAGGGGGTTTTACAGGACAAGCGGGCCCAGAGGAAGCCAGTCACCTTCAAGCCCACGGGACAAGGACCCACACGGCCCAAAATTCCTGGCAGCGCCGGGAACGTGTAAGGAGACCCAGCCAAGGTTAGTTGGGGAAAGCAAAGTCCTCGCTAATATGCGGCGCACCTCCGCCGCCGCAATAAAGACGAGATTGAATTGCAGAGCGTGGCTGCAGGTCTTGTTCCCCTGCGTCTCAATGTTGTGCTCCAACAGGTCGGAATATTGTTAGCAATTCCGTCTGCGGAGGAGACGGCGCTGAGCCCGGAAAACCACGCGGCCCGTTTCTTCCCGCGCTCACCGCGCATCGGGGAAGGCCGGGGGGTTATTGGCATTAAGGGATTCCTAACGCTCCTCCTGAAATGGTTGGAAGCATGAAGTAAATCAGCCAGAGGGGAAGCTTTCCATAAGCGTCGCAGCCGATGGAACAACTTTAATCTCCAGCCTGGCTACTTTTCCAATTACCTCGTATGTCTTTTGCCACTAAGCGCTTCGTAAGGGAAATCCGGCTTTCGCGGGGGATCCCTGAGCCGTCAGAAGAAGGGAAAGGGCAAAGATCCTCCTCGCGCTTCCAGCTGCGCGCGTGGGCTAATGCCGTGCGCTTCCCTCAGACAGGAGCAAAGGTTAAACGGAGCCCTCGGCGCCGAGGAAAGCTTTGGAGCGGAGATCTGCATGGGAATCCGCGCGCCCAAAGCCCATCGCAAGCCAAAGGCCTGCCAGCATCTAAGCCCATAAGGCTAGGCCGACCTACGTGGCAATAAGAAAAGGAGCTTTCATGCCTCCGCTTGCCGACTCGAGGAGCACTCCGAGCTCCCCAGGAGGCACAAGCAACCGTCCATCGCTCCTCTCTTCCCCCTCCACGCAATATAAAAGCAGCGCTAGAAGGCAGAGGGCAAAGCTAAACAGAAGATACAGCAGCATCCAAAGCCCAGTCTAGCAAATGGGATAAAAAAGGGGACGGAGGAAGGATGCTCCTTCTTCCCTAGGCCCAAACAACTCTGCTTCCCAGGAGCCAGCGTGGATCCGCACCTGCACAGGGCAGGATACCCAGATGCTCAGCTCGGTTCCATTTTCCTTTCCCTTCCCACCGGACGCGACAGGGGCTGAGGAGCACGGAGACATCGCCAGAAGTCGCCTGCTGTGCCCACGTTTGCAGCCGAGGCCGGGAAGGAGGATGCGCGAAAACTCGGGCACGAAGCGACCTCAATCTGCCACCAGCCTCCAAGTTTTGCATTGCTCCAGTAAATGACGCCCTTTGGAGAGAAGAGCCGTTTTCATTCTTCCTTTTCTGTTATCATCATTACAGCTGGACTCGTTCCTTTGTTCTTCATCCAAATCCCGACTCCCGCAGATCGGAGCCCGAAGGCAGTTGCAGCGCGCTCACCCTCCAGACTCCGGGAAAAAAGTCAGTCAACTAAATTTCACACCTGGAAACAAAGACCCCGGCAGAAGCTGGTCGGGGCGGCGGGGGGAGCCCTTCAGAGGAGACCCTTGATCATTCGGCAAGAAATCCCCGAACAAACAACCCCGTTTAGAGGCAGAGGAAGCATATCTAGCGAATCCACTCAGCAGAAACGACTTCGTTTGGGGCGCGCGTTGACAGTCGCCGCGCTGCCGCAGGGCTCGCTACGTGCCAGCGTCCCTATCTCCCTTCAGATACACCTCGAGTAATTTTGCTTCATTCATTATTTAAGCCAGGTGCAACGTTGAGGACGGAGTCTTCCTTTAGCACCAAGCGCCGCCGCGCGCCCCAGGAGGCTCCGTGGGCTCCGTAGCCTTCGCTCCGGCAGGAGGGCACAAACTCACCGTGACCCCCGCGTAAATACAAGGATGCTCAGGGCAGCACTTTCCTCCCCGGTCCCTCTTGGAGCCACCAGGTCCCACAAAGCCCCTCAGGGTCAATCACGGACTGGTAAATAGCAAAAGCGAGCGGTTTTGTGCAAAGTTCAGCCTCTCCCGAGTGCTTTTTTCTTTCCCCCCCTTAAAGCTCTGTCAATACCAACTGTGCTTCTCCTCCCGGAGCCTGGCTCGCGATGAGAGGAGCTGTTTATTTTTCTCTTTAAGGGGATGAAGTCTTTTCCGCCGGTATTTTGCATGCCCGTAAGAAACGATTTATGGGATTGAGGGAACGGGTCAGACGGTGCCCGCGGCCGGCTCCAGGGAAGGGAAGGAAAAGGTCAGACCAGGGTGCGATTTCGAGAGGATTTTTTGTTTCTCAAAGGCAAAGGCTAAGCCCATTCCAACGGGGAATCAACGGGAGCTCCAACCCACCGGTGACTTTCAGCACATGCCCCTTCCCCGAGCCCCCGACGCAGCCGTATCTGGAGGGGAAAAGCAGCCGAAACACGAGCCAGAAACCCAAATCCCCCCGTCCTCACAAGGAAACCAGCTCCTCTTGCCAGTGAAAGCAGCAAAAGCTCCAGACAGAAAGCAGAGGAGAGGCATTTTCCTGCCATCAGAGCCATCCCCGTGCCCACGTGCGGCTCTGCTCCCGACAACACGTATTATTTTTGGTAAACAAAATAACAGGGTTTCTCTCGCTTCCCAGCGGGAGGAAGGGATGGAAGTGAAAAACAGAGACATTGCTCTCTGCAATAACTGCAGACCACAAGACAAAATTCCTTCCCTCTATAAACCACCTCCTCGCCCACCACGGCCGTGCCAGCAAAAGAGGCAACTTCCCACGTCAACCCTGTTGACAAAAAGCTGAGCGTGCTGCAATTTCCATGCAAAATCACTCTTTGTTCTGCCATGAGCCTCCTCCTTTTGGAAAATGCACCAGGTTTCCTGGCAAAAAAAATGGATCTCCCAAAGGGCTGGGTAATTTTGTGATAGCAAAATGCCCTCCACCCCAAAAAGCTTTGGAAAATACTTTGCAAACAACACATTAAGGAGGCGGCCTCCAGAGAGCGCATTTGTGCAGAGCTGTATATGCAAGCGTGCCTGCTTGCGCGCACACGCGCATGCACCTGGAGCAAAGGAAGGAAAGGGAAACCAGGGGGCCAAAAGGAAGGCAGAGGCCGCCCAGCGTGTCCTCCCTGCGGAGAAAAGCACTAGGAAAAGAGCAACGCCAAGAGCTGCCCGTCGGGGATGCAACGAGAGCGGGGCGGCCTCCCGCGCGCTTCCCTGCTCCTTGACGTTGCTGGGGTTTTGGCAGGGGACAAGAGACGGGGATTCGAACGGCTCGGCCGCGGCAGCGACCCGAACCAGGGGCGCCGCAGCAAACACGCTAATGATGCCCCCAGCGTGTTGCCGCGATTAAAAACCGAGGGCGATAACAAGCCCCTCCGCACGCATAACAGTTCGAGACCTCATAAAAAAATACCAAGTGCAGCGTTTTTGCGGCCCGGCGCGCGCGAGGCCAGCCAAGCTCTGGAGAGCATCCAAGGAGCGCAGCCCGCGCGGCCGCGGGATGAGCCAAGTGGAGAAACTGAGGAAGGAGAGAGAAGGAAGGATTTGCTCTCTGCAAACCCCCTACCCCGGCGCTCCTGACGCGGATACTCTGCTCGCCGGATTCGCTGCTCGCTGCGTGCTGAGCGCTCCTCAAGCGCGCGCCCGCAGGACAGGTACATGCAGGAGAGGATGCTGGAGGCAGAAATTTTGCAAAACTTGCAGGAGATGATAGAGATGGAAGCGTCGGGACATCCTTCCTCCTCGCCACTTCGCCCGTCAGCACCGGGTTATTATTATTCCTGAATTATTATTCTTGCGGCTCCCACTTCTCCTCGGTGGAATATCCCTGCCTGCCACCTCCTGCGTTCCTCGCTGCCAGGGAGCTAGGGAAACAAGAGCAGGATACGGGCGATGGGGATTTTCCAAGAGCTCACCTTGCCCGGGCATGCACCTGCCAAACAAAGCCGAATTCCCTGTGGAGAGGGGAGAGCGGGAGCATCCCACCCGGCTCCGTAGCGCTGCTCCCGGCTTCACCTCGCAAATAAATAGCTCTGAATTGCAGCCAGCAGCAACGGGGGCTCTCAAAGACATTATCTGGAAGCAGTCACTAGAATGCACCTCCAAGTCTCATTAATCATCCCGCCGCTTACACTACTTCTTAATGGTTTTTATGGCTTATCCTTTGAACGCCAACAAAGAGCGTGATTTCTCCCAGCTTATTCTATTAAACAGGAATCAATATCTAATACAAATGTGCCGACGGTGGGATATTCGGACGGGCTGCGGAGGCTCCTGCCGAGCCTTTCCTTCCCAAGAGGAGTCCAGAAACTGTCTTGGCTTTGGGATTTCACTTGGATTACGCAGGGCTGGCACGTGCCATTACGGGAACAGGACCCCAAACAGCGACAGAGAGCAGCATTAAGCACCTGGGAAACCCACTGCGAGGTACTAGTAGGAAAAGAAATTCGTATTTGTTAAAAACTACTGAAATGGTTTGGAGCGCTCCTTCCGCGTGGGAACATGCTGCTAAGTAATTTGCAATTTACCTGCTTTAAACAGTTAGGAAAATCCATCCTGAAAACACCAGCGGAAAAAAAAGGGGGCGAAGGACGAGGAAATGGCTGCGGTGCTTGTGGCATTTTGCAACCTGGAGCCTGCTGGAAATGTCCTTGCACTTCCCGAATTAACTCCCAGCACGCTTGGGAGGAGGAGGAAGAAGAGGAAACGCCAAAGCCCATAAAAACGGCAGCAGGTTTAGCTCGCGAGGGACATGACCTTTCGGAAAACTCCGCTTCTTTATTTCGATAGCCCTTTTGTGGGGATCAGCGCTTCGCTCGCGCCACGGCCCCGAGGTCACCGGAGCTAATGAGGAGAGGAGCAAGGCCAAGCGCGCGGGATTTGTCCTTTGTAGCCGGCGCCTTCGTGGAGAAGGGGTGAAGCAGAGGGGCTGGACTCCCTCCCCTCTGCTCTCTTCTTTACAAAAACCACCACCGCCAACACCACCTTGCTGGTATCCTTTCTCTGCGCCTCCTCCTCATCCTCTCCCTCTTTTCCCTCATCTTTTCCTCGTCTCCCTCCTCCGGGCTCGTCTAGCTGGCCAAGCCACATCCCTATCCCAGCGACGCAGGGGCGGCGAACGTCAACGCACGAGGTGACGCCGCCCGAGGACCTGGCGCCGCGGCCACAAATCCGCAATGGCAGCCGCCCTCCGAGCCGAGCACGGGGCTGGAGCGGGATCCCTCCACCCGCCGGCTGCGACGCGGTCATTTTTGTGCAGAGATCTGCAAGAGGAATATTAAGCTGGGTCTGGATGCAGCAGCCGCGTGCGAGATTTATGAAGGATGAAAGGAGGAAGATTGTGAGGCAAAGCGTCATCCTAAAATAACTGCTGAGTCCTAAAGGGTATAAAAGACCTGTCTGTAAGCCAGTTTGTCATCACCAGTCAATAAAAAAGCAAGGAGCGTGCCGAGGACTCCACAGCCAGCGTCCCCGTCCTCCACATCCGTAACGCCCTGAGGGCCACCTGGACACACGAGCCATTAACGGGTGAGCACCTGCAATCGCTCTGCTTCTTCCCTGTCCCCAAAACCTTGTGGTGAGCATTGCTAGGTCTCAAGCGCAGCTGGAAAAATGGCTCAACAATTCCATATCGGACAGAAGAGAATTCAGCGCCTGAGTCCAGGAGAGGAGGAGGTCGTCACATCTACACAAGTCAACTGGGGCAGCCCCAAAGCCCTAGACCTTCTCTAGGGAGAACCTTGGTTTTCCCATCTCACCTCTAACTGTTTCTAAAGGAGCTTGGTGGCTTTCCGTGGCCGTACTCCAGCCGCTCCCAGCTGCCTCTCTGCTCGCGTGCCCGGTGCTTTATCAAGTCAGCTCCGAGAGGGCTCGGATGATGGAGAGCAGCACACAGGCATCCCCATCTCTCAGACAGGAGGGCTTCTCCCCATGCACCATCACTCATTCCCTAACAGCCCGCATCCCGTGTGCTCCAGGTGCTGCCCACCTCGCCAGCCCCAGCATCGCCGCTAGCGTGCTTGCTCTCCATCTCCTTTTCCCCCTTAACCTCCTGCTTGGGAAGAGCCGGGCCATCCCTCCTCATTACTAATCACTCGCATCAGCCGCCCGCCAAACACTCTGGGGCCACTTGACTATTAACAGGGCACTAAGCACACGGCAGAGGAGGACTTATTAATAACTAATAAGAGTGATAGACGAGGTGAAAGGCGCAGGCTCTCCAGCGCACGTACTCGCGTCAGGGACCACAGCTAATTTAAAATAATAATAATAATAGCAACAACTCTCCCAACCTGCGAGCTGGGAGACACGGGGCTCGGCCACCGCTAGCCATAAATTTCCCATAAATTTAGCATGAGCGAGGCTTGGAGATTAAAAATAACTAAGTCGAGCCCCTTGCAGACGAAGGTGCCCACAGAGGTCCTGGTGAGAAGAGTTGCAGCTGAATCTTTTATAATAATATCAATCAAAATTAAAAATGCATGGCCTGCTCAATTTTTAAAGCACCTTAAATTAATCTTTAAACACAACTATTTTGCTTAAACCAAAGGCTTTGGGCAGCCCGCGAGTGGTATCTCTGCCTATTCCCATGGGCCAGGTACCTGGAAGAGGTCTAATAAGTAAGTAAATAACAGACATCCCACACAATTCCCTCGAACCAGGAGAGGGGGCAAACATGCAGAATTCAACATGAAATGCTAAATTAACTTAACAGCAAAAACGACTTATCTGTGCACCGCGGCAGGCCCCGTAGACCATATTAAAATAGCTAAATCCGCTGGGTTTGGAGCAGATAAAGAGAACGGCTATTACACCAGGAGATCGGGGCCATACGGAAGGAAAGGAGCCGGATGAGCCTATGTCCCAACACAGTCTCCAGCACGTGCCGTGACTTTCCTGACGGCATCGCTTATGTTGAATGTGAAGGGGCTCGTACAGGCGGCAGCGCTTGGAGAGCAACGACTGTTTTCATGGCAAAGGCTCTGTTAAATAACCCAGGATTATTGTGTTGTGCTATTGCATACATAAAGCGGCATTACAAAAAAAAAAAAAAATTGTTTTAGAGCTGATTCATGCTTACAACTGGCTGAAAGTCTTGGCCGTCTCCTAAGATCCGCTCCATCCTTGAAAGCCACCCTGGGATCTGGTTTTGCGTCCTGGGGACGGACCCTCCTCGCTCCCCGGCATCCGCGCTGCGTGGATGCTGCTGCATCCTTTAATTAGCGCACCCCACGGACCGCTTTTGCCCATTTACAGCAGTTTTAAGATGACTACCACATTCTGGAGACTCAGTCGCGCGGGTTTCGCCGCATCAAGTGCATTACCAGCCTGTCCTCGGCTGCTCGCGCGCCGTCACCGCTCGGGGTCCTGCCTGTCCCCGAGCACTTCCCGGGCGTTTCAAGGAGAGCCACGTAGCCTCCGGCACAGCCTCGGGGAAGGCGCTTGGAGCTGCGAGCTTTTCCAAGCACAAACTCCGGGCAGAGTTCCCTCACAGGCCAGCGAAGCACTGCGGGCTCCCATCTCCCACGGCCGCTTCCCACGCTTCTCCCAAATCCATAGGCCCAGGAAGCGCGTGACTGAACCGAGCAGCTGCAGGGCAAATAAAATCGGCAATCGGAACTGAAAAAAAGAGTAAACTTACCCAAAAGACATGACTTTGGTTAAGTCCAGCATAGAGCCTGGCTGTCCTCTTTGGAACAGCGGGGATAACGGTTACTGCCACTGCTGAGGGGTTGCAATTCCCCAAAAAGCAGCAAAAGACGCTGCTCCGGGGCAAGAGTGCCTGCCCAGCCCCTACGTGTTACTACGACATAAATAACAGCAATCCCTCACTCGGAGATGCAACAAAATGCCCGCTTGGTGCTGAAAAATTATTTAAAGTTCATACCTGCGTAGGGAAATTACTCAGCAAAACTCTAATTACTTATCAAAAGCAACGGCGGTATTTTTAAGGAGAGGGAGTGCCCATAAATACAGAGCCATAAATAAGCTGCTACTCAGTAGCACGAATTAATTCGTATTTAATTGCTAGAAATTGCTATCAATTACTAAACATTCCTTGCAGAATAGGCAAATTCTTTTAAGAACAATTTCAATTGCTAATTGGAAGTCATTTTTTTCTCCCCTCTCCCAACTTCTTTCATGTCCCGGCTTCCGCAGCGCGCAGCGGATATCAATCCGTGAGCTTCCCGGCCGAGCACGGAGCCGGGATGCTCCCAACGGCAAAGTGGTCCAGCACTAGGATCGCTGCTCGTATCTGCTCTCCGGGCCCTTCAATCCAACATCTCGGCATCGCTCCATCCCCGGCGCCCTTGGAAGGAGGCACGTGAAACGACACACACATCTCCTGCTTACAATAACAGGCCTTCCGTGTCTAATCCATCATATTCGATGCAGATCTTTTACCCCGAAGTGTTGTCGATGAGCATTTAATTTGGTGCTAATTAGACAAATATTGCATGTTAAACACCCATCGATTATGAAGACACAGCGAGCACGGCTCTGCGGTGGGTTACGGACACGCCGTGTTAGGGCCGGGATGCGGCGCTGTCTCTTATCATCGGCTAGTAATTAACGCCCAATAACTCGTAGCTTGGGCTATCACTACAGATTCCTGAAGGCGGCACGAGTACTGTAAGCTAGTGAAACATCAACTGATTATTTAAGGCACGTAAAGACTTAACAGTCAGGTGGGAGATCCACGTGCTAGGAGTACAGGCCGTGCCACCCTTGGTGGCCTGCGTGGGACCAGATGGGGACCGTCCTTCTCCATCAGCACCCAGGGATGTCAGGCAAGACAGCACCTGAAGTCTCGCTCCAGCCAATGCTTGAGACAGCCCCCGCTTCTCCCTTAGCCACAAGGCTTGTTACGCTGTCACGGGGAGGAAATTAGATTAGTCTGACACAATTTATTCTTGACACCTCTAGGCTGGCTGTTGCACCGCTTCTTGTTATCTTCTAGGCGATCACAAAAAAAAAAAGAAAAAAAAAAAAAATTCCCTTGATTATCTGTGCCAGAATCTGTCTCAGGATTGAAGGCAACCGGTCAGCGGTTTCTAAAGACCAGGCATCCTCCATTTCTAAAGATCAATATTATATTCGCCCTCCTGCAGCAGCCTGGAGTCTGATCTCCAGGGTAAGTGGTGGCCATGGCCTTGGCCAACCAGCTGCCCCAGCAGCCCAGCAAGGCGGTAGATACGGGAACAAGACGCTCGAGGAAACCGGAGATGCAGGAAAAGAAGCCCCCCGAGGCACGAGTGGTTTCGCAGGACGTCGGGGGCAATCGGGGCCGGCGGGCGGGCGCCGCGAGGCACGGGGGCTGGCGCAGGTGGGAGGCGAGAGCCGCTTCGGAAGCCTCGCACGAGCGAGCCGCAAGTCTCCGGAGGGTCTCAATTGAGAGGCTGTCACTTGGCGTCAGGAGAACTTCCCGCACAGCTCTCGGAGCCGGCGAAGCCGGGATTCGGAGATGGAAAAGAGCCCCGGGGTGAAGCGGGGTGAAAACAGGCCAAAACAGTGCACGACAGACATCAGCACTGCAGTCACGGACTGGCAGGAGACACTACCCGCTTCCCCCCAGCCATCGTTCCATGGGAAGCGCCACACGGCTCCCACTGCTCCGGCGAGCCCTGGATCCCGAACTTTAATTAAGTCCGAGCATCCCTCCCGCAGGAGCCGGGGAGGAGAGGGTGACGCAGGCGGCAAGGGGACCAGCGGGGTAATTACCGTGCAGCTAGGAATATTAATTAAAACCAGCCCTCCCCGCAGCTACAACCCCAAAAACCAGAGGCGAACGAATCGATTTAACGCAAAGGAACGCGGAGCAAGCGCGGGGAGGGTGCCGGAAAGCGGGGCCCGATGTGACGCGAATGCTAACGGTGCCCCACGGAGCTTCGAGTCTCCTTGGAAATGGAGGCTCCTTCCCTCTACCTGCCGCCGCATCCCAGGCGCTCCGGGGACGGCCTTTGTATCTCGCCCTTAACTGCCTGGATTGAATTGAACGCAACAACACCGCAAAGCGGCCTCTTCATTTAAGGTGTAAGTGCGGAGGCTCTCTGCTCCGCTAACGGCTCCCTTCCCGCTTCTGCAATGACGACTTGCTCGTGGGTTACGCTCTTTAAAAAGGAAAAATAGGAAGAAAAAAAAAAAAGAAAAGTCATCTGATAAAGTGGGTTATAAAAGCGGCGCTGGTAATAACGGGAGAGCAGCGAGGCCGATGCGGAGGCAGCAGAAAGTGCTGCAGGGAGGCGATATCCGAGCTGGGATTAACCGTGGCGCGGGATGTCACCCCGCAATGCAGGGGACGCCGAGAGCAGGGCTGCCCCCCAAATCCAGGGCAAAACTGCTCGGACATCGCTCCTCTCCCCATAAAACGGGGCTGCATCTCCGAAAGCAGCCGTCCCGAGCGGACGCGTTACAGGAAGCCACCCTGGGAGCATAAAACATTTCTTTTCATCAGCCTCCATTATTATCCCGTTAAAGCCATCTCCGCATACAGGATGAATGGTCAAGTGCCCAGGATTCCCTCCTGGCTCTTCCCTGCCCCTCTGGCGGGAGAAGAGCATCCCAGCAGCGGGCGCCCTGTGGAATTACAGCCAGGTTTCCCAGGCGCACGACACGGCTATCGGTTCCCTTTTTTATGAGCCTTCATTGTTATTACCACCTATTCCTTTTTACATTCCTGCCAAAATACCAAACATTAATCTCCCTCGCTCCCTGCAGGCAAAACATGGGTAATTGGATTTATATGGGTTAGAAATTTGTTAGATTTTTTCCACCCCCCCCCTTTTTTTTTTTTTTTTTTTTTTTTTATAAATATATATACACGTGAATACAGAGCAAAATAAGTAAATGAGTGACTGGGTCCCAGCACAGTGGCTGGAACCCAAACCCCGTTAATCTCAGGTATCCTCCAGCACTGTCCCCAAGCTGGCCGGGCTCATAGTCAGTGATTTCAGAACTTGCACCCAAACTTCACCAGTTTCCCATTACATCCCCTCATCCAAGTTTTTTGGGGGGGCTGAGGGCCGTTCTTGCCACTTATCCATTTTTCTCTCTTTCCCTTCCTTGCACCTGCCGTTTCCTCCATCCCCTTCCAGTTCCTCCTCTTTGAGACCCATTTGATGAGCAAAAGAACTGATTTGGACCAAACCTCGGCAAGCGGCCGCAGGAAAACGGGAGCCGAGGATGCGGAGCGTTTGGCACTACAGACCCTGCTCTGCTCCTCAACGACGACAAGACTTCACACACCCCAGCCAACCTGCGACACACAGCCCATTACCGGCCAGGCATCGCCTGCGGTGCCTTTCTCAAAGCCCTTTTTTGGGAATTAATAAGAGGATAACACAGCCCATCCTAACCCTCGGAGCCCGTTCGCAAAGGAGGAAAAAGAGGCGACAGCCACGGAATCAGATATTCCTTATGAGCTGTCTGCTTGCCGGCACTATCTACAGATTATCGCTTAAAACAATATGTCCAGCTGTTGCAGGAAGCATCCACGTTTTGGGCTTGCGGGGAAAAAAAGAAAAAAGCGGAGGAATGGCAGGCTCTATGTACAGGGGAAAAAGCTGGGAGAGCAGCCGAGGCGATGGGAAAACTCAGGGGAAAGGGGCTGGAAGAGCATCCCCATCCCGCAGAAAGGCAGCGTAGCCGGGTACAACCTGGGGGGATCTATGGAGCTTGCAAGAAGTGCAGGACAGCGCCTGCGCTCCCGAAATTAGCGGGCACTTTAATTATGGCCATCCAGAGCAGGGGAGACAAGTTAAATAGCAGCTACCTAGGGAGAAATTATTATGCCAGCTGGGAGGATCCAAATGCAGGAATCCAGGGCTGCAATTTCCCCGAGTCGCCAATTAGGGCTCCCGCACGCTTCACCTTGGAAACGGCAGGTATATATTTAGCTCCAGAAAACTTTGTTTTTGGGGAGGGAAAACCAGAATGAGGTTTGGACGATCCACGCTTTGCTAATCCCCACGATTTTAGCACTGGCATGCAAAAAAACGCGTCAGCCTCTTCCCGCTTCCCAAGGATTTCCCCTCCAAATGGTCATACGGGAATAAAAGAGGAAACAAGGGGGAAAAAAATCTCAGTTTTCTTGTCTCCCTAGACCCCCATCCAACTGGTATCTCACTGAGGCCTCATCATGCGCTGGGGAATGGACTGCAGTAGATTACTATTAAAAAAAGCAGCATTGTCAGAAATAATTAAACCTATAATTGCAAAAATAAATGGAGGAGCTTCATCTCACCATGTTTTACTCTGCCTTTCTATTTTTAATTGGAATTGTTCTCGTACTCACTAATTGACAAAATTTGGCGAGTCACAGAGCCCTCTGTGCAAATTAGCAAGACGCCGATGGTCTTTTGGTCTTTTTTTAAAGGGAAACAGCTGGGTGGGCTGAGGTTTGGTGAGAGGTGAATGAGAAACGAGGCAACTTGAAAATGTACTTTTAAATACAGGGGGAAAACAGTGCACCTGCCTTGCTAAGCTTCACAAAAACAAGCCCACGTCTACTGCTTCTTGCACAAAAACCTCGTCCCTTACACCTGTCTCACGCCAGCTACTGCTCCTTGTGCTAAAAAAAAAATTGCCGATATTCCTTAAATACAGATAAAACCATAAAGCCTGCAAATTTTGAGCAGCTGTTGGTTTATGTCTTTATGAACTGTACTGATGCCTGTTGTAAAAGGGTGCGTTGCTCGCGGCGCCGGCAGCGCAATCTGCTTGGCTGCGCATTGCTCTCCTCGCGTCACTCGAGGATTTGCCACCGCGGCGCTGCTACCTGCCCTTGGACACTTCCATCTAAAAACTACACACAGATTTGGGATAAAACAGCAATTGAGGCTGATTCTCACAGGGATCGGGGACTATCGGGCCTCCAGCATCCCAGGCTGGCATGCAGCAGCTCTGCACGCGTCCAAGTGCACGGAAAGCTCCAAAAGGAGCAGCTTAAGTCCCATTTCCAGACCAAATCCCAGCTGGGAAATAAAAACGGGACCTGCTCCAGCCTCTCTTTGGGTTGCCGAGGTGAGGCTGCTCCTGTCCGTGTCCCACACTGTGCAGTACTGGGCTCTGCGGCTTCGCTGCAGCAGGGCTCAGCCTCAGAGCCCGGCATTATTTTTAAGAGTAGACACAAGGATTTGCAAAACACCTCAAGCTCCTGGGAACAGAAAGGTGCAGAGCTACCAAAATCCCACGAATGCTCCCCTTAAAACGCAGGAATCCGCTATCTCAGGCAGCCTGGAAGTTGCCTGCAGACAGAGCCACGCTTCCCGCAAGGATCACACGGAGACTCCCTAGGGAAAAGGGCGGGGAGGCGGCGGCGCACGTGCGGATGCACCACGGCCGGGCGGTGCGGATCGACTCAGAGGGGAAGGCGAGAGGCTCAAATCCTGCCCTCGCTACAGGGCCGACTGCTTCACAAACATCCCCCAGGAAAAAGAGGCCAAGAGCTTAAAAAACCCATATCCAAGTCAGCCCTCTGCTGGCGACGGCCCTGGCAAGGACAGGCTTCTGCTCGAGTCCCATCCCTGCGTATCACCGGGGCATATATATATATATATATATATGTAGTCTCGGTGCTAGCTGGGCCGGAGCTGCTGCTGTATTTTATGGGAGCCCCCGGAAATGCACCGGCGCATCGCAAATCCACCTGTAACACACTCAGCAAAGGATGCTCCGCCGGACCAGGGGATTCTCCCACGGACCAGGAGATGCCCTGCCGGATCACGGGATGCTCCGCCGGACCAGGGGATGCTCCCATGGACCAGGAGATGCCCTGCCGGATCACGGGATGCTCCGCCGGACCAGAGGAGGCTCCGATGGACCAGGGGAGGCCCTGCGGGATCAGGGGATGCTCCCATGGACCAGGGATTGCTCCACCGGACCGCAGCCCCCCCCAGCACATCCCCCCCAGGCACGCGGTGCGAGGCAGAGCATCCATCAGGCTGCGCGAGACGCTCCCCGGGAGGAAAGCGATTGATCCGGCACCAGCGGCTCCGTGCGGGGACTGCCAAGCAGCGCCGGGAAGGCACCGCTGCAAAGGCGGGACCTCCTCCTCCGCACGCCGCGGGACAACTTGGCTCCCGCATCCCGCGCGCACCCCGGGCCGCCGCGCGCGCCGCCGCGGAGGCAGCCCCCATCCCGCCGCATCCCGCGGGGCTCCTACCTGAGCGTGGCGCTCTCCCCTTGCCGCACCGTCACGTTGTCCATGGCTTTGGGGAAGGCGGCATCTCCGCTGCGCACGGGCACTCCTGCGGGCACAAGGAAGAGGAGCCTGAGCGCCAGGGCGAGCAGGCGGCGGGCGGGCAGCGGCGGGCGCCCGCCGGGCCCCATGGCGCTCAGCGCAGCCCCCCGGCGCTCAGCGCAGCCCCCGCATCCGGAGCGGCCGCACCGACGACGGGGACGGCGGCGACGAGGAGGAGGAGGAGGAGGAGGAGGAGGGAGGAGGAGGAGGAGCGGGAGATGAAGGTCACGGCGCGCTGCCTGCTCCCGACGCTCCGCGAGGACGCGGCTGGGCACGCGCCGTGGCGGAGCTCCCGCAGCAAAAGTTTATAGCCCACGGAGGAAGCGTAAGTGGCGCCGGCAGGAAGGGGAGGGCAGCCGGGAAAGGCAGCCGGGGGGGCTGCCCGCTTCCTGGCGTATACATATACGGATGTATAGATATATAAAATAGCGGGGGAAAGGATGGAAAGGCAAAACGACAGCTCCCCGAGCGCCGATCCCGCTGCCAGAGCGCAACGTCCCCGCGGAGCATCCCCACCGGGACCCGTCGTGCTGCGGGGGCACAAGGACGCGGCTCCGCAGCCCCCTGGCATCGCGGGGTTGTCATGGCAGCGGCTCCGTGCCACATTCCGAGCATCCCGCGCATCCCGACGACAACCGCAGGGCGGGATCCAGGGTCTGCGGGTGGCACCGTCGGGGCCCGGAATTTGCCCCGCGGGACCACGGCGAGGGACAACCTGCTCTGCGCCAAATCCCGGGCTTCCCACCCCACTGCTCACACCGGGACATTAAACTCCACGTCTAGGGTGCCCTGGCTGGACACAAGGAGCAAAGGGAAGATTTAAAGGGGGGAAAAAAAGCCTCGTGCCTCGGAAGCGCCTCGGCAGGGTATATATAGAGCGTCTGCACTTGGGGCTATAGGATTTTTAACTAATATCTGTCTGCGCTGTTATCTCCTCCTCCCTCTCCTCCCACCCCCTTTCTCTCCCTCCTTCTCTCCATCTGTCCCTACCCCCTTTTTTTCTCACCACCTTTCCTCTTGCACACTTGCAGCTGCTAGTTTTTGCCCGGCGTGTTTGGGAGTTGCTCCCAGCACCTCTGCCCACGCATCCCGCACCCCGCTCCTCCCAGGCTTGCAGCAAAGCCACCTAAAGATGTTTTATGCCCCAATCAGTCGTCCCCAAGTGCCACAGGAGCCGCTTTCCCTTTTCCAGCCCTGTCTGAAGCCCCCAAATCCGCTGTCTGCCCCCCAAATCAAAATGCAGGTCCCTTTCAGAAAGGGAAACAGGACCCAGGACACGCTGACACCACGCAGCCATATTCAAGCACAGAATAAGGCTTCCTCTAGTTGCAAATTCCAGTACGAGCGCCTTTTAGAAGAGGTTTATGGAGGTTTTATTTATTGCCAGTGCCTCAATGATAAAACGAGGCCACTGCAAGTCCTTTTTTTTCCCTTTTTTTTCCCCTTTGCAGGAAGCAGAGGGGCTGGGATGGGAAACAAATGAAGGGCTCGCGCGCTGACCCTGGGCTCCCACTGCGTTGCAGACTGCGGGGTGATTATTTTATAATAGCCGATAGCATCTGTGATTTAATGCAGCTGTTAGAAATTAGCAAGGACTCCACCGAAAGCGTCCCAGTCACTCACGATAACAGGCTAATAAATCATTCCCCCGGTGCTCCGTGGCATTTATGGTTCTATTTTAGAGATGCAAAGCCTAGATGTGGCGGCTCGCCTCCATTTGTTTTTATTTATACTTTTAATAATGCAATTAAATAAATAAATTTAGCATGTGGCGGCTCGGTTGCCAAAAATGGCACCGACGAGAGCTCCCCCTGCATGACTTCCCTTCGTTATTTTTTCCCCGCTAGCCAATTAAAGGGAAAACAAATGGCTCTGAGATGCTGCTTTAAACACACAGGCGAAATTCCTAAGCCACTGAAACCTCAGGGATGCAGGAAGGGGGGGCCTTTGATTCCCCTCATTCTATTTCCCCTCATCCCATCCCATCCCATCCCATCCCATCCCATCCGGCAGCTTCAGGTCCAGCTGCACTCTCAGCATCCTTGGACCCATCCCAAGGTCAGCTGCATCTCAGGTTGCAAAATAAGAAAAAGGCACCATGGCCTCCCCTCCACACAAGAACATTCCCAATTAATAACTGAAGGAGCTAATTTATTTCTCAGCCATGCACTAAACTGCGGTCTCGGGGAATTTGGAAGAGCCAGCACCCAATAAAAATGGTACGAACGTCACCGGAGCCGCATCGCGTGTCTGCTGGCTCCACTGAAAATGCTCTAAGCATTTTCATCACATCCTCACTTTTAAGTAGAGTTACAGTCAGAAAAATTACTCTGCATACGCGACCCCAGAGGTTTCATATTTCTTCGTCTGCGATGACAGTTCCCGACCAGATCTGCCTAATTTACAAGTTGGCAGATAGGGTTGCTTTCTCCACCCCCTAAAACTGCCAGCCCTGCAAATTCCTTGGGAATCCGGATGCTCATCCTTTTCTTCCCACCTCTGCGAGGATATTCAGCACAGGAGAGGGAAGCAAGGAAGGAATTCCCATGGGTACAGCCTCATCCCGGACCTGGAATGCCAGGCAAAGATCCCCTTGCACTTATCCCCTCCCTCAGCCCAGACTCTGGAAAAACCTCCCTCTCCATGAGCAGGATATGGCTTCCACAAGCACTTTGAGCAATATTTTAATAGCAAAAGTTCTAATTAACTTTTTATACATTTAATCATCTCCTCGCCCTCTGCACACCAAGCGGTGCGGGCAGGACCCCGCCGGGATCCGCATCCTGCATCCACAGGGATGCGTCTGCTGCGGCCAACATGAACGAGAAGCACAAGTGGGAGAGGGACCTGCAAACGGCACTTAGAGCCACACGCAGGATTGCACCAGGGCTGGAACAGCTGGGTAGACAGCTTCATTTTTCTTACTATTATTGCTACAACTGCAGACCCAGTGGGTCAAAAAAAAAAGAGCAGGAAGGCAACAGGTGTCGGAAGCAGTTTGCCAAAAATATCCACATTATTCCCCAAGACCACTAGCATGCGGGAGATAAGCCGCTAAATTTTTCCAGGCCTTAAGGACCTGCTGAGCTCCAGCCCATCTCGCTGATGGGAAAGACAGAAGTGGGAAGCAAGAAATGACCCCATAATGCGCCTCAATCCATCCTCCCTTCTACGATACCATCTTTAGAGAGGGCAAGAAATCCGTCTCCGAATCCGTCAAGCTATTCCATGATGACTGCCTGAGGCACACTCTTACTCAGCAGCTAGGCAGGGCTCTTTTGCAGTTGAATATTTATTTTATTATTATTATTTTTAACTGTAGAACCGTTTTATTAATATTAATAAACCTGTAAAAGTGCTAATTTCCCCCATCATTTTCCTAATTAGCTCCGTTGCATTGCGAGCATCACCTGCATGAAGAATGACTCCCCGTGCGCTCGCTTCCCCGTTCAGCCTGGCCACGGGCAGGAGCCGCATCCCGCACGGATGCTCCTGCACCAGGAGACAGCAGGAGGCGGGAAGGATATTCCCTTCAGCAGCAGTGACGTGGCCGGGAGACACATTAGGTTACCAGGGCTCTTGCAGAAGAGACCACCCGGATCATATTTGTATTCATTTTCATGAACTCCCCATAAAAGTCACTAACTGAACACAATCTGCTAATTAAATTTCACTCAGGAAGGCATTTTCACCTCAGATTAGCAGTGTCCTTGCCTGTTTTTTTGCCACTAACGCACTAATAACATCTTATTTATCTTCCAAATGAATTCCGCTAGGCTTATCATTAAATTGGAGATATTCACAAGCACAAACGAGCCCGACGTGAAAGGAGGGCGAGTAATTCCAACGGGATGGAAACTACGGGTCTGTTCTACCTCCTTTCCACCACTAGCAAAAAAACAAAACACGGCAGCGGGTTGACAGCTCCGGGGAGCAATACCCTCCCTGCAAAAGGAGCGGGATCCAGGTCTACAGGGTGTCCAGTGCCTTAACTCGACCCCTCCAAAACCTGCACCAAAATTCGGGATGTGGTTTCCCAAGTGCTCGCGCACCCACCGAAGATGCCGCCTGCAGCACCTGCCTTGGGAAACGGGCACCGGAGTTGAAATATTTGTCCCTGGGAAGGAGGGAGGAGGTGGCAGAGAGGCGTTCTCGCTCATGAATCCTGGCAGGATGCAGCTGCTGCCGGTGCCGGCAAGATGGATAATGGAGGGGAGGCCAAGCTGCGGAATTTAACTCCCCATCTCCTCTCGCGCCAGCTGAGGAGCCTCCCGATTTGTGGCCCGCTCCGAGCTGTATTTCCTCACTACGTGTCCTCCAGCTGCCCAAATCTGTAGGCCTTGCGGAGCATCATCACTCAGGGGGCTTGCGGTACCAACAGCTCAGCGCGCCCTGATTCCTGCCCTGCAGAAGGGGACACTTTTTTGGGAGCTGGTCCTTCGTTCTGCCAAGGTGTTTTGTCCCACATTGGTTTTAGACCTAGCACAGGCTGCTGCTCCATAGCCAACTCCATAAACGGGCAGAACCCCCGGCCTCGGAGCAGCCTTTTCTCCCCATTCGCCATTGCAAATGGACGAGGCAACATTGACATCCAGTGGCCGATTAGATTAATCGCAACAGGCACTGGATTTTCTCCGGGGATGGCAAAAGCCCTTGCTAAGAGCCACATTCTCCAGCAGTCTGCGCCAAAACGGGGCAGAAAAGACCCAAAGCCACAGCCATGGCATCCTCTGCGCCACCATAAACCCCGGGGAACTGCGCCCTGGGGCTGCCCTGTTCCAAAACATCTTTCAGCAAAAACACCTTCCAGACAAAAACACCTTTCGTACAATCACAGAATCTTTATAGCTGGAAAAGACCTTCAAGATCATCAAGTCCAACCATAAACCCACCAGCCAAAACCACTGTTCTGCTGCGTACCAGGACGCGGACCTTTCCAAGCACAGGTTGGGCCAAGAAGGGACCAACCAAGGGTCCTGCAACACGGGCCCGGTTACATTATGCAATTACAAGACAACTTATGTATTTTATCCCACAAAACCCCTTCCAGATGCAAACTGCAGCTGGACATGCAGTCATTCTGCAGGGGGATTTCTGTATTCCCTGAATTCCTGCATCCCCTGCTTATGAGCGGTGAGGAGGAGGAGGGATGCGGTGGATGGGGGAACACTGTAACCGCGCGCTGTCAAAGCCTGTGTTCAGGCTGTGCTGCCAAGTACAGTCTTTCATGAACCATTTGCATGCCTATGGGGTAGTTAGACGTTGTTCCCTCCCCAGACAGCCGTAAAAAATGATGCATCCCCTTCCTCAAACCCGCTTTTAAGGTTCTCCGCTTTCCGTGGGGGCTTAATCTGATTTTTTTTAAAAAAATGCTCAGGCAGAGAACATGCTCTGCAATTAAATATTGATTGGGAATTCTCCCCAAGTACGTTTCCCCTCCATCTCCCCGCCTCCGCCGGGAGATGTCAAGTTCTGTTTCCTAAGCTGTCCCCATCCAGTGATTACGTTCATTAGGACACCAGCCTTGTGGTTAAAAGTACTTTCCTTGCCGCTGTACATTTAATTAGACAACTCTTTCCCAGAAATTATTTATAGCCGAGCTTGGGAGCTATTGTTAGGCCGAATGTAAATAAGATTCAAAGGGAAGTCCCAGGGCACCCCCGTGGCTGCGGAGCCGCTCGCTTCGTTGCATTAGCGCTGCTCCCAGCGCCCCTGATCAGCGCACGCTTCCCGGGGCTCCCGAGCCGCTCCGCGCGCTCGTTAGCAAAATGCGGCGCACAAGAGGCTGGGCACGGGGTTCTGACCCAAACTGCGACGCTCTGAGGGTGCTTTCCAGCAGGCCCTGGCACCCCCAGCATGCGGGAACGACGGGCTCGGGCTGCGGGAGGATTTAGGGCCAAACCCTGAGCCACGCAACAGGGGGAAACGCGACATTTAAATGACAAAAGCTCCGATTTCGGCTGCTTTTTCTGCAGCCCGCGGTGCCAGCAGACCGGTGGCCAAGGCCGCGCAGGAGCCGCCGCCGCCAGCGCCGCGGGGAGGCCTGTTATTTTAAACATATAATTGATTCTAATTCATCACTTATCGCTCGGTGACAGATTTTTATATCGGTTATTATCTCCGGCGCGGCACGGGGGCCCGCGGGGGCCGGCTCCTGTTGTTCGGCACTTGCTGCCACCGCGGCCCCTCCTGCTCCAGACCCAACGGCAGCGGCTCCATGGGAGAAAAGCTCCAAAAAAACCCCCATGCGCGGGAGCTTGCAGGCGGATGAGCCCCCGCGAGCAAGGCAAGCTTGAACCCAACGCTCTCCCGTGGCCTCCCTGCCCATCCAACTGATGGCCCGGGGCACAAAGCTGCAAAAAGGATGCGAGTGGCCACAACACACAAGCAAATCCCTGGCAGCCCCATCCCAAAACAGCTCGGCCGAGATCGCTGCGTTCTGCACCCACCTCTAGCGAGCAGGGATCAGTTTTGGAGAAGAAAAACACACGCGCACGCTTTCTTCCCATTAACTCAATGACACCCAAAAACCGCCACGCTGGGATTCTTCCTTTGCCGCCTTTAAGAGTCACTTTGCAATTTCCGTATTTCACTGTGGTGTTTTAGATTATTTTGAATTATTTCTACAACATTTCCCGACGCGAAGCGCGACGGCGAACATCACACAGAACAGCTACAAGGGTGTCATTATGTGACATAACATAAAGATTGAAACACTTTCCAATTTGATCTTATTTTAAAATCATTAAGGGCGGCTGCTGCTTAGTTCTGAGCGCAACATCTTGGATTTCTTCCTAGATCAAAGGGCGCCTTGTTCAAAATGTAAGGGAGCGGGTTGACACTGCTCAAAAATGGCGACAAAACCATTTCTTTGCCACACAAACAGCGGAGACTTTCATCTCAATGTCAAACCGCTTCATTACAACAACAAACAAAAGGCACTTTTATCTAAAAAGCGGGAGGCTTTAGTCTACTTTAAGCAGCAGCTGCCCTTAATTATTTAAAAAATGAAAGAAAGCACTGCAAGGATTAATCTGCCTTAGTGCTGGTACTAGCGACGGAGCCTAGGAACGTACGAGGAGCGGAATGGGCGAAACTTCCAGGGCGGCCAAACCCCAGCAAAACTTTGGGGAGGTGAAACGGCTTTTGGGGCGTTTTCCCAAAATTGTTTTCATTTTCAGGGCTCCCATGCAGCGCTGCGAGGGATGCTCGAACCGCCAGCAGCATCACCCAACGAGATGCCGATCAAGGGCTCTGCTTCTGGGACCACGTGCTAGGCAAAACAGGGGCAAAACGGGGTTTTTGGGGGAAGCTCTTGACGCGTTATGAGCTTCCTCCCCCACTTCCCCTAGGAATGACACTGCCGCTATCTCCGCTGCATCTAAAGCACACACAGACTCAGTTTAGGGACAGTTAATTTCCAATTCTTTCCAGATGGGTTGGAATAATATCCCCAGGTGGTAAATACATTATTAAGAAGGCAGTTTGGTGTGAAATTGGCTATTAAAATATAGATAAAGTTTAATATATTGAGCTCCTTGTCAGAAAAATCACTTTAGAGGGAGCTTATTATTTGTTTGATATTAAAAGAGTCACAGCTCTGCTCCCAGTGACAAATGGGGAGGGGGAGGAAATGCCACCAGTAATGAACAGAAGCTTTTTAACATTTAAATTTAGGTTTCCGGGCACGCCCATTTCTACCACAAACCCAGGCTAATGCTTTGGGACCCATGCCCAGCACCAGCATCCCCATTTCGGGGTATTTGACCCAAAATAATCACCTCCAACGTCACCAACCTGGGGTCCTCCAGCCAGACCCTGACTCTCTTCTCCACGACTCAGCAAAGGGCTCGAGCCAGGTCTCCCATTACGGAGACTTCATTAGTTTTACAAAATATACTACAGAGCACTTACTAGAGGGCTATGAAGTATCATAAATAATTAAAATTAAATTACACTTGTCAAGGAAACGAACGAACCGCTTTTTTACAATGCATTATCCTCTCGCGCTTATTTATTTATTTTTAAAGCGCTTGCTTAGGCAGCCACTGGGCTTTTATAGAGAGAGGTTAGGAAAACGTGCCCTTTGGGCAAAAATTAGCACCGAGTCGACGTTCACCCCGCTTAGCTGCAAAGCAGGAGGAAATGCAATTTAAACCAATGGTGCCGTGGTGCATGTCCCCACATTTGAAATCAACGGTGGTGTTAAAAGCATTATTAATCAGCATTATTATTACCTGGCAATTAGCAAACTTCTATAATTGGCACTTATTAGATCTCCCACTTGATGAGAATTTACTGTCTTTTTGAGGGGAGGCAAAACAGCAGCGAGAAACAGTTTAACTAATTCATTAAGCCTCCCAACAGCCCTTATAAAACAAACCCAAACCCAAAAAACGCAGTTTCTTACTGCCCGATTTTGCACGGAGCCTCCGAGCCCTAGAATTTGGTCCAGCTGCACGGGATGCAGCAGCTTGTCCCAGTACTGAACCACCCCCTCCCTCTGTTCCGCCCATTTATTCCATTGTCCCCTAAGCAGCCCCTAAAAGTCACTCATCTCATCTTGGGTTTGGGGCTCTTCTTGGCACTGAGCTGCACCAGAAGTTGCTTCTCTATTTTTATAATCCCGCCAGCCCGCCCGCCCGGCCTCTTATTGCAGTCACTTTCACACATGGCTTGAACGGCGCCCGACAACGTCCTTTCCTTAACGAAGCAAATTCTGCACAAATTAACAGCCCTTCGGGGAAAGGCAGAGGCAACCGCTTCTCGGGGTGGCCCCTTTCTGCAAGCTGCCCTTGCCGCCTAATGGCAGCGAAGGGAACACGGTGGCTTCGGTGGGACACAGGCTGTGGTCCCTCAACACAACTTATGGTCCCTGGATGCTGGTGGGACACAAGATGTGGTTCTTAAACACAAGCTGTGGTCCCTGGATGCTGGTGGGACACAAGCTGTGGTCCCCAGACACAAGCTGTGGTCCCTGGATGCTGGTGGGACACAAGCTGTGGTCCCCAGACACAAGCTGTGGTCACCAGATGCTGGTAGGACACAAGATATGGTCCCTAGACACATGTTATGGTCCCCAGATGCTAATGGGACACAAGCTGTGGTCCCTCAACACAAGTTATGGGTCCTGGATGCTGGTGGGACACAGGCTGTGGTCCCTGGATGCTGGTAGGAGACAAGATATGGTCCCTAGACACACGTTATAGTCCCCAGATGCTGATGGGACACAAGCTGTGGTCCCTCAACACAAGTTATGGGTCCTGGATGCTGGTGGGACACAGGCTGTGGTCCCTGGATGCTGGGGCATTCTAAGGCCTTCAAAAGGGAGGCTGGAGGAGGCCAAAAGAAAGCCCCGAATGCTGTCTGCTCTCCACCCCTGCTCTCAGTGCTCATCGCAGAGGCAAGCGCAAGGACCTCTTTTATGTCGGAACGGGTATTTCAGGGCACACGCTTGTAATTTATGAAGGCAGAGCAAGAGCTCCACGAAGCCACCGCGTATTCTGCTCACGTCCGCGCAGCGCGAAGGCTGCTCCCCATCGCCGTCAGGCACAGGGCCTTGGGCCAAAAAGATTAGGAGACGCCCCCATCTAAAAGGCTTAGGAATCTGTACCCAGCTCAGTTGCCTCCTCATCCCATTGTGTTTTCCCCAAGGACATGGCAGGGAGGAGGATGCAGCGCTCAGGTGGGATGTCAGGCAGGCAACGCGTGTTCCTCTAGGAAATATTTACGGAGCTGGCATTGGTTCCTCTCCCTTCCCGGCCCTCCCTTCGCTGACTTTTACGGTGTTCAAAAAAATCCACACATCCCTCGGTGAACCCCCTCGCTGGAGCCAGGCATGGAGTGATTTAACCTCTGTTATCTCCGCGATTAGCCCAGCCATGGAGCAGATAGTTGGCTCTTATCAGCCCATTAAAGAGTCAAAGAATGCTGGTACCAGTTTTTTATCTGCAAACCACACACAAAGCCCTGCTGATTATGCTATTAATTTGCTAATGAACCTGTCTTGCCAGACAGCTCCTTTGCAAAGAGGGAATTTTCATCTTTCTAGGGGGTCAGGCCCTGGGCTCGGAAGGCTTTTAGCCCCAGACTTCTGCGGGACCACTGTGAAAGGAGAACCAGGTTGAAAAGACCAGGTCTCACGAAGCCCATGGCGAGAGGAGCTTCTCAAATCAGCAAGGGCAGGACACAGGAGCAAAGGAGGTAGGAAAGCGTGGTTTGCTCTCATGAGGCTTGTGCACCACGACCAAGACGGGCAGAAATCATCCATCTCCTTGACCCACCCCTGCTCCCCTCATCCTGGGAAAAAAACCACTTTCTTTTCAGTTATTTTTAGGCAAGGGCAGCTGGATGCTGAAGTGCTGCTAAAGCTGCCGCTTGCACAACAAATTAAATGCGCAACCCGGTGCACTGGGAGCTGCACACGCTACGGACAAAAGGAACTTGTCATCACGCCCCCGCGCCGCTCGCTTGGCATCCGCACACCAGGCTGCTCCGCTGTCGCCTCCCTCCCTGACTCCTCCTGATAAGTGACAAAAGGCAGCGGATTCCCGCTCGGCCCCCCAAAGTCTCCATCTGATAGGCGCAAGTGCACTTTGTCTCCAAGCCTCCCGAGGCCTCCGGATGCAGGGAGATGCATGTGGAAATCGGCTGCAGGTAGGATCCAGCTTGGCCAAAGAGCCATGGAGGGGGAACTGAACCAAGGGTCACCCCATCTTATCCCAGTCCAGGGCACTAGATCAAAATTTCTTCCATTTAAATGCCTGGAAGCAAATGATTTCCCACCGACATTCAAGAGCTGCCGCTGTTCCTGTAGGAAACCTCCCTATTATTCCGAGCAATATGAGGCTTTTTTTGTATTCACACTTCTGGGCCTGGGCTACACTCTCCAAATCAGTCAAACCTGAACCAAGGTTTGATCTCAAAGCCAGAGCTGATATTAGACGAGAGTTTCAAAGTCGCAGCACCTTTATTAGATAAACCACTCGGAGCCTTTTCATTTGCATCCTTGACTCCTCAGAAACGAGTAACCCAATTTTCAATTTGCACTTTGATGCCTCGCGCCAAGTTTCCTCCGGTACTTCTGCAATTCCAGAGTGGGCTCAAAGTTTCTTTATACTAAAGCATTTTGAAAAAGTGAGGTAATCACGGCACCTAGCGGGGCATGCACCAGCTCGCCTAGCCCATCTGCTGCTGGAAATGACTCTCCAGGTCAATATGTGTTTTCACCGGAGAGCAGGTCATGCTCTAACGAGTCCAGGCTGGAGGATCTTTGCATTAAAGACCACACACACAGGGTCCACGGTTGAAAAGATGTAGGGGAGTGAGGCCGGCCTCCAGAGAGGCCGTCCCCACACCTCGCATTCCCGCGTAGATCCGCTTTTCCTGCCAACGAGGCAGTGTCATGCAGGCATCTCCATCCCGAAGGACGTCTCACAAGCCAGGAGCCTCCCACCAGGCACTGTCTTCCTCTCCCTTGACTACACCTCGCTATCTACCCAGTGCTTGGTATTTGAGTCTAAAGGTTAATTAAGTGTGGCTGCAAAAAAATGAAAGGCCACAATCAATTACCGTGTCTGCCTGTCCATTTGAGTCAATTTTTAATCATGGAGATTTGGTATTTGGGGAGCCATGGGATGACGAGAAGGGCAAAATTCTCTTTCTTCCTCTCTTTTTAAGAGGTATTTATTCTGGCTGGCTAATTCCCCAGGCCCCGAGCAGACAGCACGTGTTCCCCTGGCCCGGCCACCTCCTCGGCGAGGCTCAGGACCGCCCGTCCCCAAGCCCACGCTCACATTTGGGCCACCAAAACAGGACCCATGCTTGTCCCCGACGCCTCCTGCAACTGAGGGCAGCGCTCCCTTCAACGCCCCCCACTTTGCCTTTTGTAATAATTAACTATTTAAAATTCAAACAGTGCTAATCGCAGCAGTCCGGGCTCTGTTCTCATTACCCGGGATCAATTCCTGCTTAATATTCACCTCCAGGGGCGGATGTGGATGGAATGAGCGGCTGGTTCCTCCGGCGCGCGCGCGGTGCCCAAGCTAATGAGTGGCTGCTGCTATTGTAGTACAGTCACTCGCCTGTAATCAGTCAAAATAACAAGCAGCAGCACCTTCCCGGGACGCAAAGCATCCCACATAAATATACATGGACAGGCGGGCGCGCCAATGGACTTCACATCTCAATGAGATACGGCCGCGGCTCCGTGGCTGCACGGAAAAACTCAACACCTTGGAATTAGCCCCCGTCCTTCAGGTGTGTCCCACCTTTTCCTAGGGATGTGGCTGCATGGGGAAGCTCTTCCCGACTGAGTGTGAGTAACTCTCCTGGAATTAATCCTAGTGCATCTGGCATGAAACTGCACCGCGCTCCCCGCTAGCTTAAGTGACTCCAACAGACACATTGGCCTGGAATAAGAATGATCCAGAGACTCATTCCAGTATAAGTTATCCATATTCCCATCCATGGAAAGATATTCCATGGACAGCAATGGGAAATGGTGGATCCAGTGCTTGTCCATCCTCTCCCAAGGGCTCACTGTAAAAAGAAAAAACCCCGCAGATGCCTCCAGGCAGTTTTCTCGCCGGAAAAAATCAATAACTGGTATTAAAAAATGGATCCAGCTCCCATTGGAACAGACTGCTCGGGGCTCTGCCATAATTCTGCAGAACAGTCAATATTTACTGTAAGTGTCTCAAATAAAGATCGAGCTTCGATTTAGCGAGATCGTTATTGCGCGTTAATAATATGCCGATTGATTATTAAACATATTTACCCCAGGTATGAAAAATGGGCGAGAAGATGAAAGGGCATCTAATGCGGGAACATGATGTTAACTAGGCAACCTAATTGCACAGAGCTGCGTTAGCCAAATTATCTTTTTGCTATTAAGAAACATTTTATAAAGGCATTAAAAGGCTACAGAGAGAGAACTGATACACGGGTGCTCAGAGCAGTTGGGCAGGGGGACAAATCGCATCCTGGCGCTGCGCTGTATTTGCTTTTTTCGGTTGCGTGCTGCTAAAACAGCTTTTCCTGCCCCAAAACTAAGCTGGGACAGACCGCCCAGCACAGACAGACAGCCCTGCCAAGGGACCCTGTGCCCAGGTTAATGGGGACATTACGCGGGCCCCGTGTCCCGCTGCCACCCCAGCTCAGCAATGACATTTGCCTGAGATCCAAATACAACTTTTTGCTGTCTGAGGGTTTTTGCAGCATGTCTACAAATGTCACTTTGCAGCGAGGCAGACAATTCCCACTCTGAAAATACAGGGAAACGTCAATTCCTGCATGTTTTCTACCGTGCTCGCTTTACTGAAGAACTAGCATAACCAAGGAAGGTTTTTTTTTCTTTTTTCATTCTTTTTCCAAAAGTTTCCGAAAGCAAATGATTTTCATCTTGGATCCTTACACTTTCTGCCTCCTTTTGCCTCAAAATGAGGCTCCTTCCTCCACACTGCCCCATGCAAATTATGGAGCATCCCAGTGCAATAGCTCAGGCCACTCTTACCTAGTGCTGGAAGCTGCTCCTGTTTGGAATAATCTATCCCCATGGGTTGCTCACCACCAGATTTTGCTCATCTTATGCTGCAGGGTAGTCTTGAAGGCACCAAACTGGTGCTTCCCAGCCGGAGCGCACTGATGGAGGAGCATTCCCAGTGCTCCAAGCAGAGAAAACCCACTATGGTTGGGCAATAGGCACTTTTTAAATATGTATAGAGATAGATAGATAGAGATATAGAGAGATTTACACCGAAGAAAGCTGCCTGCTTCATTCGCCGCCTTCTCGGAGGCAGGGAAAGAATAAAGGTGCTGGTGCCCTCAGGCTTTCCACACACTGCAGTCTGATGCCGCGGGCTCATTTCCCCCCATGCCCACCCAGCCTCGGGCCCAGGAGTCCGGGCTCCGGCTGCTCCGAGGTGGGAATTGTCCCTGTGAACATCCCGGCGTGGATCGGGCCTCCCTGTAGGGCGGCTTTGGAGAGGAGCTCGCGGGAGCCGCACGGAGCGGCGCGCGGAACGTGACTCCTTTTCGGCGGCATTTGATGGAGCGGGAGAGCTCCCTGAGGAGGAGGCTGCTCTGCGGCAGCCGGCGCCGCTGCCAGAGGGAAGGTGACAGATCGGGTGGCAGAGAGCTCTCCGTTTGCCTCTCGCGCCCGCTGCCGGCATACAGATAATCTACGAGCAGCGGCGCGCATCCCCCGGATAAATGAGCCGGGCGAAGCCGCGTGGCAAACGCGCCTGCCGGAGCCTTCCCTCGGTGTCATCCATCTGCTGCTGAAGGTCAGAGGAGCCTCCGAGGATGGCATCATCACCGGGAGGGTGCGGATGGCGCGCGGGGCTGCAACATCCCCTTTTCCCGCAGCGTGACCGGTTGGGATGGGGACACGGGAGAGCTGCTGCCCGGCGATCCATCAACCTCCCCTCCAGGCAAGTCCTTATCTGCCCTAAAGCTCCTTCCCGAGTGCCCCCCGGGAACGTGGCAATGGCCTTAACTCCTCTGCTACAGTCTGCGCCAAAAGGATGCTCATGGAATCACCGAATCCGCCTGGGATGCTTCCTTCCACCGCAACACGGCCATGCCCAAAGACATCGCGGCTTCCTTCACACCGGCCTCCAAAGGCTCCGGCACAGGCTAATCCAAGCCTGGTACTTCTGGCATTTATCTCTGCCAGTCAAAAGCCATAATTGGTCCTCGCATTAGGGAGGGGGAAAAAAAATCGCCTCCATCCAAAGCCACCTCTGCAATCAATAAGGACTCGTCCTCTGCATGGTGGCCGTGGGCTCCCTGGGGCTGCTGCCAGCCTATTTTTCTTCTCTCTGCCCCATCACTTAGGCCAGGTGCTGAGCTTCACCCCCGGACACCCTCTCCCCCCCAAGCCGATCAATAACTAACCCTGTGCTAACGACCTCTCCATCCCTCTGGAGAGGCCGATCCGTCAGAGCGCCGCGATGAGCCCGGCGCTTGCTCATCCCTTCTTGGACAGTGACTAATTGCTGCCATTAGACGCAGAATTACAGACAGAGGATGCAGGGGGAGGGAGACGACCGACCCTATGTTTAATGCAACCGATGACCAAGCGCCCATCGCGGCCGCAGCGCCGGGGGAATGTTAATATGGCCAGCAGGTCCCCGCGTGGTCACTGCTCACCAGCCAAGCTGGGGAGAAGAAGGACTTGGAGGCACCAGCAAAGCTTCATCCTCACAAATGCAACAGGGCACCCCACCAGAGCACAGGGATCCACAGCCCGGCTCGCGCGCCAGCCGGGGCCCGGATGCAAGTTTGCAATTAGAGAACGTATAGAATTGAACTTTGCGCAGAACCTCTTATTTTATTTTTTCCCTATGGGCAGCAAATATTCATCCGTGCATCAACTCCTCCCTCGCGCTGTTGGTCGCACGCAGAGGTACCTGACGTCCCCGCTGCCTAGGGCACTGTTCTAATGAGGCAGGAGAAGGGCAATATTTTTGGCTTTTTTTTTTGTTTTGCAAAGCCATTTCAGCTGTCCCTTGTGGGAGAGGAATGCAGGAGACGTTTTCTAAATATATATACCCGTCTCTGTCTCAAGAGCAGTATCATAGGCGGCAGAGAGAGAAGGGAGGTGCAATTGCCCAGACAAAGAGGGATTAGAGAGATAGACAGACCAAGAGCAGAAGAAAAATGTGGATTTAAAGTGTTATTCATCTAGAAAGACTTCCAAGTGCTTTGCGAGCATAGCAAAACTTCACAGAATGATGCTCCGCAACGCGCCCACTCCACGCTCCCATTTATCAGGGCCCCAAGCAGCACACTAAATCTAACTAAAGAGCCGAGCTAAAATTATCTCAGGTGGAAAGAAGCAAAGCATAAGGTTTGGACTCACTGGCATTGCAGCAGGAGCCGCAACAACCCACAGCACCCTGTGCCGGGACCAGCGCTGCCAGCGTGGTCCATGTCCTCCCTGTGCTGGCACCAGCTTGGCCACGGGAGCAGGAATGTGGCATGGAAAAGGGTAGGAATCGGTGCTGAGAAATCCCTGCTTTCCACACAGGATCTCTTTCTACACGGAACCAACGCGTTCCTCACTTCTGTGCAACCGCAGTATTTTTCGGGGAGCGCTGACCTGCAAACACAGGAGCCAGCGGAGGATGCGGAGAGGAACAGGAGCCCCGCGCTGCCTCTCTCCCACCATCCCACTGCTCTTCCGCAAGGAATCGCCCAGGACGAGGTTTATTCTCGGCTTGATTGGCACACGCTTAATTAACGTTAATGGAGCCCTCGCATCATGATCAAGGAGAGACTGTGAACCCCAAAGTATACTAAATCTAAAGAATTACTGCAGAATTCATGGCCTAATTACAGTGTATTGTTGAAATACCACTTAAATACAGTGATTATTAAAAGCATATTATTGATTGGGGTTTAACTGCTAGGTAAATAAATCTACCAGAAGCAAACTGAGCTACAAATTCATTACCTTGCTGTAAACCCTCAATAAATATTTTTTTTCATGAATCAGTTGTTGTTTATTATACAATAAACGTCTTATTAAGTCAAAATTAATTGTGTATTTGGGGAAACTTCATCGGAAACTCCTTCCCTGCCCTGCCATATGGGTGCTTTGCCAGGAATTCTTTAATACCCCCTCTAATACCCAGGACAGGAAGGGCTGCCGCAGGTGGCTGGTGCCAACAAAAGCCCATCGCGGAGACAAGACACTTTAAGCCCAAATTATGATTTTTTTGCACTTTTCCCATTCTCTGAGCAACGACAGGTTCCCTAGCCGGGTGATTTTCCTAGGTCCCACAGCTGAGAAAGGGAGTATATGAATTCCTCCCAGGGCATGAACTATCATGATGAATAATAAATAAAATAAAAAGCAGCAATATTTTGCATCTACCAAGAGCTTTTCATCTGTACAGCTCAAAATGATTTACAACAAAAAGTAGAGTGTTAGAGGTGTTAGGAAAGCAGAATTTCCTTCCTCTGGGAAATCTCAGCAGTTCAACATTTGTTTTCATCTTGAGAAGGGGTGAGAAGTTGAAAGGTTTTTCTGGAACCGTCAGTTCCATGACACTAAGATTCAGAAACGGGGACTTTCTTCTTGTTTTATCAGACCTGGGCAGCTAAAAGCCTTCAGCTCTAAGCCTTACGCACCCAGGCTACCGGAAAACACCCTGCCAATAGGCCTGGCATCAACACAACCCCCTGAACACGCAGCTGGTCGGGCTCATCTCCCGCATCTCCTAGTCCCTTCGGATGCGGCCTCGGCAGCGGAACGAGCCCTGGAGGCACATTAGGCTCTCCCTTGCGAGACGCGCTGTTAAGATAACTCCATTACATGCCTTTCCTCTCCACTGCTTCTCTGATCCCAAGGGAATCAATATTCCCTCGTTACCCAGGCATGATGCCTCGAACACACGGCGAGTCAGCTGCCGTGTCCGGCCTTTGCGGAAGGTTGGACTGGTGCGCGGCAAAACGAGACTGTTGCCTCGCTCATATGTGTTTTCCCTGCCACGGCGTGTATCGGAAACACATCGGGAGCCCTTCCACCACTCCTGATGGAGAATTGATCGCTGGGCCATAAAACCAAACCGTGGTCCTCATCATAAATGAGGGAGCCGGCATTGCCAGAGCAATGGGGCTGCGGTGGAGCCCGTGCTGAGGGTGACGAGCAGCATCAACAACTAAATAGCTGCCTATGCTCTCCAGGGATGTAGGAGTCAGTGGGATGAACTGGATCAACGTTCAGTGTCCTCCAAGACCCCTAAGTCAACATAAATCCCTAAATAACAAAGCATGCATCCCACGCGGCATTGCCAAAGAGGGAACGGCCAACATGTCTACCTGGGACGTCTACCAAGGTGTCTCCTACCACGGAGCCGGGTACTGAGATACCCCCAGGCCTCTGCGCAAGGCAAGGACCAATTACACAGCAATCAATTTGGGGAGCGCTGAGGAGATAATGGAGTGATAAGAAACAGCCACCACGGATTTGTCAATAGCCCATCACGTCAAACCAACTTAATTTCCCTTTTTGATGGTGTAATTGGTCTCGAGGATAGCGTGTCGAGGACAGCAGATGTGATATACCTTGACTTCATTAAAGCATCTGACACTGTCCCATATGGCATCCTTACAAGGCAATGTGTGAAAGACAGCGTGGCCTGCACCACAGGTGGAAATGTCACCGGCTGCGGCTACACAAGGACTAGCTGTCAAGCGCTCGCTTGACACCCGGGTGGGCATTTCAGACGGATCCCTCGTCTGCCCTGGCCCTGATCCCATCCATATTTCAGCAGCGCCTGGGCTAACAAAACAGAAAATGTATTAGATCCTGCACAGATGAGCCTGGACGGGGAGAAGCGGTGCACGCTCCAGAAGCTGGGATTAGAATGCAAAACGCTCGCGACAAATTAGGCAAACAGCTGAAAATCAGCAAGATGGAATTCAGGAAAGACACCTGCAAAGTCACGCGCTGAGGAGGAAGAAATCGGACGCTGCAGAGAGAGCAGGGCTGCAGAGCAGGGCCTGCAAACACGCGCCAACCGCAGCGCAGACAAGCCAGCCGGGGGAGGCCGGAGCACAGGAGGAGGCCAGTTTTGGTGCCAGGTCCTAAGGAAGACACAAGCACGCTGGAAAAAAGCTGTCTTCACACTTTAGGCAGGCCCATATATATACAGACATATATATATATATATATATCCATCACTGCAGGCAGCTAGAAAGCAGCCTCCTGTTTGAAAGCTCTTTTTATTGCTAAATGCCACCACGGGCTCAAGGTAGCAACAGGTGGAGGAAGAACTAAGGGTTAGACAAAGTTTGGGCTGATATTTTCAAAGTCAGCTGTGAGACAGATGTCCTGTTCTTATTAAAATTAATGGGAACACAGCATCCCCATCTCCCAAGTGACTTTGAAAAGCTCATCCTCACTTCCCATTTTCTGCCCAGCGCCTCCACCACCGCCTCCCTCTTTCCACTCCTGGGCCGGTGAGAGAATCTGGGTTCCAAAAACAACATTTGCAGCAGAATAAATTATTCTCTCTTCTTTTTTTTTTCAGGCTCAAGCTCATCTCCTGTTCGCCCTTTAATTTACATATGTATAAATAATTGCACATTAGGAAACAAAGAAGCGAGGAGGAGAGTTGAGAGCTCAGGTGGCACCCGGGGCACAGTCACACAGGGTCCCCAGGCAGATGTTGGGACCGGGGTTGGTTCTTTCACCTGCCAAAAGCAGCTATTTCTCCCACTTCCCAGATGAATTCTCCCTCTTCCGAGGATGAATTATCCACCAGGAACAGCAGCTCCCAGGTAGCGGGACACGGAGGAGAGGGGAGGAGGTGGAGAGAGAGCGTGCGTGTCAGCGGCAGGAGAAACATCCTTGTGGGACTAAATTGCATTCAATATAATAAACTATCATCTCGAAACGAGTGCGCCAATTGAGTTTTGATGTAAACACTAATATTTTCTCCACTCCGCTATTCTCTTCCAGGGAGATCTCATGTTTATTTCACTATGTGTCCTACCTACTATTGCACTCATACATCAAAGGGTTCGAGGACAAGGAGCCTGATTTTGAAAACATTATTCTTTTAAAGATTTATTTGCTCGTCTTGACCACCTCCTCGGCTGAAAGGGAGACGCTCGCCATAAATTATTTTAATGCCCTATGTAAAGCATGCATATGCACACCACCTCTTAGCAAACTTTGGGAGAAGAGATTCCCTTTGCTCCTTATCCGTCTTGGCTCATGGGTATATTAAGTGACTTACCGAAGTCCTAAAAACACTGGGCTCTAAGGAACGGCACATGCAAAATCAGCCGCCCGTTCCCTCTGCCCCTTTCTGCAGCAGATGCTGGAAGGCACTCAAAGGAAACTGCATTTATTTAAAATTAAATAAAAGGAGCTAATTTTGGCATGCAAGAAGGCAAGCACCTGTGGGACTCCTGGCTTCGGGGCACTGCCAACACACGAAGAGTAATGAAGTTAAGGGAGCAATTAAGGAGCTGATGCAGGCACTCCGTGGGCGGCACGCGCTTCCCAAAGGAGACTTCATCCCTGGCCGTGTCCGAGTCCTCTCCCCACTTGCTCCCGTTACCCATGGATGCTGCTCAGAGCATCGAGGCACCCTCACTGCCCTGCTTTCCCACTCGAAAATGGGGAGAACAAGCCCTGCTGTCCTGCTGGGCCTTCCCAAGAGGGAAGCACAGCAGGAGCAGGATGCTGCTGGGGTCTCCCGATCCCGCAGGACCACGCGAGCGGGAAGCGAGCACCCGGACACGCGGCCGGGCATCCTCTCCCTTCACGTTCCTGCAAGGCGCGCGGCGGGGACCGGGGTTTAATGCGGGGGATGCCGGCGGCGAGGACGGAGCTCTGGCAGCACCGCGTGGCAGGGCTGCAGCACTACAGCCCGCGCGCTCCCGCACGCAAAGTGCCAAGCGCCTCGGAGCATCCCTGCCGCGGCGGCCCCGATGCAGCCCCGGGAGCGGGGCTGGGAATGCGGCCCAGCCCTCTCTGCATCCCAGATCCGCCCGCGCCGCTCCGGCTCTGCAAGCCGCTTTGCTCCTCCGTGACTCATCGATATTTGGAGGCCGGAAGGGACAATTCTGATAATTTTAGCCTGACCTTTTTGCAGAACACTTGCAAAACGCGGCGTGGGCAGATTGGGTACCAGGAGCGGGCGGCTGGCCGGCTCCTCGTCCCTGCGCCCTCCCGAAGCTGGCGAGGAGGAGGACGAGGAGGAAGGTTGAGAGGTGCCAAGCATCTTCTCATCCCTTCCCAAAGTCTCCCCCTGCGGTGCCTGGCCTCCTCCCGTGCGGATGCAAATGGAAGCAAAATAAGAAATGCTCCATCACCCCAGCCCAACACAAACTCCTGCTACTCCTTTTCTTTCTCCCCTCAAAAAGCCAGAAGGGAGGACTGCAGAACCTCTTTGAAACAACAGACCGAGCGCCCATCACCGTGGCCTCCCGCCACCTCCAGGCTCCACCAGCAGCCTCACCTCATCAATAATAAATACATCGGCGATACGCATGCCAACTTGCCACTGATTTGCCTTGGCATTTGCACGGGGACGGAGCAAGAATGAAATAAAGTCCGTTTTGGCGCAGAGTAATTTAGGGTATTACCACCAGCATCTGAATTACAAATCCACCTCTCATTACTGGTATGTTAACCAGGAAAGGCAGCCTCGAACAACATGCAAGGCAGGGTTTATTAGCATGCATTTGCATAATAATTAGCTCTGCAGCAAGCAAAGGCTGGTGTGCCTTTCAAAAAGCCAACTTTCAATGTCAGCATCCGAGCCCACCGCCAGGTTCATCCCAGGGATGCTCCTATGGATGCAGGGCTTGCGGATGGAGAGGGAGCATCCCGTCACATCCAACATGGTCCCTTGCAAGGTGCTCCGGTTCACTGCATCCTCTGGAAGCTCCTCATTGCCTAAAGGCAACATCCCATCCCATCCTGCTTCCCATCCACCGAGGAAGCCTTTAGACTTGGAGAACGCGCTTGGAAGTGAGGCAGAACACGGATATTTCCTATCTCCCAACGTCACCACGTGGAGGGACTGGCTGGAGGACGGCTGCTCTCCAGGCTGGCACTTCCCAGGGAGCCTCGTGCCAACAGTAAAACCCCTCGTGGGCCAAAATGCAAAAATAAAAGGGAAACATGAGGCTATTTTAGTCTTTCTGCTGAGACAACAGGTTTCATTTTCCAAGGCGTTGCTATTTTTTCCTCTAAGGAAAAAACACAAAACCCAGGTGCATTGCAAATGCAAATGCATGCATTTTAAAAAGCCAAGCAAAGCACATTTGCTGCTGGGGGGAGTGTGGCACTTTATGTCTCCAAATGCAACTTTTTCACAGCTTTTCAGCAGAAGTCGGGCCTGGAAAAGCTCGCTGCATTCCCGCCGGTGCTGCAGCTGTGCCGGCTGCACGCGGACACGAGATGGTGCTGCTTCCCCAGGCATGGCAGGGATGCAGCAGGCAGGAGCCGCGGGGAATTGCTAGGGATGCAGCTCCCAAGGAACAGGCACTTGGAAGATGCTGCTGCTGCAGATTCAAAAGGAGTTATCGGCTCTGCTGCCGGGGAAATCAGCCGGGCTAAGATAAGAACCAGAGCAAATATTTATTTCAAATCTACACTGACCGAAACCTGAGTGCTTGCGGGTGGAATAATTTCAGTGAACTCTCTCTCTATATATTTGTTAAATGGTTCCCTGGGCTTCTTGCATAGGTTGGAATAGCTTTAGCTGGGACGGATAAATCCCGACTGCTCATATGCAGCTGTCAAAGGGATGGGGTGGAAACGCAGACAGGAACAAACAGAGGAACAGCCATAAAAATGATATTTGTGCTGTTTCAGTACGGACCACAGTGGTTTTGAACCCTGCTAACCCGAGGGGCTCGCCGAGCCTTCCTGCCTCACTAGACATGGGGTAAAAGCGGGGGAAGACCCAAGAACTTGGCATTAGCACATGATATTCAGTACTTAACTTCAAAGCTCTCTATAACCACTAGTCTGCCCAATGCGGTACGAATTATCCACATTTTAGAGATAGGGAAAAACGGAGCCACAGAAGCCAAGTGACTCACTCAAAGTCACAGAGTAAATAGGAGAGTGGAGATTAGAGCTAATGAAGGAGCAGAGATCTCCCCCTCCCGCCCCACCGATGACCACGGAAAACAGCACAGAGCCAAAATAACGCAAAAACAGGCAAACCTGGCACGATACCACATAGGGATGAAGGAAAGACTCAGCTGGGTTTGGCTTTGGGGATAGGGAAACAGGTGGGAAACACTAGACTATGATCCATGAGGTCCCGTGGTACCTCCACCTGGATAATTTTTAATTCTCTTCCCTTTTCCCCCCTATACTGTTAGATTACCGCCAGCTTATTTGTCTGGCTAGAGGTTAATGAAACACTAATGATGTTAATGAGCCTTTCACGCTGCAAGTTTTTTTGGGAAAGAGATATAATAGCTGTTTCCCTTCCCTTCTAATCTCTCCCATCATTCGGGAGTCGCAGGGCCAAAGCAATTAGTGGCTCCAGCTCCCCTCTCGGGAGCAGCCCAGCAGGACAAGGAGGGGAAGCCCATTAAACCCACTCGGAGGGTGAGGATGCACCTGGGCTCGTGCAACCCACCAAAAGGCGAGCGCTGTTTTGGGGGGAAAGCAGGGGAAATGAGCAACCCGCTCGAGCTGCCATGGTGGTTTTTATTGATGGATGCGCGGATGCCAAAGGGCGCACGGCTAAATTATGAGCTGGCACTTACAAGGAGCGAGGGCTCTGGCTTGTGCTTCCATTAGAGGGTATCTATCTGCATTTAAAGCTGTGGCGCTCTGATAAGGAGAAGGGAGGAAGCTAGAGAGACCTCAAAAAAATTGCCTGGACGAACTCCGAGATAAGACTTTTCAGGCAGACAAAAAAAGCCTGTCCTGATTTATAGAGCCTCGTCCGTCCTTGACAGCACCTCTGGAGCTCCTGAGCCCGGCTGCGGACAAGAAAGTTCCATCACAAACGTGTGTCCTGCCCCCAAACTCTTTATCCAGACAACCTGTCAACCTACCACAGCCAGGTCCCCGGCTGACACGGACAAGGCAGTGACACAAGAGCCTGCGTTTTATTTTGGCTTGCTCCTCTCCCCATTCGCAATGACCGCGGTGCTTTGTTCCTGCAATAATAAAGACCCCGGGTGCCTCAGTTTCCATTTTTCGCTATCGTGCCATTCAGCCGGCGTGTTTATTTACGGCCGCCACAAAGTGCTTTCGTGAAAGGATGCCATTAGGCTGCAATGATGCTCTCTTGACATTGAGATCCGAATCTGCACAGACGCCGCGCAACAACTCATCTTTATGTTTGCCTCCTTGTCTTAATCCCTTTTCTTTTATTATTATTATTATTTCCACTGCAACGAGTGCCAGCGAGAGCGAGGCAGAGGGGCACTTACAGCACAAAGACGCGAAGCGGCTCCAGCAGAGGCCACAGATGGTATGGGCTGGCTTGGCTAATTCTGCCCTCGTTTAGGGCAGCTGTTGGTATGCACGCTCTTAACAAGTCCATTAACATAATAGGGCCCCAGACTGACAAGGGCGCAGTAATGGAATTATTCCCGTTTAGGATGTGCCGACAGTTCTCCTGCAAAACGCGGCGGGGACGGAAACCTGGAAGAAGACTCAGTTGCACAAGCCCAAGCGCGCAGCAGCTCGTGGATGGGCAGCCGCTCGCTCCCAAGGGAATGGCACCAAGGTCAAGGCCTCCAGTCCGGCAAAGAGCACGTGGTGGCCAAGCGAGCACCACATCTGAACTCACGGCCGCCTCTAAAACCCGACTGCTCATTGCCCAAAGAAGAGCCATGAAACTCAATACCCTAAGGACGGCAACTGGCGCTCCACGAGCTGCAGAGCGCTCCGGGATGAGCCCGGCAAGCACAAGGTGCAACCCCACAAGCCCTTCTGCTGCTCCCTTCCACCTCATGCTCCTCGTGAGCCTCACGCGGGCACACGAAGGGACGTTTGGGTAAGATCTGGCATCTCTTGGAGCTGCCAGCGCCGGCGTGTCCTTCGCAGGCACCAGCTCTCTAATTAGTCCTATTGGTTTCAACAGTTCCGCGGACGCGGTAAATGCAATATTTAACACCCTAGAGGGAAGCCTTTCGCGCCGATGCCTCTTTCATCATCTCTGCCCATCTGGCGCTCACTTGAAGCTCACAGAGCACCACCTGCTTGGGAGACAATGAACTTGGGCCATTTCTCCGCTCCTCGGGATCGCCCGGACCCCCAGGAACGGGGTGCGGGGAGCGGAGCTCATCTGCGCTGCGCTCGCTTTTCTCTCCCCTGGCAGCAAATCTCAATGTCAAATGTATTTTACTATTTAAATTCAGAGAGCAATTATGATTGCAAGCATACCTCGCTATCCATCCATGAAGGATGCGTTGCGAAAGGTGTGACGGATACCGGGTCAACAGGGAGCGATTCGAGGCGATTTTCCCCATAAGAATCGCTCCACAAAAGCAGGGCCTATGGGGGAAACCCACACAACTGATGCACAGAGACAGCACGCGCCACGACAAGGACGGAGAGCAAACTTCTGAGCGCTGCACGTCTGCCCACCACCATCTCTCTCAGATCACTCAACATCCACCAAGCCAACCAAGGATGACGGACGGAAAGGCACCATCAGAGGCAGGTTGACGTGATGCAACCACGCGCCCGTCCCACCAGAGCATCCCAGCCGGGGCAGAGCAAAACCGGGAATGCGGCCCACTAAAAGACTTTGGCTTTTTCAGCCCAAACGCTACAGCCTGGTTCGAAGGAGACATCTGTAGGAGAAGAGCATCTGGAAATGATTAGATTCATTCCGGTGACTGACGCCTGCTAATAACCTGTGAGATGGGTTGAGGATACCTGCGTTGTCGTCCCGAGCGATCTACAACTTCATTTTCCATCACCCTTGTCACTCAAGGACAGCGGCAAAGGATATTATTGCTGCTGTTATTGTTGTTATTATTATTTAAGCTATGCAGCCACAAATCTGCAGGCGCCGGGGCTGGGAAGCCGCATTTCACTAGCGGGATTTCTCCTTCAGACCAGAGGAAAATTCACCGCGAGGATGGGGTCTAATGTGTTTTTCTATGGCATTAAAACAAGCTCCCCTTACGGAGCGCGGCGTGTTAACCGGCGGCTGGAAGGACGGAGCCTTTAACCTCGCGCCCAGCCACGGAGGCAGCGGTGCGGGGAAGATGGATGGATGCTCATTCCAAGGGAAACACAATAATCTCCCCCGTCCGCAATGCTGGAGCGTATTTCTCTCTGCAGAAACCCAACCAGCCGCCCGCCGCCACCAATAAATAAATAAATATCCATGCCAGTGCTCTACAGTGCCGAGGGCAGGGAAGTCAAAGGACATTATAACTCCTTAATTACATCAGGCCAGCAAAGAAAAGAGCTGTCATTCCGTCCTCTTTCCCCTCCAGGGAAGAGCTCGGTATCTACCTTGGCCAGAAGCCCCTTAGGAAAGTTGTCACAACATATGTCTCCACTGCGATTCGTGCCAGGGGTGGCTTTAGTCCTCTATTAATACTCCCCACCCACTATTTGCTGCACTCATGAATACACAGGGATGCACCCGGATGTGCCTTTCATATCCCACCTGCAAGGAGGAATTGGGGGGGGGGGAATCCCCAAGAAATAAATGAAGAAATGAAAAAAAATAGAAATGAAAACAGCTGTCCAAAAGCCACTGCGCACCTCCTCAAAGATTCCATTACATTCCTATATTGAGCTTTTCCTTTATCGGGACCGCTATAGAAGTAGTGATGGGAACAGCCAATAGCGCTTTCGATTAAAAATGTATCAGAGCGTTTTGTGATTTTAAAAGCAAACAGGCGAGGGAGGCGTATGAAATGTTAACACGCACGTGAGCGGGCTTGGTTTATTTTGGGGGGCTTTGGTGCACATTTGTCAAACGTTTCCGGCTACAGCTCAAGTTTGGGAAGAGGGAAGGCCCCAAAACACGAAGGTTTGTGAGTGAATCGGGTGAATAAGGAGCCGTGGCAGAGCGGGGCGGCCAGAAAAAGCAGCACGCGGCTCTTCAGCGCGTCCTGCTGGGCTAATGGCCGGGCTGGGTTTATTGCCAGCGTTTAAGGAGATGCTGATTAACAGTATGGGCCTCACGGGGCAAAAAGAAAAGGAACTTGGTGCAAGGCTGCAAACAATTACTACTCTTAGGTAATCACTGTTTTACAGCCCGGGCACAGGCATAAATATTGCATAATGCCGGGCTCAGCACGTAATTGGCAGATATTATTCAGAGCGGGTCGCTAGTGCCTTGGCAAGAGCCGTAGAGCTCGTCACAGCTCACGGGGTCAGCGCCTGGATGCACGGAGGATTCCCAGGGAAAACGCAGGTAACGCAAGGGGCACGTGGGCTATTTCAAAAGCCATCTCGTATTCGACCCGGTGCTGGGTAAAAGCCCGAGAAACCAGGCTCCAAGTCCATCCCAGTTAGTGAAACAGGGAAAACACGGCCAAGCGAAACATGGGATGCTGAACTGGAAGGAGCAGGGCTCTGCGCAGAGCCTCTGTGCAGAAACACAGATTTGCACAGCCCCAAAGTGCCTTTTTCTTGCTAGAAAAAAAAAAGCTTGGAAAGCGAGCGAGGAAGCTGCAATGCAAATAGCAGTCCACGGAGCAAAGCGCAAGGGCTGTGGGATGAGCGCGCGCTTTGGCCGGGCCTCCCGGCCTCCCTCCTCAGGGGCGGTTTTGCTGCGAGCCATCTGGTGCGCGCGCCGCGGCGAGGGGCGCAGATGGAGCCCTTCTGGGGTAATTCTTCAAAACGAGGCGCCCGAGCACGACGGGGCCATATGCCGAAGGGCCGAGAGCCGCCGCGCCGCCCGCCCGCCTTGGCACGGCCCGAAACACCTTGCAGAATGGCTGGAATTGCAAAATCCTCCACTCGAGGAGGCCTCGAGGCCTCAACTCCCGAGCAAAGAAAGGAAAATTGAGGGGCGAACGCAGCTCTGAGCGAGTCTACGGGTAATTCCTTGAGGGAATTACCCTCATCCGCCTGGAAAAATCCCCTCTGTTTAAAAGCCAAGGGGGCCCTTCTCCCTGCTGCGCTTGCGCTCTTAGAGATACCTACATCCTTAGAAGTCCCTGCCTTGGAAGAGCTGCCGAGATTGAGACGGGTGGTCTACAAAGCAAGGGGATTTTTGCAGGGTGAAAACCACTAATGGCCATTCTCAATCAGGCAAGAAACCGTCACCAAACACTCCAGCCCTGGCTGGATTCCTAACACATTTTCTCCTGATTTATTTGCCCCTCCTGCCAGGGCCCTTTCCTTCTTTCCTTTGCAATTTTCCAGGATGGATGCAACCACATGCATCACGCCCTCCCGAGAGGCCTCACCTGGGACATGCATGAGCACTCGCTGAATTCACAGGAGCACCCAACAAGCGCACGCAAGAGCCCCCAGCGCGCGCGCCCCTGCCACGATGACGACGATAAGGAGGCGCACAGGAAATCCGAGACGCAGATTTTACGGAGATGCAGCTCAGATGCTCCCGGATTCCCCATGCAGAAGCAACTTTGCGGGGATGTGTCCGGGCAGCCACGTGAGCTTCCCTGGGGAAGCGCTGCCTGCAGCTCCTTCCAGCACCGATTTAGGCACATGAAATATTCAGCAAGGCCCGGAATAAACACACACGGGGTGTCACGGCCCCTCCGGGAGGCCCTGGTGACACTCACAGGTTTCCTGGGGGTTTCCAGTGCTACGGAAAGGCCAAGGCTGAGCAAGGGGACAGCAGCGGCATCTGGTTTCCCCCACAAAACCAGCCCCTCTTCCCCCATATATACCCCGAATTGTGACTTTTTTCCACGGCACAGAGTGATCTGCTCTGTAATCAAGGGAGCGCTAACGTGCTAGCGCTGCTAAATTGTAATTAATTTCCCCCTAATTGATGCGTGGGAATATCCGGGACCCTCATCCTACCTTCAATTCCTTTATACTGTGTGATTTGACAGGTTAATTTGGAAGTAAAAGTTGGGTTCTTCGCACCGATCCAAGCAGAAGCCCCAGAACACAGCCCGCTGCCTCGTTGTGCGCAGCGCAATGGAAAGGGCTGCAGTGAGCGCAGAGTCGTCACCATCATCATCTTTTTAATTTCACTAATTTCATTTCTGCCCCCACCCCTCCTGGAAGATAATAGAACCTTCATTTCACAGTCCAGGAAATTTGGCAGCAGCAGGTGATAGAGACCCAGGGAAAGAGGGAAAAGCCGCATAAGGATCCTGCAGAAGTGACATGCAGTGCTCAGCTCTCATTGAATCCGGGGCTATTTTTCCTCTGGCATCCAACGGGAGCGTCCATTGCACCCGAGCTGCTCCTCCCGGAGCGGACGCTGGCACAAATGCAAATAATTTGCACTTTTTTAATGAGAAGTTCCCTTGAAAGATGCCCCTCTCCCACTTCTTGCATGGAGCTGCTTCCCCACTTCACAGATTGCTCCCCACAACCAACGTGTGGATTCAGTGTGGGAGCAGTTGGGAAATGCCACCCCCCTGGTCCATCAGCACTGACAGGAAAGGGCTTCCGGCAGCTTGGCTCGATTTCCCTGCTAGGAACACGATAAAAGCTCCGGGAGCCGCGGGAAGAGGAACTAATGACACCCTGTGTATTTGCCAAGGGAACTTCAGTGTCTTACAGGCAGATTCCTGGCAGACAGTCAAACTTCCATACCAATAGCTGAGGATATTTGCTGGAAGCAAAGTTGGGATAGCAACGTGCATAGGAATACTGCTCTTCCAGGAACGGCTGCATTCTGGAGCTTGGGGGACTTTTTTGGTGGAAATTTACG
>VZSV01000094.1:993537-1020764 GCA_013398735.1 Nothocercus julius | reverse complement strand
AAAAAAAAAAAAAAAAAGGTGATTAGGAATGTAAAAAACATTCGTTCGTGCTTGCGGTTTATGTCCGCATCCCAACAAAATCCCATTCTAGCAGTAACACTGAGGACATTCTGCAAATGCCAAATTTAAGGGAATTATCCCAGACTGGAAGCAGTGGAAAGGAAACAAGGAAAAGCTGGAAAAACTGAGAGTTGGAAAGGCCATCAGGGAAGTCTTAACCACCATATTGCAGAGCACATTAAATATAACCAGACAGTGGAGGTACTCCGGGAATGGCGTCTCCTGTTGCGTGTTCCAGCCCATGTCCCTCTTTCCATCTATTCTCCATCTATTGCCTAGCATAGAAGCAAGACCAAGTCCAGCCAGTACAAAAGGGAAAAATCGGCATTTCCCGCTCTCCCAAGGACCTGAATCACCAGGGATTCTCAGTGCAACTGTCCCCTCGCCACAAAGTTCCATTTCCCTGCGCCACACGCGATGGATGGGGGTACCAGAGAGCCCCCCACATATATCCCTATTTCCCAGCCCTTGGCTCAGGGCTCTGCAAATGAACACCGTACATCTCCACTTCCCCTAATGTCACCTGTCAGAAGCTCCGTTCTTCCCAGGAAGAGGATCCCGCATCAAAGCGCAGTTAAATGGGGTGTAAATGCCTCTTTCACGCGCAGAAAATGGGCTGGTTGGCAGTAATAGGGGGAACTGTAAATGCTGTCAGCGGCCACATTTTGTTTATTGATTTACGCCGTGTAATGGGATGACTCGATTTGAATCATATACGCAGGTGCCATGTCCCATTCATCGCCATCGGATTTAATAAGAGGGAGGTTGCAGGAGCTCCATAGGGCTCACGTGGCCCCTGAGCACCTCCGGCGCACTCCCTGTGCACATCCCTGCCAAAGCCCTCGCGTTTAGGGGAGCAAGGAACAACGAGCTAACGACGGAGTCTCCAAGTGCCTCATCTCACCCACACCACCCAAATCCCGCCCCGGGCTTGCCCCGGTGTGGAAAACCCAAAGGATATCTCGCTCTGTGCATGATGCAGAGGGATTAATTCCCCTTGCTTAATATCTGCTACCTCGGCCAGCTCCCCCTTCCCCGAAACGAAGCCCATCAAAACCCTCTAACCATATCACCCCAGCGGTTATGGTGCCAATTAGGAGAGAGTCAACCATTCAAATGGCCAAGCAAAACAAGGCAAGTGACAAGTAATTTAAACCCTGCTGGGCACTCTCCTTCCAACGCAGACCGCTGCGATGCAGCCGCCACTAATTAGAATCCACTCAGAACGCTGGAAAAACCCTTAAAATCCTGCTCCAGGTGCAAGGCGCGTAGCGAGAGCGTGTTATGTTTATCCCGGCTCCCGCCACCCAAGGGTCCCAGGGTGGCTGAGTGCCACCCTCGCCTGTCATACAGGGATACAGGGGCAGAGCTTGTCCCACGCTACGCACTGACCCTGCGACAGCGGCAAAAATAGCAGGTCCTGGGATGGCAAAACCTCCCTCGCGGGTCTGCCGAGCAACCCAGGCGAGCGTGATGCAGGGCTGGCTCCTCAGCAGCTCCCTGCCTTCCCCCGCCGCGCGAGCGGAGCTTCTCCGCTCGCTCCGAGCCAGGGGGCAAAGCAGGATGCAACCCAAAGCTGCAGGGCATGACGGAGCCAGGGCCGCCGCAGGGAAACGCTGCACGGTGCCGGCTGCTCCTCCAGCAAGCTGCCAAAATGCTCCTCCCGCTTGTTCCAAAACACATCCCTGGGACCGGGGCCGCTTCCCTTCCGATGCTCTGCTCCCCACTCAGCCAAGCGAGTAGTGGGAGGCGAGGGCGGCAACGTTTCAGGTCACGCTTCCCCTTGAAATACCATCACTCGGAGCAATGAAGCTGTCACTTTTTGTATTTTTAGTTTTTCAAACCTTATATTTCACTCCACCGCCAGCTGCCGAAAAGGACGAGCGAAAGGCTGAAGCAGGGAGCAAAAAATCAATACGCGGCAGGAAGACAGAAGATCTGTTTCTATTCTTCAGCCCTGGGTGCCTAGGGAATGTTGCTGCAAACAAGGTTGTGGGCTCCTGCTCTCCAGCTAATGCCAAGTCCTGCAGGTGCCCACCTCCGTGGTCACTCGCAGGGATGCTCACTAGCAGGGAATGGGAGAAGGTTCGGATGGGCAAAACAGAAATGGTGAGCTGCAGTAGATGGGTGTCCCTGGTGGGACCTGGATCTCACCAGACAGCACCAGTGTCTCTTGGAATAGAAACCAGACCCCTTCCCCATGCGACGCAGCTGAAGAAGGGAACTCCTAAGCAACAGCATGGGGCGATGGTGGCTGCTCTTTGCCCCGTTGGCAACTCCATCCATCCATCCATCCATCCATCCATCCATCCATCCATCCATCCATCCATCCATCCCCTCGCTCCATCTGGGCCCCGTCGTGGCTAGAGTGCTCCCACTTCCCCATAAATCAGGGGGGTGAGGAATCAGCACGGAGCATCGGAACTGCAGAAGCAGCAGCACTGCAGTCATAAATCAGGGCCTAATTCAATCTTGTGAGATGCCTCGTTTGATTAATTTATGTCAGCGCTTTCCGTTCCATCAGCGGCTGCCGTCCCACTCCGCTCCGCATAGGGATGCTCCGCAATCCCGAGCCGGACAAGCCCCAGGGCCTTCCATGGGACTTGACCAAGCCTGACCTCGTGTCCTTGGTGGAAGCACTGGGACGCAGCCCCCCGCCACCAGCATCTGCTATAAGCCGATGGCTTCCTACCCTTCCTGGAGATGGGCTCCTGGGATACAAGAAACTTCTGCCTCTAACACCTCCGCCCATGGCAGAGACTGTCTCTGCTTCTGGCCAGGAGCTGCCTTTCCCCACGCATCACTCCCACTTGCACGACCGACAGCATCCAGCACCACCTATGAAGAAAGCCTGGCTTATTTTAAAATGCCTTTTTTTTTTTTTCTCTGCTTCTCCACAGCTGGAAAACCAAGTGCCTGTTGCAACCATGAAATAAGGATGGACCTCACTGAAAAACCCAGATGCTGCATCTGAGCCTGAGCTTCCTGAGGGAAAGAAATTACTGAGCTAAATGAACATGGAACGGAGGAGAAAAAGAAGCCAGCCCGCTGCTGAAGCACCCGATAATGAGATCCTGATCAAGAGCCGCATAGATTAGCTGGCATCTCCGGACAAGACGGGCTAGGAGTCAAATCCACACGGATTTGGAGCGCCGGCCAGCGCGCATCCTGCGAGCAAATTACCGATCCCCCTCTCATTTATTTAGCAGGGAGCCAAGAGGCGGCGAGATCGGTACCGGGGCCATCTGGCCTTCGCCGCATCTCTGCGGGAGCTCTCCCTCCTCCCTGCACGCACTGAATTAGCAGGAGCCTGCAAGGAGGCAGCAGCACGTGCCGGATTCGGCTCCGCAACTTTCCGGAGCCGTCTTTGGGGCTGGTATATAGAGGGGCCAATTCCTTGAAATAAATCGCCGGGTCGGAGTGTGGAAGCTAAGCCGAGGCAGCCCTGCCAGTTTGCGGGCCTCCTGCACAAGCGTGAGCACGCACCTTTAGCAAGCGAGCATCGCCTGCCGCTCTCCTCCCGAAGGTGCCAAAGCCCTGGCCCAGCTGGCCTGACCCGGGACAACTTGGTTAGCATCAAAGCGCGCTCAGGTGAAGCTGCCAAGGACCTTGTTTCACGGGCTAGTGCAGCCCAAACCTTCCTGATCTCAGTGCCAGGTCCCCGGTCAGAGCACGCGGGCTCCCTGCCCTTCCAGGGGCTCGCAGGAGTTTTTTGGGAAGCCAAAACCTCCCAAAGCAGATGGGCAACGGTGCTCAAAGGAATCCAGAGGAGCGCTGGGCAGCTCCACGCGAGCGACAGAAGGTTGGGAACAGCCGGGACCCGCGGTCTACGCTGTGCCCAGGCAGGTTGCGCCCACGTGAAGAGCATCTCCAAAGCCAAACCGCAGGCGCCTTCCAATAGAGGCACCAAAATTAAGAAGATGCTCTTCCATCTGCCCGTCCTGGCTGCCAAGCCAAACGCTGCTCTGTATTTAACCAGCACTCAGGGCGAGCGCGGGCCACGCAGCCCTTCGTCCCGCACCAGGAGCTGCGGGCTAGCGCGAGGACGGGCACGCCGGGAGGGTGAAACGGCGCTGAGACGCCGCATCCTCCCAGGCACAAGGGCCACGGCAAGGAGGAGCCCGGCTCCCGCGTGCCCTGCTCCGCTCCCACGCTCCGTCTTCTCCCCTCATTCCGTTCCGGGACTCCGCTCGCCCGGACCGCCGCTCCCTGAGCGATGCCCCCGGGGAAGGCGCCCCGCTGGCACCTCTTCAGTGGAAACTCCACTCGAGCGATTTGTATTCAGAGCGGCAGCGACTCGCAAGGTTTGGAGCTATTTCAGAACATCTTCACTGGCAATTTTCTCAAAGGCCGGCCTTCAAACGGTGACAAACCCGCCTTGATCTTCTCCGCTGAGCAGCGGGAGATGGCTGAGCCTGTCCTCTTAATTGGTGTTACTCTGCCATCATTCCTGGGCTGGTAGAAATCCTACGGACTCGCTCGCTGGCTGGTGGGCAGAGCGGGATTTCCTTGGGACTCAGCTGCGAGCAGAACTCCGAGTGAGTGATATCTCAGTACAAAAGCTCCCCGGGGTAACGAACCCGCAGCCAAGGGCTTACAGACACTCTCATTTCACGCCTGCCTTGCGCGCGGCAGCGATGCCCGCAGCGAGCCCAAGAGCGCAGTCGTCTCCGTGAGCTTTCTACGCAGGAGCAAGCGCACCGGCACGGCGCGCGCCTGCCCACCCGCGCTCGCGGAGCCGCTCCAGGCGCTCGCGCTCCCGAACGGGACGCTGCTGCCGCGCGCCGGGTGCACACGGGTTTATCACCCCGCGCCCGGCGGCGCTGCGAGACCAAGGCAATTTCTGAGAAACGCAACCGGCTCTCGCGTGCATTACTCAAACGTCAGCCCGGGCTCGAGGCAGGCGCCCTTGCCAAGGCGGATAACTCTTGGTGCGTGCTGGCGAACGCAGCCATAACTCGCCCATTAGCCCCTGCACGACAACGGATCAGCGCCTAACAGCCCCCATCAATAACAGCCTCGGCACAGCCCACCTGCGGGTGCCAACACCATGTTTGCAGGGGAATCTGCCGTAAAATGACAGGGTGAAAACAAGAAAACGGCTTGAGAGGTCTCCCAGTGAAGCCCAGAGGAAACCAAGAGCCTCAAAGTTTGACCAGAGCCTCAAAGGTTGAGCAAACCCTCCATCTCTCCATTTCCCTTTGGAAGGCAGAGCACCGGGGGTCAGAAAGGCAAGAAATCCTGATTTGCACCGACAGCTGCTCTGCTCAACATTTGAGGGCAAGAAAAATCTCTTCTGTTAGCGGCCCATTAACGTTAAGCTGGAGTTATGTCTGGACGGGCAGCGAGGAGAAGATGGAAGGAAGGAGGGCTCCGGCGGCCCCGCCGTTTATACGGAGAGCTCGGCCAGGTTGGAGGCAGAGCTCTGCAGCATTTGTATTAGATCACACAGGATTGCAGGCGAGAACGTCGGCCGCGGTAAACCAGGGCAGCAAGACACGCTTGCATTTGACCCAGCTGAAGACCCAATTCCAGAGATCTGCTTTTAAGCATCTGCAGATGCAGCTCCACTTGACTCTTCTGTCATTCCTGGTTAAGCGCGAGCACAAGAGCTCTCCCTTTAGCTAGCACTGGATAAAGCAGCCGCGATTTCAATATCTCTCCTTTGAGCAACAAGAAATCACTGTATTTTGATTTTGAGAGATACCAGGCACCGTCCCAAATGCAGCCAGATTTGACAGCACTCCGTCCATCCCCCAAATAGTCCATCTGCTGCCTCACTCCGGACTCGGAGAACAACTACGAGACACCCGAGTTCACAGATTTGGGTCTGAATCACCTCTAGAGAAGCTCACGATGCTCCCCTGGCTTCTGCTGCCCGTGAGACAGGGCATTTCCATGAGCTCCACCCAACCGTCCTCCTGCAAACTCATCCAACACAGAGTGAAGAGCAATTCAAAGCAGGATGCTCCACTAGGACAGGCCTGTTCCTGGGCATTACCGAGCAGCTGGCTACAAAAAGATGGCTTGATGGATACCAGCTACACATTACTTATTGAACACCTAATACGGTTTTAATGGCGCTGTTTACTGAGCGGTGTTAATCTTAATGAAAACAATATTTGAAGTAGACTGGCAGGATAATTCTCTACCCTTTTACCCAGGGATCTTAGAATACACAAGGCAGTAATTGAGTCTTGGCGTCCAGTGGGTTTTACACCTTGTGGAAAGGGTAAACAGAGGCACGGAGAGGTTAAACCACGTGAAGCGCCCTCAGTGCTGGCACGGGAGTCCCCGAGTCCTCTGGAAACGCAGAGAAGCAGCTCTCTAATAAGAGAGGTCTGTGGTTTTTATCTTGCTTCTGACGAGCCTGGTTTGAGCTCTATAATGACGGAAGAGCGGGAGCAGCGGTTCACTGAAATTAGAGGTGAAGGAGACCACGAAGAAAGCTAATAGACTAGGAAACTTGAAAGCGTCCAAGGGATATAAACTCCTCAGGCTTTGGCACAGAAGTCAGTCGCTAGCAGGCCGAGATGTGCAAAGAAAACCCTTCCCAGGCAAGGGGCGATACCCATTTCCTTGCACCTCTCTGGTGCTGAGCTGATGTGTGGCTATATCTATATGTACCAGTGTGTGTGTGTGTGTGTGTATGTGTGTGTATATATATATATATATATATATGCATGTGTGTGTGTGCGCGTGTATGCATATTATATATATATATGCACATAAATAAAAATAGTCCTTAGCAGGAGCTCAGCCTCACCCGGCTATTCTCCCGGCCTCGGCGGCATGGATATATTGTTAAATCTAACTGCAGTGCATTAGCAGGCACTCATGCGTTCACAGGAGCGAACCTGCATATTTACAAGCCCCATCTGTGCTGGGGTGGCATTGTAGTCTCTAGGCCACAAAAGCACCCGTGCAAAACCAAAAAAAAAAGCAACCCTAATGTTTTAAGCAGTTGCACAGATTGCAAATTTGGTAAATCTGGACCTTTCCAGTGCTGGTATCTCGGGAGAGGAAGGCTGCAACGAATCGTTCTTAGCCCGGCGCAATCTCACAAGGTTTTATCCATTCAGCAGAGCCGCTTTCCACCCCTGAAAATGATTTTATGCCATGCCTGCAGATATCGCCCGAGCACTTCCCAGCGAGTGCAAGTCTTGCAAATTGCACACACATTCCGGGCATGCGAGTCACGTCCACCCGGATTTAGCTACCGCAGCCTGGGAAAACGCATCCTCTCACAGGCACGGAGCTGACAACCTGTGAGCATCACCTACGAGCTCCATCCCGCGCGCGCCGCAGCTCCGGGGCGCGTCGGCTCGCGGGGATGAGCGGGAAGCAAAGCCTGCGGATCGACGCGCGGCAGGCACAAAGCAAAGCGGGCGGCGCGGGATTTACGCCTCTTGCAAATGGCCCTGCTGTTTATCCCTCACGTGCTCCACGTCCAGAGCACATCCAACCAACACGGACCCAGCTCGCCTCGGTGCCAAGGGGATCAGCATCCCTTCCCCTGTGCATAAGGAATAAATAATAATAAGCAAGTGTTTTCCATGCACTTCGGATTTGTTCACACCCAGACCCCACGGACCGGCTCTCCTGCCTCAGCAAGAAATGGAAAAACCCAATCCAATGGACGCGCTTAGTGCGCCGGAAAGGCGCCGCGTCAGGCACAGCTCACCCGCACACGCGCGAGCCAGGAAGCGCTGCCTGCAGGCGCAGGATGCAGCAACGCCCCAAACGCTGCAGGAGCCGCCCCGGAGCCCCTCTCCCTGCCCATGCACCTATCCAAGGGCTGCCATCCGTCGGGAAGGGGAGCAGAGGCTTCTTCCCCATTTCCCATCCGCGCACGCTCCGCAGACGGCTCAGCCGCTGCTCCCGAGGCAGCTCCCCTCCTGACGTCTGTATTTCGCTCGGGAGCTCGTAGGGCTTGTCTGGCTAATGAAAAGCTGCTTTGGATTCCCCTCCGGCCTTCTCGGGAGGGATTAGCCAGGTTCCTCCAAAGCACACGCAGCAGGACCGCGTGTTCCTCTGAACGCCCCGGGAGCTCCGCGGCGCCCGGCTTTGGCAGGGCTAAGTGCTGCCGCCTGCTCGCTGGGCTCCGCGGGCAGGAAGGCGCTGGCGGGGATTGATACGGGGCGGCAGGGCCCCCTCTCCCCGGGGCGCCTGCACAAACCCAAGCGAGAGCTGCTGCCCTCCGAGAGCGCCGCGGGGATCCGCATGCACGCACGCACACCCAGAGGCAGGAGGGGAAGATTTCCGTGGGAAAAAACAGCCTGGGGGCCAGAGGCACGTGTGAACGGGCGCTGGGTAAACCATGCATGGAGTCACTGTTCCGTCCTCCCGCAAACCACAGAGCCGGGGGGCTGAGACCAACTCGCAGCTCTGCAGCTCCTTTGGAGACACCCAAGCTCCAGGGACTGCTCTAGCCCTCCAAAGCGGTGCCCTGCGCTGCTCCGGAGCGGCCCCTTTACGCATCTCCCTTGGAGTAACTGGGGTAAGGGATTAGCTGTCTCAGCAACCCCTGCGGGAAGCCCTTGTTGGCCGGGGTAATTGAATGTTATCCCGGCAAAACAACGGGAACAAGACATGATATAGCCGTGTCATCTCCAAACAGGCTACGCGCAGGCCACTCATCCTCCCTCCCAGGGGCCCGGCTCTGTTAGAGCAAGATTATGAACTCCCCTTCGGAAGCGCTTCATCATCTCCGCATATTTCCCATTGGCCACGGGCAGGCGGGATCAATAAAGATATAATCCGAGGGACAGCTGCAAACACAAAAGTTCCTAATGAATTCCAGAGCAGGCAGCCAGCCCAAGCGCGCATGCCGTCAGCTGGGGATTTGTGCAGAGCCATCGCTCCTACGTGCTTAAAATTCCCCCAAGGAGGGCAGGACTAGACACAAGAAAGTACTGGGGGGCTCCTAGCCCATCTCTGAGTCTGCAGTTATCCCCAAGGAAATTGCTCCGCCCTGGCTGCGGGAGAAATGGGAAGCAGAGGGAATACAAGTGCATTCAGGACTAGGGGATTCACCTGGAGTTACAGCTCTCCTGGCAAGGGGGGAGAGCTGACATGTACCTAGATAACCAGGATGGATAGATAAGTCAGTAGGCCAGACTCTTTCCCAAATAAAGCTAATTCCCACCCTTGGCTGCTGCTACCATCTTGGTTTTCCATCCCTAACATCTCTCACTCAATGCTATTTAGCATCTCCGAAGCTACTTACTGTGTCACCCTCCAACCACCTCTACACAGTCTCAATCCCTAGATGTACCAAGAGAAAAAAACAGGCATGGATTTGCGTGTCCTTAAATTGTACTGGACCAACCGAAATATCCGTGGCAGGCAAAAGTTGCACTGAAGTGGGTATGGGGGGTTGTATTTCTCAACAGCATCCGCTGCTCTGCTTGGCCTCCTCTAGCTGCTAACAACTTAAAAACCAGTCAGCTCGAGTTCACTGTTATTCTGTCAAAACACATTTACAGGCGGTTTTTGGAAAACACGCAGCCAGAAAACACACAACCAGACAGAACTTCCCGAGGCATTTGGGGGCACTTGGATATTAAATTCTCATTCAAAGGAAGCACCGAGAGAAATGATGGGATACGGAGCTCTCTGCATCTGCTTACTGCCTTGTAAAACATTAGTGGAAGATGGGGAAAAAATTGAGCTTTCCAGTTTGCTTGTTGGGTCCTTCCTAAAGTGCGAACAAAGCCTGGAGTAAAGTGTCAGAGAATAAGCATTTCTCTCGATAAAGGTATTTTGAATGCCCAAGCAAATCAGATTATGCAGCAGGCTTTTCCACCACTTCTGCTTCCCTAAAACTTTATAAATGACATTACTTACAGCAATGGATCATGGGAATCAATAAATACCCGTCTGCACTTTGTATGGAGCTAATAAAAACGCTCGGCACAGGTGCCGGCTCCTGCTCTGGCCAGCGGGCATCAATCCTCCCTGGAAAAACAAGCACGGCGCAGGGAACACGTCCGTGCAGGACAGGAGCCCATCGAGACCGGTGCCCCTAATGAAGCAGGAAGGTTTATGTCCAAGCATCCCAAACAGCAAAGAGATGCTTCGCGTACCCCAGCCTCATTGCAGCTTGCAGCCTTTCCCTCCAGAGCGTGCGCTGGGTATTCCGGCAACAGCTGGAAGGAGGCTCTTTTGTGCGAAGTTCAATACACACAATGAGGAGCAAAAAATCTTTTACCAAGCCTGTCTGCAATCGCAGAAGACGCGCGAGCAGAATGACGCACTGCTGGGGAACAGAGAAACAGGCTGCAGAGTGACTTGCTGAAGGTCGTGCCATTAAATCCGGTGACAGGGCGGGGAACAGCCCTGTATCCCAGCTCAGCTCCTTAACCATATTACTCTCTAGCACCCATATGCTCTTTTGCATGTATTTTCACACCCTTTGCATTCTTTTCCTTGGGTTGCAAAGCACCGCTTGGCCCCAAAACTGCCCCTACTGCAGTCTGGTTCCTACATATACATAGAATATCTACACATACACATGAGTATCTACATATACAACCATTCCTACATACCCTGCATCTCCGCTTGTCCTGACTCCGATATAAGGCTCATTTTCCCAAACTGTCACTCGCCACTTTGTTCATTACAGGGAAACGAGCTCTGCTCCCCAGCATTCAGGGGACGGAGAGTAATTGGGTTCCATGAAGCCTTTTCACTCAATTTACTCAAGTTGTATTTATTTCTTACGGAATTGGGTTTTAGCGGCTGACGGACAAGGCATCAGAAAGAGACGGAGGCAAATGGATGGCATAATAAACTTGGATGGAGAAAAATGATGTCTCTCCATAAACATATATCCTTTTTTCTTTGCCTCAATCTGTCTCAGTCATCCCGGCAGCTCTGTCCCCTTGGAGCAATGAGGACAACGCTCCAGAAGCAGCACTTTGTCACACTGCGGCTCCACCAAGGGCCACCTTATTATCTAGGTTCACCCCCATATGGAAAAAGGGTATTTAAACATTCCAGCCAAACAATCCGCCGAATTTAATGCAACCAAAACATTTGCAACTATTGATTGTGCTGACATTTTCCCATGAAAAATTATCAAAATGTTACTTTTGATAAGGTTGAAGTAGTTCACTTCAATGTATTATAATTATATCTGATATCTTCACAGGGAGAGGCTTGGTGTATAACGTTAGAGACAGAAAAAGAGAAGAGATTGCTGCAGCTTGCCCAAGGAAAACACGCTGGCACTAGTTTATAAGGAAACTTTCCAGCGTTGGAAAGTTGCATGCCATGGGCTGAGGAATTCGGGGCTGTGAACAGAGGCCGTCGGGACGGAATATTCGGAATACCCCCGCGCGAGCAATCCTGCAATGTTAAATCACGGCTAGCCGACGAGCTCGGCGCGCTTGCTCGTGGAGAAGGCAGGAAGAGCACGCGCGGCTCCCACGCGCCCTGTGGCATTATAAATTATGCAGCTGCCTTCATCCATTATTCAGGATAATTTATTTTGGACGTTTAGATCAGCAGTTTGTGCGAGGGGAAAAAGAAATAGAGCCAGAGTGGGGGAAAGAAAAAAAGAATTAAGTCAAGGAGAGAGGGAAGTGCTGGAATGGTCGGTCCCGTCATTAATCACACAGGGGTGGCGCGATGATGGGAGGGAGGCAGCAGCTGGAAAGTCACTCCAAATCCTCCTGGGAGCTGCGATTCCCCGCTCTTCGAGGAGCACCGGGCGGATAAAACAGCCCGCAGGGACATGACCGTAGCTCTTCTGCTCCCGCGTTCGCAAAGCGCCCCGCAGGCGCGCGCCGAGAGCGCGAGGCTGCAAGCACCACCTACCAGCTGGGAATGCAAGCGAGCAGCTTCCTCATCGCAACCCCGGTGCCCAGCACCTCGGAGCAGCCAGGGAAACCCTGCAGATGGGAAAGGATCCCCATTGCCTGAGCAAGCCATGGGGAAGGAAGCGGCGCGCGCGACTCATCTGGGCACCGCGTGCTAACCAGCTGGGCCTGGAGCTACATATGCTTTTCCCTGTATATTAAGTTTCAATATACATTCGCATATTACTCGCTGACTAATAAAGTCAGAGAAATAGCAACTTGCTCAGCAGACGCAGCCTAAGCTTGAGACGGGTGGATTCGATGAATAAACTGCTTACATGAATTATCGCCTCAATTCCAGCACATAGAGCACCACGGAAAAGCCGCTGCCCCGAAGCCAAGGTATTATCAGCAACCCTTGGATACTTGGGGGTGAGAGGGGACCAACCTAATCAAGGCAAAGTTATCGCTGTAAAATATCACTTACTGCAAAGAGGACGCACGCTTGCCTTGCCAAGCCTTTTCTGGAGGCTGCCTCGGCACGCTCCATTCCCACCTCGGAAAGGGCAAGGAGCGAGCAACTCCGCTGGGATTTGCCACCAGTAAATACCGTGCGGACTCCTGCAGAGGCACTTTCATCTGCATCTCAAGGGGCTTCTCAGAAACTCATTACCACCATCCTTCCGAGAGCAAGGAGTCTCCATCCCGCTACTGCAGAAGGGGCTTGTGGAGAGGGGCTAGGAGACTCACGGTGGGTTGCGGGAGCACGTACGGGGGAAATACACAGCTCTTCTCGGGAAGAAATCAATGCGAGTTTTGTTTTGTACCTTCCAAACCTGCTGGGAACCGGAGGATCCAGCCAGGAAGAGCAAGTTTTGTTTACAGCAGAAAGAAAAATGTTTCTGCTGCTGAATTATTATGACACCTGAGGTGCTCGCTAACAAAAAACAAAATACCCACAAATTCCTCTCCCATCACCGTGCTTGTCGGGAGCACGCTGGGAAGCAGATTATTTGCATGCTAATGGCTCGCATCCCAACGCAGAGCGCTGCATCCCAGCCAAATCCAGCCCGGACACAGGCTGCCACCGCAGCCTGGGTGTGAAATGAGGCCAACTTAGCCTGGAAAACCACCAGCTTGGGCAGGCAGGAGGCAACGGAGTCAACGCACGGGGTGGTTTTCCAAGCCACAGCCCTGGAAAGGCAACGTGCAGCAAGGGGAAGGGACCCCGCGCTCTCCAAGAGCCTTGTCCAGGCAGGCAAATGGGAACCAGGAGGCTCCAACTTTGGACCGCTCGGCAGCTGCTCTGCTGTCACGATTGGAACCGCCAGCGCTGTTGGAGGAGGTGGCACAAGAGCAATGATCCGAGCAGCTCCAGCTCGGTTTCTGATGGAAGTAATTTAGCTGGGTTTCTAGAAGCTGACAGGAGAAGGGAGGGTAGGAGGCAGCAAGTGGGGAATTAGGTAGCTCAAGTACTTTGTGCAATGCGCTCACCCCACTGGGATGCAGCCGTTGACGGGACTGGCTGGAGACACCGATGTCCTGGAGCAACTCATTACACCGGCTGCCCGGGAAGGACACGTGGGTTCTGGCCGAGCCATTTTTCAAGCTGTCACCATTGTCTTCGCAAAGAGTTACCAAGGTCTCGTTCTCTCTGAATAACCCCAAAGGAGAAGCCGCCGCCGGCGTTTCCCCATTACAGCTAAAGAAGAGCTGCCGTCGGGGAGGACACGGCCCGAGCCCCGGTCCGCACTCCAAGGCGGTGTCGCTGCCCTCATCCCCGCTGCCTGCCGAGGTATCAGTGCTTGCTGGCAAGAAACCCTGCTTCCTTCCCATAGCTCCCGTGCCGCTGCTTGTCAAGGAGCCCTCTTCTCAGCTGCGGCAAAATTCAGCGCGACGCGAGCCGCCTTGCCGAGCTTTAATGGGACCAGATGGTTCCATAAAATATAAATACCGCGATAAAGACACCAGCATACCTCCCAGTGATTAACTCTGGATTTACCCCGATGAGGAAGGCCAACTGGGCTGCATCAAACCAGCAAGCTTGCTACCTAGCTCCTGCAGATGGGCCTATAAACTCTCTCCATGCCCTTCGTCTGCCTCCAGAGCTGTGCCAGGGGCTCTCCACCTCTTCATGGTCATCAGCCCTTTGGAAGGACAGAGCAGCTACCCAATGTGCCATCTAGGTGCTCCCCAAAGACCTGCCGTGACAGCAGAGAAGCTGCAACGGGCTCCTTATACATGTCAAGTTACCCAATGGTTTCATTGCCTGCAGAGAAAAAACTTGGGGCAATCAACAGAAGAGAAGAGCTGCTTTGGGGTCATTTAAAACACGACGCGACTTGCACAGAGCTGAAGTGAGGCTGAAATTACTTCACAACGTGAGGCCCGCAAAATTTCACTTGGTAATTTCTACCAGTATGGAAATGATCATCCCTCACTTTGGTAGAGAACAGATATTTCCAGACTTCAAAGGCTCATCTCAGTATTAAGTAAACTGGTTAAATTAGTAGTTGGAAAGTTGTAATAAACTATCTAGATGAATATGACATGGCAAACAGCATGGCTTTTAAAAAATAAAGTCACACCTCTCCAATCCATCAGAGCTCTCTGAGGAATTCAACAATACCTCAAAGAAAAGCAGGTATAATTTATTGGAACTTCAAAAATGTCTTGATTAATAATTACCAATACCACTGAAGAAGCAGCAGGCTACAAAGATGAAAAACACCTTATTACAGATGCATTGTTAAGGGATGTCATTCGAACAAGGAATTGAGAGTGTAAAATACACAAAACAGACAATAGCTGGAAGAAGAGGAGCAGCTTGTCAGAAGCCACACAAAGCAGGGATGTGGCAGAGTGAAAAATAAAAGCCCGATCCCCTTAATCACAGTTCTTCAGCTGGCTCAATTAGACACATTCTGAGTGTCATATCCACGCTGCAATGAGAAAATATGACCAAACTCAATGGCTGGATGCAAGTCACACTGGGTTGGAGGATGCACAAAAATGCAGTGAGGACACAAGTGCAGCCACACGTGGATCCAAACACAAGCCCTTTGCAATGCCCATGCTGCAATATACCTTTACCACGACCTTTTTGCGGAAACGGAGCTTTCCTAACCCATCAAAAGGAACGTTTCCAACAATTCATGCACACCGATGCTCTAGGATTTAATTGTAACCGCTCGAGGAAAAATAACTAGATTTCACCATGAACAACCTCACGGCCAAGAAAGCGAGATGTATTAAGAAAGGGAGAAAAAAAAAAAAAACACAACCAAAAACACAGCAATGCTACAGGTAAAACATGGTATTGCTTCTTACAGAAAAAAAAACATATTCTCAACTTCCTCCCAGGTACCTGTGGAATTGAGTCAGGAAGGGCGGAAATGGGACAGAAAATGCAACTTTTTGCAGAGAAACGCACTTCACGGAGCAAATACGGAGTCGCTCACCAGCAGTAATAGCAAGTCTCAGCAGCGTGAGGCAGTATTGATTCAGATTTGAGTGGCAGCCAAAAGCATCACCGGCCCCATCTGACCCTGCAGAGACGTAGGGGACATGGCTTGGAGGGGACTTGGCTGCTTGAAGTCATTCCTAGGATAATAAGGTCAGCGCCCTGTCTGCAGCCCAAAAAGGAAGCAGAAAGACTGGAAGAAGCCCGAGGTGGGGAGGAAAAAACCGCTTCCCTTTTCCCATAGGATACTTGATTAATTCCCGAAGCGCTGGCAGCGCTAGGCACGGCGGGGGCAGAAGGGGAGGCAGCGGGCACATGTTTTGGGGACCTGTGATTCACAGCCACAACCTGCCACTGCTCATAAGCAAGGGTGGATGTGAAGGGCAATCTGAGCGCATTTGCAAACAGATTTAATAATAAGGGGCTGTCTGCCTCAATGTGTCAAGCTATCTGCAAGTAGTGCAAAAGAATATCATCGAGTGTGACATAATGCAAAGCAGGATAAGGTCATTTGCTTTGCTTTCCTCCGTTTCAAGGCATCAGAAAAATTCTTTTCAAAACACAGCTTTCATGGAAACACGACCGGCTGCCGAAGGAACGGCTTGAGATCAAGCGTTTGATATTCAAAATTAATCCCAGGAGGATGAGACGCGATACCTTCCCTTCCCCTTCATCCATTTACCGGCTGGAGATATCTTGGTTCCATTAACTCGGCTCTCTCCCTTCTCCCTTATCCCCCTACGACGTTTCCTCCACAGCCTCAGAGTTCATCTCTTTTCTTCCCCCTTCTTTATGAACCATTGATCTAAACGAGGGGTCTGATCCTACATGCCGCATTCAACAGGGATTTGCAGTGCGGTGAAACCTTCCCGAGTGAAACCTGAGATTTTTATCATCCGACAAAAGCCACGAGCTTGAAGCAGAGAAGGCTCCAGGAGAGAGCCCCGTAACGGGGCTCCGGGAAGAACCAGCAACGAACCTGGCGAGGAGGCTTTTAGCTCCCGCCTTCTTTAAGCAGCAGGCTGAGCCCCGCAGAAAACAGTTGCAGTTCCAGGGCAGCCCTCGGCTCATTCACCACGTGGGGAGCGATCACTCATCATCACGGGAGTTTAACCCGGTGCCGCGGGAGACGGCGGCTCCGGAGCTCTCGGCACCGGGCTGGATGCAAATCCCAGGCACTGCTGCATCCACCAAGGAAGCAACAACGGTACCCAAACCCGTGAATCTAGCAGGGCGGGAGAATATGGCTTATCACTCATTTTTTTATCAGGTCGTTTTATGGCTACAAAAACGCCGACGCTCCCGAGCAGCTGCTTGCAAACAAGCTGCAGATCGGGTCCCGCTAGCAAGAACTACCCCGCTACAAGGAACTGCTTTGACGAAGCCGCGATGTGTCTGCCAGGAGCACACGGGCAAGGTGAGAAGAGCTGAGTTATCCGTGCAGACTATCCCCTGGCTCACGCTCGACGCCCGCCATCCACGCGCTGCTAGCGCGCAAGCGAGCAGGAGTAACTCCAACACACGCTCAGCCGACACGAAACGCGCCCGCTCCTTTAGACGCTCCTTTTCCTCACGGGAATGTCTCAACATCTGAGAACAGTAATTCCCCTGTGATTAAGTTCTGGATTTCTTGCAAAAGATGGGAGGGATTTTCACGAGCGAGACTGTTGCTTGGGGTCTGCCGCCGGTGGAGGAACATCACGCTGACCTGCTCGCGCTTTGAGCATCCTCTGACCAAGACGCGTTCTTGGCCGCGCTCTCCTGGCCACTGCCAGCAGAAGCAGCTACAGGTCAAGTGCTGCTCAGGCTCTGGGCTCTCCCTCTCCAAACAGCCTAAAGAAATGCAAGAAAAATACAACAAAAACCTCTCACTCGGCACAAGGTGGCCAGGTCTTCGCTTTCTCCTCAGGAGAAAGAAGAAATGAGAAATGCTCTTGCTGAAAATAAATAAATAAAATGTGTCGCTCCTGATGCAGTAGCTATTAAATCAGTGGCTATACAATTACTTAATTGTGCAGCAGCAAAAGAAGGGGAGGAAGGAGGAGATGGTATTTTTCCTCCTCAAAACCTCAATTTGTTACCTCCAGAAAATAATTACTCAATTCAAACATTAAATAATTGAGACATTCATTAGTAATCCTATTGTATGATTAGCACAACGGAGTTACCATTTAAAGACTGAGAAATTGATTCGCCGGGGAGAAAAAAAGAAGGGAGACACGGGGACTTAATGCGACCCGGCACGGCTGCCGTGACAACACTCCCCAAAGTTGCATCAATGTCATTTCCAAGTGACGCCACCAGCGCAAGAGACTTCAGCGCAACAAGATGCTGCATTGAGCCGAAACGGTTACAGAACAAAAGTAGCCACGTTATTTCCATCTCCATTAAAAAATAATAACGGATCAAGGTTTGCCAAATAGAAAAGGACAAAATCAGCAGAGAATTACTTTAATTATTACCTTCAAGCTTGCAAAAAAGGGTATTACAACCGAGAGCACACACGAAAGAGAAACTATAAAGGAAGTACTTGACAGTGCCCCTTTAATTAAACTGCTCTGAATATCATTAGCAACGGACCTTTGGAATTTAAAGCCAATTACAGTCTAAATACAAAAGTTACTTGCTCTCCAAGAAGCTTATGCAAGGTTGCGCACAGCGCAAAGAGAAGAGAAGCCTGCCCTTTGCCAAGCACTTTCATGCAACACTTGGAGGCTGGGCACCTCGGCAGGCAGGGAGAGACGAAAAAAGACCATCGAGAGGATCATCCAGTGCCCTACAGCATGGCTACGTTGGGTTTGATCCTCACCAGATGATGAATCCTTGATGCAAAGCCATTATGCATCCCATACCCTATAACTTGGGTGGGCTGGGTTTGATCCTCATCAGATGATGAACCATTGATGCAAAGCTGTTATGCATCCCATACCCTACACCTTGGGTAGGCTGGATTTCATCCTCATCAAATGATGAACCCTTGATGCAAAGCTGTTATGCACCCCATACCCTACACCTTGGGTAGGTCGGGTTTGATCTTCATCACATGGTAAACTCTTGATGCAAAGCCATTATGCATCCCACACCCTACACCTTGGGTAGGTTGGGTATCAGATGATATATTTTTGATGCAAAGCCATAACACATCCCATATCCTACAAGATGGGTAGGTTGGCTTTGAGCCTCACCGGATGATGAACCCTTAATGCAAAGCTGTGGAGCTCCTGGCTGGCCGTCAAGCCACGCGAGGCCACGGGCACCCAGTGGATCTGTTAATTACCGGCATGGCTAACGGCAGCGTTTCGGCGAGCGCCTCGCACACGCGCTGTGCCACGCGGCGCTTGGGGAGCCCATGCTTTCAGCACCAGCTCGGGCGAAACTCGAGCCTCTGGAGCAAGCCGTGTGTTACAGCACGTGCAAACGCAGCTCTCCGTCGCTCGCCAGCCGAGGCAGGTACACGAAATCCTCGGCAATTGCTGGATAAGCTGCTAAGCTTCGGCGTCTCCAGGGCTGAGGCTGGGCGTTCAGTAAGAACTAGGGCAGCGTAAAGCAGTGGGATGAGAGCATTAACATGCTCTGCATCGTGCGCAGCTCTCCCACACTCTCTCAACAGCCACAAGGCGCCCGTACTTATAAACAGGGTAAGAAACAAAAAGAAAGAGCCGCCCACCCCGGTGTGAAAGCCCCAAAGGTGTGCAAGAAACCTCCGCTCTCGCCCCGCATCGCATCACACCCTGCTCAGGGTGCAATAAAACCCTGTACTCTATCTGCTGGACAGCAATTAAGGATCAAAAATAATTTTTCTTTTTCCCCTACACCGTTGATCTTCATGGAGAAAAATCCTAGCAAAGAAAGGCTGTAGGCTGGGCGCTCCACTTTCAAAGCAAATAGGGAATCATATTCTTGTCACAAGTACTCGCCGGGGTAGCAAAAACGAACTCAACAGAAATATTCATTGCCATATGTTCTAAGAACCGTTTCCACAGACATTCATTAGTAACGTCACCGCGAAACTGCCTAGGACTTTTTCCACAAAGAAAGTGGGGATGTCAAAGGAAGTGGCAGTTGCTAATTAAACCGCGCACATCATCCTGGATGAGGAAGATGAGGCTAAATGTCTCCATTTGATTTGCCTGTCCCTAAGTAGAACCCAGCTCTTCCTACCCTGTTAAGAGACAAGCTTTCTTAAGGGATAATGATGATTTCTACAAGCTCTAGACATTTTTTTTGCATAAGCAAACCAGAGAGGGAGAAGCAATTCTGCACAACTTTCTTTGCACACCTAACTCCAATTAAAAAAAACACCAACCCTATAATTAAAATAAAAATAGCCAGAGCAGTGGGCAACCCCACGTCTCAGTGCTTGGAAAAGCTTCTCCAAACCATCTGAACTAGAAAAATCAAGTCCCACTGCGGGAGATCGCTGCATCTAGCGGCACTGCAAGAACAGAGCTGGAAGAACTGACTCATGATGGAAAAGAAAAATATTTTTTCCAAAGTTTCAGACTTGATGCAAAGACTCAGGGCCAGCAACAACAATGCAGAGGGGAATTAGAAGTGGGCTGAGGCCTTTCCAGGCAATTTCTTCCCTCCTTAGCTGGACTCCCAGAGGAGTTGCATAAATAAGCGCAGCAAAATGTGGAGGACGGCACTAATGTACTTAGGCGTGATGACTTATTTTGTCATCGTGGGGCTTATAATTTCCCTCTAGGGCCAACCACAGGTCTCTTCTATCTATCCAGAAGAACATTTCGCTCTTCTGCTCAGTTCTAGAGAGGAGCATAACAAGGGGAACTCGATCCCTTCATTTCCCAGTCGCTCCTGCCCTGCTATGCAATTCTGGGCTCTGCTTTCGTTTCCCCGAGTGTAAAAGGCAGAATAGAATTCCTCACCTCAGCAAAAAAAAAGACACAAATGCAAACAAATACCAACATTAGTGCTTTTAAAAACGTAATGCCTGTAGCCCTACAGTGATCCCATTGAAGGAGCTCCTCACAGAGCCTCCGCAAGGCCTGGAAGGAGCCCTCCGAGCTTTGCTGATGGGGCCAGATCTCTGCTGCTGAGATCTACGGGCCCCTGCCCGCCAAGCCTTGGTGGCACCGGCCCGTGCTCCCCGGGTGGCCCCGAGACGGACACGAGCGGGATGCACAGGGCTCCTTCCGCAGCATCGCGGAGAGCGGGCGGGAGCACCCGCTCCAAGGAATTAGCGTGCGGGAACAGAAGGGGCTGGCAGGCGCGAGAGGGGTTTGGGCTTTGCAATCTGGATAATCCATCTGAAACTCAGAAGGCGACTAACAGAGTGGAAGGAGGGAGAGCACGCAGTGAATAAAATAAGAGGAGCACGAATCCGTCTGCAGCCGCGCGGAGCGGCAGCGGGACGAGGCACTTCCCGAGCACCCCGAAATGCGGATTTGCACACACGTCTCTCACCTTTGGAAGGCGCATGCACAGGGGTTATACATCCATTAGAAGGGGGTTTCCTTTCCCTGCACAATGGGCCTGTTAAGCTGATAGCGTCCCCTCGGCAGCAAAGATAACCCATCTTCTCAGATCACAGTATATTAAAGTTCACAATTAATTTAGATAACTCCAGAGGAGCTGGGTTATTAGAAAAAAAAAATTTAAAGAAAAATCTGGAGATTAAGACTTATAAATCTGTAGGCATTAGGGAGAATTGGATTCTTTCTTATAAGGATGTAAAATCAAGTCTTTTTTTATATGAGTCAATTATAGATTGATAGGAAGGCTCGGAAACATGGATTAATGATCTTTTCTTAAAGAAAAATTATATAGAAAAAAAAAAAAAAACAAAAAACAGCCATATAACAGAAAGAATTACTACTCCCCGAACCATGATTAAGGTTTAGTAGGTTACGTTCGGAACATTGTAAAAGGGAATATGCGGATTCCCAACTACATTAAGGGAGTGTAAACGGAGATAAAGGAAGTAGCGCGATATAGTAAATTATCCTGCCTGCAACATGGCAAAGAAGCCCCCAAACGCACAGGACCAGCAGAGAAGCAGCAGGTCGAATAACCTGGGGATTTCATGCCAGGGGAGAGGATGTTATTGAAGGGGCTCTGGGACCTTCTAAGGGAGTTTTATAGATGTGGGGCAAGCTCCTCACTGCGGGGGATGATATTGCACGGGCGAGGGAAGGGATAAAGCGCTGGGATGGGATGTGGACAGGCCCCAGGGACTGCCAGTTAAGAGCCTTGCAGGGCTAACAGGCACATGAGCATCCCCGAGCGCAGATGCTATGGTAATAAGGGGCACCGGAGTCCCTTAGATAACCTGTCTCAGAGCGAATATTTCTATAATGCTCAGCCTGAGCCCAGCTCAGCATGAATTAGCAGCAAGGCACATTGTTAGCGAAGCTATTGTTTATTTCTTTGTCCAAAAAAGAAAGCACTATCTAGGTCAGTCCTTACAGGGGCGAGCTGTGGCGCAGAAGGCTCCGAAAACGGAGGCTGAGTTTGGAGGTTCAGCCCCGAGGGCAAAAGGGACCTTGCAAAAGGGAATTTCCAATAAAATAAATTAATATAAGGCTGAATATTAATAATAATAAAAAGCTTGTGGCTGGTTTTCACATTGGGCATGGGGCCACGGCTCTGGACAAAGCAATTAAGAGGAAAACGGATTCCACCGGGAAAAAGAACTACTCCCTCCTCTTTAAAGCGCTTTCTTTCTGACGAGACAAAAACCCTTCCCTCCCTCGGCACAGAGCAGAGTTAAAGGCCAAGGAAGTATTTAAGCTCGCAGTTAATTCCCCGTCATTTCGGGAGACTCGGTGAAGTTCGCATTGCCGAGGCAGCTCTTTAACACGACACGCGCCATACGGAGCAGGGGGGACGGAGGCACCGAGGAGCACGCGGCAACTCGAGACCTCGGGAAACATCAAGGAGGAGAGCTATGAAACCAGGGGCACAGGGCCGGGACGCTTTTCAGCAGGGTTCTCTGCGGACGTCTGCGCTTTTTAGCTTTTTTTTTTGTCCTACACTGCTATCCACAGAGGAATCAGGAGACGCCGACAGACACCGAGCCTTGGCATCTCCATCGCCCGCTCCACGTTCCCCTTATCACCATCTAGATACTCTCAGGCAGCTATGAGGCATCAGTCAATTTATATTCCTCATTTCAAATATTTCTGCTCACCTGAGGAGACTGGGGAGGAGGGGAGCAGTATTTTACTTTTATTTCCCCCCTCTTCGCAGCTTGAGGATAGAAAATGCAGGCTCTAATTTATTCCAGACAGGGCTGCTTCCCCGTGCAATTGCCTCTTCCACACAGAGGTATCAATTGCAAGCAAGAGCAAAGCGCTGTGCAAGAAATGATGCCTCCAGATGTGCCTACGCCCATGGCAAGTCAATGCAATTCTCCAATGTACACACGTATCTCAGAAGGGTAAATGTTTCCCAGCCTCTACCAGAGTGTACATGTCATTTACACAGCACCGTCAATCACCGCTCTCCCACGAAGTGCAAACTCATGTTTAATGTCAGTTGTGCACACATTTCTATTCCCTGCTAAATGGGACCGTTGCACAGGCTCCCGGCACACTCAGGAACAAAGCTCAGCTCCGCGCTATCCCCCAGCCCTTCGGAGCAGCGCAGGACGGATGCGACGGCCGCCTTCCTCTCGAGAAAGCCCTTCCCGTTGTGCCTTGCCAAAATGAAGTCATCTTCCTCGCTGAAATCATCCTCTGAAAATGCCCCCCGAGGAGGCAGCAGCTCCTCTCCGCGAGATGACTCATCCTCCCACCACGAAAGGAGCAATCAGGCTGTCGAGCAGCTCCGTGGCTGCCTTACCTTCATCACCATGCACAGCTGCACCTTCCATGCCTGGAGACAGGGATCCTGCCCAGGGATCTGCTCCGCCAGGGATGCGGCCGCTGCAATGACCGCCCAGGGCAAAGCCCGGGAGCCAGCGCTCCACCAAACCCCTAGGAAGCAGCGCGCCGAGGTGCCCGGAGCAGACGCAGGGAGTTTATCACAGAGAGAGCCTCAATCCAACATTAATTTGCAGCATCCCGGGCTGAACACTTCAGATAAGCAGCCGAGGAGATGACAGAGCAAAGCTCGTGTCTTTGGCACATCCGTGCGTGTGCACAACACGCCGTCCCCGCTCCGCTGTGCCGCTCCGGGCAACCTATCTAACATAATAGCAACACGGGCAGACCTTTCCCCAAATCCCCATCCTGTTTTTTCCCTCCTCCCTGCAGGGTTTAAAGCCTCCTCCTGCTCCAGTTGTTTTGAAAAGGTACTTAGTGCCTTGCCACAAATGATAGGACCATTGGACATAAGCATCGCTTATGCACAGATCACTGTTCGCTAGCACAAAGCGAGCATCAAACCTCCTGACAAAACACTTTTTTAGGAGGATTGGCAAACGAATAAAACCTCCCAATGAATACAGACATTCTTATGAAAAAGTCCTACTGCTTGCAATAAAAAAAAAAAAGATCATTTTCCTATAGGATTTTTGAGCCGTCCTGTTGAATTTAATGGAGGTTTTCTATTCTGGTCCACAATTATGTAAGAGCTAAAATACCTCCAAAGACGAGGAGATTGTCTATTACATTCTATAGGATTGCAGAGTAATTTCCACAGAATCCTGTTATGTTTCTATAGAGCCTGACAAGTTAATCCCTATTGAACTTTACAGGGACTCTTCCATAAGGGACAAATAGGCAGTGACATCTGTTAGCTGCAAAATGAGTAATACCCAGAAAATAGAGGTCTTACACATCACTGGTGTACTCAAAATTGTTGAAAGATGTCTTGAACAAGTAGCTTAATGGGGAAAATGCATTAAATTGATGTCACATGGCTGCATTGCTACAGTTGTGTTGCAACATGTCCTTTATACACAATGTCATTTATACAACCAACATTTTACAAATTGCATTTGCTACCAATGCGCGCTTGATCTCATCATCTCATGCTGGGACCTTCCAGGATCGGCACAGAAAGAGCAAGAGCAATGGAAATGGAGGGGGAAATGGCAGTTTAAAGCATGGAGCTAGCAAGGTACCTGCTCCCATTTCTGTGTCCTAATGGTGCTAATAAACGCATCAACTCTGACTATCCCTCTCGTTGCATTCTACCATGGAGCGGAGAAGAAAGGCTGCATTTTTCTTTCGTGCACAGTAATAGAGAGGAAAAAAGGATTCAGCTGAGATATCTGGAGACCGAAGTCTTTTCAAATTTAACTGCAAAATGGTTATAACAAGGAAGAAGTAAGTAGGAGCAGCCTCGGGTTTCCTGCACCAACACACCAGTTTGCCCTAAACTGGTTCTGCTGGCAAATGAAAAGATGCTGATGCCTCCGTAGTTTTTTTTTTTTTTTCCTCTTGTGTTGTGCAAACTGGAGTCAAATAAGACATCTGTTTGCAATGTGGCTGGATCCATGTCTCAGAGGACGCTACGTATAGAAAGCAGACATCTTAAACATGCCAAATGAAACCTTGAAGCACCGAAAATCCTATCCCAGCTCTTCCTTCAAAGGTCCTCAGGGCAGAACTACTGGAGTCTGCTCTGTAGTGTTGTCCTGGTTCTTGGGACACACCAAATGCCTGTCTGGAGACTATGGGTGCTTTAAACTCACCTTGGGAAAAACAGAGCTTGAGAGTGCTAAGCCAGGCTGAAACGCAGCTTTTGTGGCAAAGACATAGCTAAACAAAAATTAATCACTCAAGTGGCTGCAAAAAGCACTTGTAATAACAGCTTGGCGCTAGGAATAAGGCAGCAATAATGCCATGGCCTTCCCGCAGGTCTCTGGGGAAAGGCGACCAAATTAGCCTTCAAATTATACAGCTGACGGGGAAAGCAATCCTAAAGGAGAGGGATGGACAGGCCGGCACGTTCCCTGGGAACGTGGAGCCCGCACCGCTAGGAAGCGAGCGGGAGAGGAGCCGAGGGGCCCAAGGCAAACCCGGGCACGCGGAGCCGCGCGCGGGGAGATGCTGCGCCCATACCCATGGCAACAAGAAGAACAAGCACTTCCATATGTCTCCCCAACTGCGTTTCCTTTCCAGAGAAAAAGGACAACGTGGTGGTTGAGCGCAGCGTTTGAAAAATACGGCATTAATATTGCACCGTTTGCCAAATGCTAATTGGGGGGATGCTGGAGCACCGGGAAGGCTGGGGGCTGGCTTGGCTTTCCGCTTGCTCAGAGCTATGTGCAAAGGAATGAAATCCTTCCTGAAGAGGGGACGAGTCTCTCTGCTGTTCTATGCGCCGAGACCCCCCGTGGCGAGCACAGACCACGGCGGGGGATGCGCAGCACCCCCGGGCATCTCCGAGATGAACGGATCCGTGTGTTTGTGCACATCCGACGCCCATGCAAGCGTCTCTGCCTCTTCGCGCACACACTTTAAGCAACCCTGGCGTTTTCGGCAGCCAAACCCATCCGCAATGAATAAAAACTAATGGAGATGCCTCACGTCCCTTTTAAGCCCACATTACAGAGTATGCTACTATCCACCAAGAGAAAGCCTCATTGACTCCTCGATCCTAAGCGTTATAAGATTGAAAAGTGAGAAAAATGAGAGAGGCTTGTAGCTCTAATACCCGAAAGGAAGCAACATGATGCAGCCTTTGATCCAAGCAGACAGCTGTGGGTTTTCACACAAACAGGAAGAAGTAAAAAGACAGCGATGGAGAAGGAAGAACCAGCCAAGCAGAGACCAGACCCAGGCATTTAAAGTAGGGATTCAAAGGGAAGTTGATGCAATTTGGGTGGCGTCAGGGGCTGCGGGGCGAGAGGAAACCCAAAGCCGGCCCTTGCACCGCTGTTTTGCAACGTGATTTGCAGCGCGCGCCGACGCAGCCGTACATCACTCAGGAGAATGAACCTCCGGTTTTATAAACTATTTATTAGCCCTGTCCTGCGGCGCTACATCAATACGGCCATCGGTGAAGCAAGGCAGGAGCTGTAAAAATACCATCTATCCAAAACAAGCTTCATAAAATCAAGCAGGGGCCGGGACAGCTGAGGATGGGATTGTGGCTTGACATATAAAGGGCCTCTCAATCTTTAAGATAGGCTATTAAAATTCTCAGGCCCTTTTGGTTCACAGGAGCCTAAAACAAAAGGAGAAAAATAATGATCCCTTCGCTGGCAGGGCCGGGGAAAGCGCATCTCTGCCCAAAGCAAAAAGTGCATTGTGGCCAAAGGACCATGTATGTTTTTAAGCGAGCTGCGCCCATCCCATCACCTGGTTTATCCGCTGCGCTCCCAGCAAATAACATAAAGACTCGTGTGGGAGACGGGGCAAAACGCTGGAGGGGAAAATACGCAGCAGAAGTGTCATTGAGAAAGGGGAATGGAAACAGCTTGGGCTGGATAGAAAGAAAATGAAGTAAAAGGAGTCAGGTTTACCCGCCAAGGCATCTCCAGCCAGGCTAGGATGTTTTACGTCCCCCTCTCTGGACCTTCAAGAAATTCAACAATAAACAAATGCCACTTACTCATTAAGGGGGAGAAAGAGAAACGAAAATACAAGTTAAAGTTCAACAAGTTTTATAGCTCGAGGATGGCGCGTTCCGCCAGCAGTGGGATCTGTAATTCACTTTTCGACTGCCGCAAACACGGAGGGGGAAACTCGAGTTTTAAATACGCCTCGGTAAAGGTCAGCACGAACGGTGCATTGTTACAAAGGCCATCCCGCATGCTCGCTGTTTTCCTATTTATTTCTCACGGGCTCATTTTGCTGCTTTTCCCCCCTGTGCTGCCAGGAGGACGTGTCTTCAGAGCCCACAAGCTCCTCTCCTCAAGAGCATCCAGAGGAGACATCCAAAACTTGGGTCCTTGGTGCTCAGTGACAACAATATGACCTGTCCCGGTGGAGAAATCTGCTTAATGCCCTTCTAAAAATGCCCTTGCATTTTTTTTTTTTTTT
>VZSV01000094.1:967589-993296 GCA_013398735.1 Nothocercus julius | reverse complement strand
AAAAAAAAAAAAAAGAAAAACCTCCTCCAGAGCTGCCTAAACCTCTTCTGAGACGCCCCGGCTACGTGTTTCAGATGCTGAGAAGATTGAACTAATAAAAAAGGAATGAGAGAACTGTCATCGCAGATTACATGGTATTTATTCCAAAATCTGCTCATTATAGAAATTTGCAAGACAAATGGTTTTTCAGCAGGAAGTGGCAGCTCCTCCTTAAGTGTATAACAAGGAGCAAAATTTGTCAGAAGCCAAATCTTTCCCTCCTCTTTTAGCTACTCCAGCTCCAAATCTTATCAACCACCCAAGAAATAACTTGCAAGGCTGAAAAAACATATTTTTTTAAATTCTCTCCCAGCCTCTTCATAATCCTATAAGAAACTACGATTAAGAAATATTTGAAGCAAGAAAAGCTCATTTGGCCTAGAGAGTTTCTGGGCTGTGAGAGCTTCCACTGCTCCTCAAGAGCACAGGAACGTCATTGGCGGAGGCTGCAGCGAACTCTCCGCATCCTTCCTTCCTTGCAGGGAAAACCCTTCACCAAGAAGAGTATTTGTTGGTCAGCTTTTAATCCCCCTGCCTCGATAAATGTTTAATTCCTGGTGCTGCCTTCGTGGCTGAATATAGACTGGAGGTGGTTTGCATCCTGCCGTATCCAAGTGCTTCTAATGACATTTTGGCTCCTTTCCCAGTTAATTCCAAGTGCCTGAAACCCAAGCGTCTCGCTCGTCCCCCTCCTCTTCCCAGCATCATGGATGTGCATGCGGATATTTGGCTGATAATATAGAAAGCCACAACATTCGGGTTTAAAACAAGTCTCTGCAGTGGAGTCACAAGAAGGAAGGAGGAAAAGAAGAAGGGGGAAAAAATACGCCCTGAAATATTACAGAGTAGAAGCTGTCAACTTGAAAAAGCTCCTACAAGGTTTTCAATGCCATAACTGTGTTATTTAGCTCGGGATGAGAATTTTCAGACACACATCAACAGGAAAAAAGGGGTTTCTGGAGAGAAAAAAAATAAAAAGAAAAGGAGAGAGGGAGAGAGAAGCGGCCTGTCTTATTTGCAACTCTCCTTTGTTGGAAAGCAATTACAGCCTTACTCAATTTATGACCCAGAATGCACCCTAATCTACTTGTAAATGCATCTTATTCACCACACAGCACTTCCAGATACAGCCCGAGTAAATAAACGGGAGATTGTTCCTACCTACGTTGCGGCACAACTGTTAATTGTAACGCCCCATGAAACTTAATTATGCAAAGCAGAGCGGCGACACTGCAGCCATTAATGAGATGTTTGATTCAAGAATAATTTGTTGTTTGGAGCCTCGGACTTGTTTTGCCTGTCCCTTCCACCACTGATTCTCGGTCCGTGCTTGTTTTAATCGGGTGCCGGCAGCGCCCGCGGTGACGATCCCGTTTAGCGAGCGCGGACACCGTCGCCACCCCATGGGTCGCTCCCATTGCAACGGCCTTGGCCTTGGCCATGGCGTTGCCTGCCTGGAGCAGCGGTGCAGGAGGCACAAATTAGAGGGCGCGAGGGGATGAAGAGACAAAAGGAGAGATGATGACGTGGTGCAAAAACTTGTAGTACATGCGCTGATAAGGTGCATGATAGATAGCGCGACACGCTGCAACGTGGAGACCTTCCCGGCTGCTACAGGAGACTTTCTCCCTAAATGGGGAAATGAGATTGGTAGTCAGAGCTCAGTCTATTATTTAAGCGCCTGGTTATTGATAGAAAAACACTATCTTTTTAAATTTACAAGCAAGCAAGCAATTCAATTTCCCCCGTTTACAACACGAGATGTTTGCTCATATCTGCCGTGGCGATACGGGAGCCTTTTCCCTCTGCGCTCTTTCCTAGCCTGCCACGCTCGCCCCCCTTCTCCCGGCCTTTCACTCATTTTTCCTGCTGGTGACATCTCCGCCTCCTGTCGCGGGACGGATGCTGACCCGCTCCTGCGCTTGGCTCCGTTAATATCTGTGATTAGTAGATTCGGAGACAACGGCCATGCCAGCCTTCCCAGCCCATGAATCAAGAGGATTTCTCCTCTCCCTGGCACGAGGAAAAGAAGGGAGAAAAGGCTCTTTATCTCCCATGCGTCTGTTGTTGACAGGAAAGACATTGTAGGCCTACTCTCGCTGTCTATTTTTTTCTTATGAATGCGACTCTTAAAATAGCAAGTCACGAAGAGGGTTTCAGACACATCCAAGGCCCTGGGGAGCAGCCCCGCCATGAGCGCGGGATTACGGAGCGCGATGCCGACGGAAGCCGGGATGAGGAGCCCCTCACAACGGCATCTAATGAGAGCGGGACACATGACGAGCTGCAAGGTCGTTACCGGGCATTAATAAAGGAGGCTTCTCCTTTCCTCTTCATTATTCCCGGGAGGCAAATCCTCCCGGGAATAATGCTGTCCCATATAAAGCCCTGGTTGCAGCGCAACCTCCTCTGGCAGAAAACACTGAGTTTTATCCGAGCGCTCTGAAAACCCCGGCCACCCACGTGCACATCTTGTAGATGCGGTGAGTAAACCCAACTTCCCACACGCTCCTTCCCCTCGCCTCGTCTGACCCCCTGAAGGCAGAAATTTGCTTTCCCGCTGCACCAAAGCAACCCCAGCCCTACTCTCTCCTCTCCTTTCGAGTGTTACACAGACAGGGAGGCAGCAGTTTGTTTGACTCCCCCCCATCCTTCACCCTCTTTCCAATTTTGACCTTTTTTTAAGTGCTTGGCGGAGCCCTCTCTTCCCACATTCAGAGGCTATAGGTGTGATCCAGCTGTGCACATCTGGGAGTGAGCGTGGCCCCACCAGGAACGGGCTCCATGCAATCACCCGATGAACCCCTGCCGAGGCCACTCAGCGTTTTCTGGGGTATTTTTTGGCTCTAGGAAAGCAAAAAAGGCATGCCCTGGAGAAGGGCATGATTTTTCAAAACGTTTTGGGTTTTTTTTTCCCTCCACTGCCTGATACTTCATTTCAAGTGTTACTTTGATTTTATAGGGAAAAAAAAAGAATCAAAAACAATCTGACCCCAATTGTTCAGAACTGCTACGGAAAAAAAGAGAAAAAAACAGATATTCACAGAGCTCTGGTCCTGCTGCCCTAATTCTCACCTTCTCTTATTCCGTAATTTCCTTCCTTATAACATGGTGACTGGAGCTGTGTACAGTGTCTCGGACGTGCGCTCGGCTGGGGCTGAGATATTATTGTTGATTTATACGGGCTAGCTCCGCTTGGGGAGCGGTGATTTACTCTGCCCTGTTTGCACAACGCTCCTATCTCTTTGGAGACAGATATCGCCCTCATCTCCAGCACATCCAAGTGCCTGGTGCTGAGCACTCGGTCAGAGATTGCTGAGACACTTCCACATCCTTCCTCTCCTCTCAAGCTCTCGAGCTTTGTCTCAAGGAAGGTCATCACATTTTTCTTTTCTTTCCCCTCGGTAACGCCACAACAGCCCAGTTGGGAAATACAGCAGGTACCTGCTATAAAAACTGAGAAAAAACACGGAATTTCACTGCTACTTCTCAGGCGTATGCGGCTTTGAAGTGCCTCTTCTTCCTCACTACTCTCTCCATTTCTCCTTTGAGAGAAGCACCATCCAGACACCCGGTTGTCTTCTCCTCTCCTCTCCTCTCCTTCAGCACATTCCCTTCCTCTCTAAATTGCACCACTTATATCCATGAACTACTTCCTACACACTTTGCAAACTCTAATATGCTCTTAAGGAGTTTTACAGCAGTTCCTCTCTGATGCTCATAAGTATAAAATCTCTCAGTTACGGTCCCGAAAGCCAAGATCAAATGACAGGTTGATTTAGTGTAGCTCTCGCTAACAGCTTGCAGAAATTAGAAGTAAATAGGAGGTCAAACAGCTCACAAGCAATTCGACATTGGCAAATGTGGCTTAGTTAGATGCTTTCAGTAATAAAGCACAATCACATCTTTAGTTCACCTGAGCGAACTAAAGGTCATTACCAGCTAAAGATATTCCGAGAGAATAACACTTTAAACCTTTATTATTTTTAACAAGACACAGGCATTTTAAATTTTGCCTGCGTAATAAATTGGAGGCATGCTACAGGGACCGGGAAAAGCTCGAAATACAATAAAAACCAAACAACTGAGAGTGGAAACACAATATGTAACCATCCATGGTTCTTAAAACTATGTCAGCCATTTAAGCAAAAGCTAGACTCAAGTATAAGTGAGCATGAAATTCAATATAAACACCCTCCTTCACTCCAGACACTGGTGGCAGAGAAACAGACCAAAACCTCATGAAATGCTAACGTGAAAGACAAGGCACAACGAGCTTTATATAGAAAAACAATAAAGAAATGGCAAGATCAAAACAGAACGTGTAGTGCTGATATATGGCATTGTTGGAAGCAAATGCACTAGGCCACTGCCTGGCTTCAGATGCACCGTGTATGTTGATTAGTTCTTAACTCTCTTTCATCAAAAATATAGGTAATCAAGGATAAAATAATTCGGGAAATGTCAGCTGCTTAAGACACAGGAGAACGCAAAAGAGGCAAAATAATGCATTAATGTTAGGAAATAAGCAATAAAAAGCTCTTGCAATCCAACCTGATGCACTGAGTGCTTTGACAGGCCACTGATTCCCTAGCTGAAGATCCCCCATGATGTGGGATTACAGTAGTAATAAGAGCAAGAAAATAACAAATGAAAAGAAAGGTAGATAGACCATGGTGATTATCTTGAGTGTAACCCTAAAAACGTTTCCAACACAGCTCCTACTTGAATCACGATCCATATTTCCGAGGGGAAGAGCTTCCCCCCAAATTTTAAGCTCCCTGTGAGCAATACCTCAATCTGAAGAGCCCAGAATGCAGCTCCTAACTCACAGCTATGGATCGCACCCGCGGTCCACGTTCCCAAAATAGCGGCAGCATCACCAAGCCCAAGTCGGTCCTCCGTTTCTCCACACCTCAGTTTCCCATCTGTTTAATGGGAATAATAGCAGCGACCCATTTCATGGGCACATTAACATTTCAGAAGCACTTCGATGCTATGGTAACAGGGACATCACACCAGCCCACGTTCCCCCAAGCTGCCGGGATTATTCAGCAGAAATGCAGGACCCCTCGCATGCCGCACCAGCAATGGGGACTCGGTTTTCCATGTCAGCACCCCCAGCCAGGCTTCTTCCCATAGGACTCCCGCCGCGGCCGCGCTCCGGAGGCATCACACGGGGAGGAGGAGGAAGACGTGGCGGTGACAAATGTCAGCGCAAGGTCTACACGCTCGTGAGTCATCCAGATGAGAGCGTTACAGCAGTTTGTACCCAGCCTCCTCCGCCGCCGCACGCAGCTCCACACAGGTACGTGCGGATGCTCGAGTGGTTAAAGCCGTCGCATGAAGCAGGAGGAGCCCCAGGAAGAGACACCCCTCCAGCGCAGCCCAGTAGAGGAGGGCACAGATGAGCCCAAAGCAAGAAAAAGGTAGAACCAGGACCAAAGTTGGAAGAAGGGACCGGTCCCTGCGCATGGCAAGGGCAGGAGGAGCGGGGAAGCGGCTCCGAGCCACGTTTGTCATCTCCCCTCATTCGCACTTGGCACACGAGCTCCTTGGTCACAGCACAAAGCGGGGCCCTCCGGGAGCAATTGGGAGCTGTCTCTGCTCGGCAGCCGCCTCGCTCGGCCCGCGGGTATTTGTTGCTCCCTGGAGCGGCTGCCTTCGCCAGCCCGGGCCATATTTCAGAGCTGACATTACCCAGCGGGCAGCCAACACTGGATCCTCATTAGCTTCGCCGAGATGGGAGCAGCTCCTCTAAAAGGTACTGGAACAAACCTAGCATTCGGCGGGTGCCGTTCAGCGGGATACGGGACTGCGATGGGTCCCTCTCGCTGTCTCCCTTTTCCCTTTCCCATCAGTTTTGAGCAGCGGTTTTGGACACTGGATTCATAATCCTCATCCATTGGTGCTTCGCCGCAAACATTCAGACGTTTAATATTTGATCCCACTTCATCCCCTTCCTTCCCTTTGGTCACCTGCTCCTCTGCATCCCTATCCCTGCAAGGGCGAAGATGCTGAATAGCGGACAAGGTTGCGGGAGCTCCAAGCGCGATCCAAGTTAAAGGCCACATCTGGGAACAGCGTGAGCCAGGTGACTTGTTCCCAGCTAAGATCCAGGCAGCAACGCTGGGATTTGGGCACTGCACGTTCTCACCAGCCAAACCCTCAACCGCGGCTTAGTGGAGGCAAATAGTTAACAGCTAATGGATTGCTGAACGTGCAGCCAGTGAGTCAGTGCTGAGCCCGTAACCGTGGCACGTGGCCATCAGCAGCATCATCTACTGACGGATTTACACCAATCTACTACTAATATCTGCAATATGTTTCTAACATCTGCTAACCACTTATTAACTCTATACGCACTCCTGAAGAGCTATCAATAAGTGCAATATGAAGGGTGACCCTGTTGCTAGCATCCCGGGTAGCAGAAATCTCATTAAATCGGCTTCTCTCGGCAGGCTGCTTATCCAGAAATCTCACGGGAAGGAGTGTGGGGTGGGATCTGCACCTGCACAAGGCATGGAAAACCGCTCGCCTGGTCCCTGCCACACGCCAAGAGAGAGGGATGCAACAAAGCATCCTATGCTGGGGCATCTCATCTACCCACCTTGGAGACTTCCCAACTAGCAGTGAGGTTGCTCCGCTTTTCTAGAGGAGAAAATGGGAATAACGAGCAGCCAAGTAGCTCGCTCAAGGTCACTGAGAGTCGCTAAGAGCCCTGTCCTTGGAACGGCACAGCCCCTGCCTCAGACTTCAAGGCAGCTATTCCGGTACTCTCAGATCAGCGGCATCCGCCTTTTCCTTCATCCTCCATGCTACGGTTGATATTCAAGTCCCAACCATAAAGAAAGTTCATAATGAGATCAAGTGCAGTGACCTTATTCTGCATGCGGCAGCTTCATGTGTTCTAGCAGATATTTTACCCTTCCAATATTGGAGGTGAAAAGCGTGTATTTAGGGAAGGCGCCGCAGCGAGAGCCGTCAGGAAGGGCGAGATTTCCTTTCCCCCAAGGTAGACGGCCGCGTTCTCGACAGCGTGCCCACCTACACGGCGCGAGAGGGATGTCACGGCACGTCCCCCTGCCCGTGCTGCCTCTGCTGATGCTCCCCGCTCAGCAGCGTCTCGCTTGGGCGCGCGTCGCGCTCTGTGCTCGCTAGCGAGAAGCTGCAGATGCTCCTCGCTCTATAGATAAGGGAAACTGAGGCGCGCTGGCTTGTCATGCAGTTGCTCCATCTGTCCAAGACAGACCTTCTCAGCATAGAAAAGAAATAACCTGCAGCACGGCCAGTGCCGCTGCCCTGCACGCAGCACAAAGGCTCGAGAGCCGCGTTTTGCATCCAAGCCGCTCACACGACTCTGCCAACCCAACCTCTGCCACCTGCTTCGCTGTGCCCGCGTTGGCCACGTTGCGTGCAAATGCCCCTGCCTGGCAGGCTCGTTGCAGCGAGCGCTGGGCTTCACAACCCCCGGCACGGCTGGCCGCGACGCTACCGCGCCGCGATGGACATTGCGGCACAAAATTAACGGCGCATCTGCTGCTCGCTGCAGACGCCGGAGCGAGTGGGCTGTAATTTCGTCTCCGATCCCCCAAATAATGTTTGTTGTCGCGCTGTAATCTTGGCAATCAATGTAACAGCTGAACAGATCGTTTCGGCTGAAATATTTGCTAAACACGCTAAGACCTTGAAACCACACCTCAGCGTGCGCGCATTGTGCATGGAATTACATACCCGACTAAATAAGGACTGGAGGGGGGAGAAATGCAAAGAGCTGCCAGCCAATTAAAACACAAAAAAAAAGACACAAAAATAAAAAAAAAACAACTGCCATGTTCATCCCCAGCACCTTCCACAAGCAACATCTCGCTGCAAAAAACAAAGCTTTGAGCACTGGCTGCCAAGCAAGGGCACTTCAACCGAAAGGTAAATGCAGGGCTTCCCAAAGCGGGGTTTAATGGTCACCAAAATCAGCTGGCCAAATGAGCTGTACATACATTAAGCACCCGCGCCTTCCGATGAGAGAGAAGCTGGACTTTTCGCTTGAATTCCTGTGGTTCTAGAGCTCGAGTTGTGCCAACGTGGCGAAGCATTTGTACAAATTAGCGCAGGCATCAGTTATACATCAAATCTGACAGGCCCAGAACAAGTTCAAACTTCTGATCTCAACATTCATCACAGCACTGGGCAATTTATCAACAATTCCTCAAAACAGAGGGGGAGAACACGACGTCTCACTCCAGTAACCGGCTTAGAGGAGCAAGCCCATCACCGTGCCCATCTCACCTCCTCAAGGCTCTGCGCCACCCTTTCCAGCCATAACCCCGTAATTCAAAATTATGCATCACCTCAAATACCTTGTATCACCTCAATATAATATATATATATATTTTTTTTTTCATTTCCCACTTTTTTTTTTCTTTTTTCCTAATTACTCATCAGCTTCTCTAATCAAGGTGCTGTGCTGGGCACCGGAAGACCAAGGGACCCTCCTGCTAAAATCAGGCACTGAGTAAAGCGCTCCGTGCATTTACCAAGGGAAAGCAGCTTCAAAGCTTTCCCTTCCACTTAGATTTTAAGCACTTCTACAAAAGAGCATTGATTTTGGGTTAAATTGACTGATTTTATTCATAGCTGGTTCATACGGTGTATTCAAAAGACAAATTGTACAAGACTGCAAGCTATGGATCAGCTCTGATAATTCAGACTCCTCTTTCCTCTTTTTTCTTTTTTTTTTGTTCTAAATATTTTCCATGCTTATAATTTGCTATTATTTGGCCCCTGCCTGGACAGAAAAGGCATTTTCACAGTATGGGAGCCTCTCTTTGAAGGGAAGGTGTTATATTTTAATGCCAATTACAACAGAAGTAAGAATCAGACATCCCAGCAACTCCTTCGGAGCTCCTGCCTGGGAAGTAGCCTGCGCGGGGAGGGGATGGGTGTTTTGTTCACATAGATTATATTTATGCAGATAGTCCATTGACTCCAATTTAGTTGAAATATATAATAAACATATGTATCAAGTGCTAAACACTTGTGACAGAGAGCAGCTCCAATCCCTCAGGTGCACCGCTGTAGCTGTTAAGCAAAGTGCTATATGAATGCTCCTTAAATATATAGCATGCCATGAATGTTTAAGGCTACCGTGCCTGAGCTTGCACGGCAGCAAGCAGGGGAGGCTTGGAGAAAGGAAGGCTACCAGTGAAAGCAATTAAAGCTGGCCTTGTTTCTAATATACATTTCAGGCTATAGGATATATGCTGCTAGATGAACATCTGCATCATTGATCCCAACCCCATCAATTTTGGTTTTGTCACGGATTTTCCTGTACCATGTTAGTCTCAAATGGCAGCACCCCTCCAGCCCCACTTTTTGAAAGCCTGCAAGGATCATTTTCTTAATCAGGAGCAAAAAAAGCTAGGAAACCTCCTCCTCCAAAAAGCAAAGGTTTGGTGACCCCCAACACATTTCCTCACACTGAACATGCCGGCTTGTTTTCGAGGAAGGTGAAAGAAACGAACAACTTTAAAAAACGCTGAAGCGCTAAAACGTACAGAGCTTCTGGTTCAAAGCCCCTCTCAGACTTTCCTTCTGTTTTATTTAACTCCCTTGGGAATATATTTAAACGGATGAAAATCAAAAACAAAACAGTGCTTTCAGGGGAGAAATTGAGATTTTTTTTTTCCCTCTTATCCTTTCCCCTGCCCATTTTTTTGGGACCACTTTTCCATCGAGCAAATGAGCAGACAAAAAGAGCAATTCAGTGAGCTCTGCAAAATGCATAGATAAGTAAATAAATAATTAAATAAGAGGACCCCAAATCTCTAAGAATGCCAAGTATAATTAGATTCCCAATCACAGGTATTCTATAACTAGCTACCTTAATTAAGTCCATCAGACTCTAATGGTCCAAGACACAACACGTGCCCTAGCAGATAAGACAAGGTCTCTGGTGGACCTAGGGGCCACTCTGCAAGCTGCCCCCATGCTTGGGGAGTGCTTGGGGATGGACAAGGGGGTTAGAAACCCGACGAGTTCCGAGGAGGCTGATAAAGCACAAAAATTCCCGATGTCACACAGAGGCACTTGGAAAACGGACGGGATTCGGATCAGCCTGGGACTGCTGTGAAATAAGGGAGGTAGCACCTGCATTTTCGCTCTCCCATGAAGCCAAACTCTCCAACACCTTCTCTCTCCAAACAGGCCAAATCTTGCAGCAGGTTTTTGACACATCTCGGCATCCACTGCTGCAGTTTGTCTCCCCGGGAACGTGCGGATGCCGGGCACGTCCCTAACGCGGGCTCCTCTGTTATCATTCCAGGGCATCCGATGCTACTAATTGACGAACGGTAACACTCTCATTTGCTCAGCAGCAAGCTGAAGCGCTCGTAATTGATGGATTGGTTTGCAAAACGCAAGCCCCAACCCTGCAGGATGCCGAGTGCCCCACGTGAGAGGCTGCAAACACGCAAGTCCCCACGGCAATCGCAGCGGGAAGGGAAGGCACTCAGCACCAAGCAGGGCTGCACCTTAATTCAGCAGCCCTGTGACTTTGTGCATCTGTATCTATTAATACGGATTTAATTGTGGGTTTGTATTTTATTACCATCACATGAAATGAAATTAGAACGGAGCAGCTCTGGTCCTCTGGGGAGCTTCCACGCATCCAGCCCCACAGATTTTTCACTTCTGGGCAGGGCAAATAAGAGAAGAGCACTTTGAACAAGATGTCTCTCTCTGTTCTTGTGGATAAAAAGCACGAGCCACAAAGACCACAAAGCCACGGGGACTGCAGGCACGGTGTTGTACTGCACCAGCTTTGCAAAGCCTCCTACTCCGTTCCACTACGTTTCTGGGAGGAGATGCTTTATTCCCGCCCAGCATTCCCAGTACAAGGCTTGGGGAATATGAAGGGGAGTACACAGATAAAATTTCCTCTCTGACATCAGTCAGGACAGGATTTCTCTTACGATTTGTATAGGTTTCTGTTCCATTAGATCAGCCCCATTAGATTCACAAGGTCAAAGACCCACGTGCTTGAAGGACAACGGTTCTAGGGCATCTCGCAGACCTGCAACGTGCCTCTCAATCCATACCTTTGCTCGATACATTATTGCTTCTGTGGAAATGACTCCCTCATTTGCAAATGATGATTAGCGCTCTAATCTTTGCATAATTACTCCTGCTATTCCAAATAAAGTGAAAAACAGGAGAGCAACGAAGAGTCTATACCCCACCATTACGCCACCATTGCACAGCCAACTGCAACAGCCAACTACAATCCGTCTAAAATACGAGTTGTTGTGGACAGTCCTGTCCCAACAGCTTGTGAGCAATGACACAGCGAACCCAGGAGGACACTTCTACCTGCATATATCCACTTCATTACTGTCTCACCAGCTCAAGTCACTGTGACTTATCAGGTTTTAGGATGCAGCAAGGTCATTGCTAGCAAGGTTCTCTTATTCATGTCCTACCATTTGTTCTAGCTTATTTCTATCTAGATTCTTGTATTCTTGCCATTAAATTATGGTAATTTAAGCCTCTTGCATTCTGGGCAAGGCAGACAAAGAGAGATACCCAGTGAGGATGCCTGCCAGAAACATAGTCTGTCTGCACCTTTCAAGTATCTCTTAATTATCTCTTTCTAATGGGGAAAGGTCTGAGTTCAGGTGAGTGCTCCCTGCTCTCTTCTATTTGATTCAATTCTACGGCTCATGAAATATGCTCTCGCCTCATTCGAAGGACAAATGAAATGAAACAGCCTCTTGGAAGGAGACAAATGGAGGATGCAGTTGAAGACATAATTCAAGAGACTTTAGGAAAGTCAGATGTGGATTTTGAAAGGTACCCAAGGAATTAATAGAGGCAAGGAAGTAATTGGGGAATAAGTCAATGAGCTTGTTGAGGCACTGCATGGAGTTACAATAGGAAGTCTGTCACAAGAAGTGTTCAGGGGGGCTTTCCTCAGTCACTTGGGTGCAGGGAGACATGATATTTGCAAGGAAGGGGATGAAAGATGAATTTGCCAAGCAAACAAGAGGAGTGTGGAGCTGGAACAGCATGGAGATAATGGGCAGAAGTCATCAGAACTCACCTTGCCTTCTCCCTCCAGTGAGCCTCCACCCTGGGCCTCAAGGAAGATGCCTCGGGATGGAGATACCTACCAGCACTGCGTATTTAGTAGGGTGCTGGGAAGACAAGAGTGGGCAGAAAGTCTTCAGAGCAGCTGCTGTGAGGAACCACCACCTGTGGACAAGCCTTCCACTAGCCTCAGGGGAAGAGCAAGCAACGCACGAGGTTGACATTGGCCAACTCTTCTCCCCAGAGAGCCCTGGAGACGCTCGGCACTCGCCCGGAGCCAGGAGCAGGCTGTCAACAGCTCATCCGCCCTGCAGCCTTGCTGGGTATCGCAGTGGGGAGCACGTGAACTCTCCTTTGTTTGCTCCTCTCCATGAGCCCCGGGCCCAGCGGGGGCCGCAGAGGCCGGGCTCGCTAACGCGCTGCCTGAAGCCCAAGGTAATTCAATACGCGGCGCCTCCCCTTGCCAGTGCGGTGACTCTGCCTTGGCAGCCGGCTCCAGCCGAGCAGAAGAGGGAAGATTTGATTTTAATCACATAGATTTCAGGTTTTATTTTGCTCATTAAAATTTCTGATAAGGATTTAGTCTGACATTATGCAGTATTTGGGAGGATGATGAGTGGCGGTGGGGGACGGAGAGGGCTGCGTTTCCTCAGGAGGAGGAGACCTGTCTGCCTCCCCGTGACAGGGACAAGGAGAGGAGCAGGTGTTAGTGTAAAGGGAAAAGATCTGGAGGGGCAGGGGGGGAAATCTTCCACAGGAAACCAAGGATGTGAGCCTTGGATTAGGAAGAATTAAGGCCCCACGTCTGAGTTTATACACAAGAGAGGAAGGGCCCTCTTTGGAACGCCTCCCCTTCACCACAGAGCCCTGTCTCAAATGCTCTCCTGACCAGGGCAGGAAGGTGGCCAAGTTACCTGCTTGGGCCTGGCAGAAGAAACCCAGGCATTTCCAGAACCTCCCAAATTCTGCAGGAGGAAAGGGCTCCCTTAAGAAAGGGCTCCCGAATCCTGGCCTCGTGCTCCTCACACAGCTTTCTTTGGGGGAAGGAAAAGAAAAAATAAGCGAGTGCAGAAAAATGAAACCATATGATCTCACTGCCTTCTGGAGGAGCCTGAAATATTTCAGTGGCGACGAAGGGTAAGAACTTGGAGAGGGGAGAGCGTGAGCGTGATTCACTCTGACTCAGGCACAAGGATGCTACTTTGCAACGAGCTCTTTCCCCTCCATTACCCTCCTTAGCCACCCAGGGTCCAAATTTTGCTCAAGGCAGCCTCCCATCCAGAAAAGGAGCCCATGCTGGCGCCGCATCCATGCGAGTGCGAGCTACCACCCACCTCCGCTGCACGCCAGCTGCTCTCCACTGCTCCAGCGTCCCTTGTTTGCTTGTTGATTGGGAACGCAGGCAATTTGCCTCCTATTTCTTCAGCTAGCTTTTCACAAATACTATTTTAACACCTACTTAGTGCTATTCATGAAGAACAAGAAGCTAGCGGCCCAAAATCACCCAAGGAAAAGGAGGGTTTAAGGAGCTTCACCTGGCCTAGGGGAATGGCCAAGCACTTGGATGTACCCAGACACAGGGCAACTTGGGCGCATTTTGAATCAAGGCACATATTTTTTTTTGGCCCAAGGGAAAGAATCTTTATAAAGAAAAATAATTTAGTCATCAAAGTTCCATAATGTGAACTGTAAGGAACATACAAGGAGCTGTTAGCCGGGGTTGTCCCTTTTCTATCCGCCCGTGCGCCCAGGACCTGGAAGCTAGGCTGGGAGCAGCAATCCACGTGCAACACCCAGCAATTCCCACCAAACCAAGGGCAACCAGGACCAAAACGACCAAGGCAGTGCCGATCCGCCACAGAGCCTTCATCCCGGGCCACAATTTGGGATCATCTTCATTTAAGACACTAGCTAAAGCGCACAACCGCCCATCACAGCATCAGTCCTTTCCCACATGCATCCCTGCTGGAAGAGCCGCCGTGTCCCTCGCGGGGCCAGGACCCCCATCCCGCCGGCCCTCAGCACCTCTCACCTTCCTGCAGCTCTGGTGCCAGGGTCTCCAAGGGGCCAGGAGGCTGGAGCGGAGCAGGAACCGTGGCCCCATCCTCCCCGTGCCACCTCCTCCGCAGGGTGCACCTCTCCTCCCAGGTGTTCCCACTTACTTATTAAACCGCTCCTCTCCTTTTCCTCTCTCCCCCCCCATCTCTATTACTTTTCTTTCCAGCAAAGGAACAAGAAATAAAAGGAAATTTCTCTGTCACAATAGCACGTCAGGCTCCTCTCATTCCCCAGCCCTCCTCTTGCCTCCTTTTCAATGCTCCGCACTCAGCGGAGAATTTTCCTTCATTTAAATTAAGCCTCATTTTCAGGCTCATCTTCTCTCTCTCCCTTCCCTTTTCTCCAGAATGGACAGTACATGATGGTCATGAATACGGCCCCCAGGCGCCCCCCACGGCCTTCCCTCTACACCGGCCTGGGCAGCAGGATGCCTGGGCCCCTCAGCACACATCCAGCCCCACTGCTGTGCGTGGGGCCCCCATCCAACATCCGACTCCCCAGGGCTTCTTTTTTCCCCCCATCTTCCCATTCCCTTCCTTGCTGGAGCTTTTTTGCCCCGCAAAAGGCGTTTAACATTCCGGGCTGCTCGAGGCCACCGGCTGGTTAGCTCAGCTACACCTGGATCAGGAGCCGGAGACAAATTGAGGCTTCATTACAGGAGCCCACGCTCTAATCCCTTTTTCTTTTCTTTTTTTTTTTTTTTTTTTTTTTTGCAGGCTGTTAAACTTGTAAGGACAACAGATGGATACGGGGCTGCATAATGCAGTTCTCCTTCAGATCCATCACAGCGCCTTGGAAGTGCAAAAAAGCGGCAGGCTGAGGAGTGGGAAGCGAGAGCAGATCTTACAGCGGTCACCCCAGATGAGGCACCAGGAGAAAACGCGCCAGGACCACAACTGCAGCTCCTTCTGCTGCAGATCAGAGCAGAAACAAACTTCTTTTTCATTTCACGCCCCGCACGGAGCCCCGGGGCTGCCGGCGCTCTTGCTCGCCCGCTACTCGAGCACGTTGCCCACGTCCTGGCCTCTCTCCTGGTCCCTTTCCTAGCAGGGAGGCAATAACGCGCCTCCTTATCTGACCCAGCAGCCCAGGCAGCCGCCAGCAGGCAAACAGCGCTTTTGTTTGCCCTTAAATGAAAGCTTGGGTAATTAAAAGCAGAAATCGCTCTCCCTTATCTGCAGCCGCTGGCCGGCGCGTGCGGGGCCGGCGGCTCCCGGCCGCGCGCAGCCCCCCGGGACGCGCACGGTGCTCCCGGCTCGCGCGGTGCCGATAACCCCGCCGCTGTCCTGCGGAGCTGGGAGTTGGCAGAGCGTTGGGTGACAAAACCCAAGGCGACTCGTGGCCACCGAGCGCGGGGACCGGCATCGCCTTCCCAGCCCGCGAGGCGCCTGCGCGCGCCACCCCAGAACCCTTCTCATTACGCGGGAATTGAATTCCGTTAATTAAAGCAAAAGAAATCAATTAACCTTATCAGCAAAACGGGAGCCTTTTGGAATAGAATAAGGGGAAGGCTCCTCTCCCTCGCCCCCTAAAAGCCTCCCTGGGTCATGGGCACCATGTCCAAGCAACAGCCCGGCCACTGCACATCCTTCCGGCCAGGGATGCTCCGTGCATGGGATCTGGACACTGCTTGGAAGCAGAATCAGGGGGGAAAGGGATTTCAAAGCAATTAACACCCCCAAGATATACCATGAGGCTGACAAGTGCTCAGAGTAGCCATCACTCTAATGCAAGGATTCAATTAATTGTTTTTTTCCCCTTCTCCTGCCGACTCCCCCAGTAGCTTCGCACAGCGCAGCAGAACCACTCTGGAGAGAAGGGAAGATTTGAAACCAAACCCAACAGGGTTATTTGAAAGCAGATAAAAGCCTAGTTTCTGTCCCGTCCCCCCCCTCCCCAGCCGCCAACATTTGTTTTTTCCTTCCTTTGCTCTATGCCTCATTGGAACAGCTTAGAAATGCAACCATTTTATAACTACCTCTGGATATTTTGATGTACTCGCTTCCTTTTAAATCTTGCAGAACGTGCCTCCCACAAGCGAGGCGCCCAGGGAAAGGCCTGGCAGCCCGCGCCGTTTAGTCCATGCTAATTGCCGGAGCGGACCCGGGAAGCGGCTCTTCCCAGCTCTGCGGAGGCCACCCAGCCCTTTTCCAGCCGCGCGGGACACGCTCTCCTTCCGGCTCTTCACCAACACCCGCCCCGGACGCCCGGGCCCTCACGCTTTGCAATACGGATGGGAGAACTGGGTGCCGCTCTTCCTTCGCTTCCCATGGGCAAGGATGCTCCAGGAAGGAGGTGGCAACCTCGTGTTCCAAGCGCTGATGGAAACCGGGAGCCCGTGCCTGGGTTCCTTGCATCCTCCTGCAGGTTGTCTCCCGGGACTGCTGCTTCCACCCAAATCCATCCCGTCCAATCGGCTCTGCCTCTAAAAGCTTAGGCTAAAGGAGGCATTTAAAATCTCAATCTCTCCCTGCAATAACAACATCACCATGATAATATATCCCGCTGAGCACCCTTAATCTGCAGAGATCCAGGCACTTTAGAAAGGAGCAAAGCAATTACAGTGAGGGGACAGCGGAGGAAGGAACGGAGCCTCATCAAAGTACAGAGATTTTGCTCAAGGAAATCAGCAATCCAGGCGGCACCAGACCCAAATCTCCCCAATCTCTCTCCAAAACGACACCAGGAGCCTTCGCCTTACCCAGGAACGCTGCTCTCCAGACAGGGAGGAACATCCAGGAAGGAAAAGGAGGAGGAGGAGGAGGCAGCAAGCTCCCAAATTCCAAGCCCTCGGTGCCATCCAGGGCAGCATTCAGGAACACCTTGGAGCTGGGAATTAGGGAGGATTCCCAGCAGGCACCTCATCCGCATGAGACACACGACTTTGGGGGCAGTGCCAAAATAGTGCTTGTTTTCAGCAGCACAGACAGAAATGGGGGAGAAAAGATGCAAATATCTTAGGAACGTGCCCAGCAGTCTTTTGTGCAAGCACATTAGAATACAATACAAATGTGCCTAAAAAAGACTCAACAGAATAAATACTGCACTTATAATAGGCCGCAGAGAGAGAAAGAGATTTAATGGCAACATATTAAATGTAAATCAACACAAAAAGGAAACTGGGAAGGGAAGAGATATACCAGCTTAGGGATTATAGCACAAAGCTGTAATATTTACTCACGAGATTAAGGCACTTATAGGAAATGAAATATTGTCCTTTTGTAATAATTCAATCCCTTGCCTTTATCCAGCAGGATTGGACAGATCCAGCTATTTTAGGGATGCAGACAGAAATTCACCCCTATTCTGAGCAGAACCTGCTGCCGGCAGCTGTCCTGGCTGTTCTGCAGCCTTTTCCAAAGGAAACTCACCCAAAACAAGGCTACAAGACAGAAGATGACGAGTGACGGTGTTTTTGGGGAGGACCGCACCAAAGCGCTTAACGCTGACAGACACAGTCCCACTCGGCGCGTTTTTCAATAATAATTACCCGGGTAGTAAACCCGGCCCTGCTGTTTTGCTCACTCGAATTTTTGTGTTTCCCCAGCTCGCGCAATGTCACTTCTCCCGAGGCTGCCTCCCCCTCTCCACCGAGTTAAATTGCGCTCTGATTCTATTAAACGGCACTAAACGTCGCCGCAATCAAAGAGCAAATATAATTTAAGTGCCATTTGGGTCTTCCCACAGGTTCTCGGCTCTTCGCTCAGCAACCTGTGGGGAAGCTGCCTGGTGATAGGGGTGCAGTTTAGAAGGCAGCATGCAGCCTATATATACAATTTGCTCCCGTTCGATGGCTCTCGGGGCACCCACGTGTCCCTGTGACCGTGACACTCCACAAGGACTAACCCCAAGCGCCACGAAGCTCAATTTGATTCCCTAGAGAATGCCCCTTTGCAAGAAATCCTCCCAAAATGCTGCATGCATAACCAATACTGTGAATTTGCACGGAATTTTTGGCTCGGCGAAGAGCTGCTCGCGGGTAAGTAGCGAGATCTGTGCAGTTATGAAAGGTTTGCTCCTCCTCTTAGTCTGCTGCTTCCCCACACTCCTCCTCTCCGAGGGAAATAGGTGGGAATTGTGCCTGCTGGAATCCCACACACCTTGCAATTTGAGGGCCTCTCTATGCTATTTTACTACCCTAACTTTGCAATTTGAGGGCCTTTCCTCAAGGTCACTCACGGATATTCAGCGTGTTTCGAACAGATGTCCAAAAATTCCCGCACGAGGGGAATGCTTCCCGCAGAAATTTGCTTTTTTGGTGAAAACCCAAGTTTCCATCAGGCAGCCGCTCTCCTGCAAAATTTTCTGCCGGCTCTAATAAGTTACAATAACACTCGGCTCCGGACGGCCCCGGGCTTGGTTTTGTTGTTTGCAAGCGCTGCTGGAGGCTTTGCCCACCTGTAGTTATTATTTCATTGCTTTGTGCCTGGCTGTCAAACTTCATCGCTTTTTTTTTGCCTTTTTTTTCCCCCCCTAGCCTTAACACCATATGTTTCCTAATGAAAAATGTCTCCATATTCACACCTGAAATTAAGAGTCTTGGGCAAGAAAATAAATTGCACGGCACAAATACTTGTCCCTGGGAAGGACCCGTTTTGGCTGGGGTGGAAGGGGGGACCACATGCGGCATCTTCTGTTTCATAGAAAAGAAAATCAGGATTATTACTGCTGTGGCACAGATGGAGGGACTCAAGTGGTTTGTCTGAGGTTTGAGGAGTGCTCCGCGTCATGGGAGACGCTCTCTCCCACTGTGGGAAGAAACGCAAGGAGCGACAAATCGAGCTAGCGGTGGCGGAATCGCAACGGCAAAAGGCAGATTTCCCGCCTAATCCCACCGCCAGCTGCCTAAGCAGCCTTGGGAAAGCAGCTTCTGCTTCTTGCCGGGCCTCCTCGCCACGCACATAATCCCATTTCCCTGGCTGTGTGAGCCAAGCTAGCCATGCCGCTACCTACAGCGCGCTTAGGCTCGTCGCAAGCTCTCCCGCAATTCCGATCATCCAGTCCCAACAGGAACGCTCCGGCTTTGCTCCGCTGTATTCCTAGAGACTCAGGGAAGTTTCACAAGGCTTTTTTTCTCAACTCCACATCTGGTTCCCCCCCCAAAAGCAGCCAGGGGCCAAACAAGATGGATTGGCCACCTCCTCCAGCCGGGTGCTGGAATTAGCAGCGATGCATCCAACGCCTGGCAAGGCACTTCCCATAGCCTCTGAGATTAACGTATCCAACACACACTAATTAACTTTGGGTGATTTTCACTCCTCATTCCCCCTCTTCTTTTCCCCCCCCCCCTCCTTCCTGGCGTCCGCAAACCAAATTGAGATGCAGGTGAAATCATTTTCCTAGACTCTCCGCTCCCATCAAATCTGCCTAATCCGCCTCTCCGGCTGCACTCCGCAGCGGATCTCGCTGCCGCTCTGCCTGGCGCAGCTGTGAGCGCTGCAGAAATGCCAGGCGTGGGTGGCACCGCGAGCTCCCCGCGCCCTCGACTCACTTCCCATCAGGATCAAAGATTAAATATAGTGCGGCCCGGGATGGGAGCAGCGGGCGCCGCAGCAAAGGGGAGCCGGGAGAAGATGCGGCTGGCTGGGAGCATCCCGGCACGGAGATGCCGGAGAAGGGAGAGGAAAGGGATGGAGCAGCCACGAATCCAAGGGCAAGGATGGAGCGGGGATAGGCAGACACTGGTATACATCAAGTGAAGCTTCCTCCACTCCCCTGAGCATCTGCATTTTGCCTAGACCGTCTCTCCCAAGTCTCGGGTGACTTAAAACAGCCCCCAGGAAGCCAACAACGCGATTTCCGAGGCGCAGAGGCTGGTGCAAGACGCAGTGCCAAGAACGCAGTGAGTAAACCGAGACTCGCAGCCAATTCCAGTCGCCGCCGAGATAGCGAGACATCCCGTTTAATAAAGAAAACAAACACCAAAACAGACCTCCCACCTGTTTCTCCTGCTTTCTTTCCCCGCAATCAGATTATTTATATTTTAACGAAAGTGAACGTAACTCTCTGAACCAGTTTGGCCACAGCATGGCCCAGCTTGAGGACACAAATACCAGGCTCGGATGCTGTCCTTTGCTGGGAACCACAAGGATCATTTCAGGGATCGCGCTCCCAAGTCATCCTAAAGCGTCGCAAGACAATGCCCATTAGCAGGGAAAGCCCGCGAGTTAATGAGCCAAAGTGTGGGGATAACGGGGGCAAAAATGAATAAAAGCAACATGAATAGCACATGAGAGGCAAATGCAATAATTACGCCGCTCACCACTGTTACAACAACGCAATAAATTTAATGTAATTCCTAAAGGCCAACCAGCTTGCTTTCTTACTTGCTGCTTCTTTCTCTCCCTTATTTTTTTTTTAAAGTTCCTTTTTAGAGTTTCAGAATTATGCTTTAATTAGCATAACATTTAAATTAGCGAACGGAATCTTAATTAGCTGAGGAAATAGACTTTTGTTGGAGTGCTTGCTAAAACAAATAAATCCTCTTCCTCTTTCAAGAGCCATTTGCTTATGGCACATTTAATAGCCTAGTGTACCATAAACAATTTGAGACAAGGATAAGTAATTAAATTAGAAAACATGCCGGCAGAAGCACCCCAGCCTGGCCTTGCCTCAGCTGGAAGAAGAGTTTGCAAGTGTCAAAGGGGAAGTGTCCCCTCTGTGTCCGCACAATTCCAGCTTTCCAAGGGGTATCTGAAAGACCAGAGCCCCAGTCCAAAGCATTCCAAGCAGGACTCTCCCAGGACACAAACCAACAGGTTGCATGAAGCTCAACCATCAAGGAAAGCACCAGGAAGGGATCTTGCTCTTGGATAAGCAGCTTTCCGGAGAAGCAGCAGCGGGTCCCAACGTGTCTCCCCACCCCGGGCACTGCTCCCGCATCCTTTGCTCTCGGAAGCGACACGTGCGCTTCTTTAAGCGGAGGAATTAAGTAATAGTGACATCCCAGAAAACCCCCCAGCTGCCCGTTCCCGGCTTTTAAGGCCAAGCAGAGGATGCTCTTGGACAAGGCCCTCTGGGAAGACACGGCCAGCAGGCTGCTGAGCTGCCGAGCTGGTGCCATTGCACATCCCTGTGGCACAAAAGCCGGGAAAACAGGCCACAGGATGGGACATTTTCCTAGGTCTTTATCCAGCACGCAGAGGATGGAAGGCCATAAAAGCACCTTGCAGCTGATGAGCAAGGCCCTCGTGCTCGGGAATGTATCCATGCCAGCATCCCTGCTCTGCACAAGGCGCCCCAGGAGCAGCACACGGAGCGTTCCCGGTATCCGGCCTCTCTGCGCCGCTCCGGCCAGGCGACTGCAGAGAGCAATAAAAGTTTAATGGCTCCCAGCGGGTCGATTCCGAAAGAATGAAAACGCTATAAATCCAGCATAGTGCTTATGTGGAGCTTAAAAACAAACTGCTCCAATCACACTTGGCGAAGGCGGCCAGTCTTCACTGAGGATGGGGAGGAAAAGGGAAGATTTAACCTCAGCCGTGCCTTGGGCGGCACTCAGGGTAGGCAGAAAAATAGAGCTGGGGCTCACTGGAAGATTTTGCAGGCTTTGCTTTTACTTAACGTGATGTAGAAGCGTGTAATCAAATGCATCCGTGGCGGAAGCACTTGCCTCAAATGCATCACCAAGCAGGATGGAAAATCATCAGGGATCAGGTCAAAAACCTTCCTAGAGCACCCGGGGAAGGGTCCCTGTCTGACACAAGGGGCCAGGGGAGTTTGAGAGTCAGATGGGTGCAGGATCCTGGGAAACCCACCTTGGATACGCTTTGCACCAAGCCCTGCAGACCCAGATGCGCCTAAAAAGCCACGATCCGAGGTGCAGCACAGAGAGCTGGACAGCCAAATACCTTCACCTCCACAAACTGCGCTGAATACACCCGGTTATTGATTTTTTTAATTAGATTTGAGCCCCCTGCAATGTAGACGTGTGCACAAAAGAAAAAAAAAAAAGTCCTGGTTTCATACCCTAGGCCATGGCTTCAGGAATATTTATCGTTTTCCAAGAACAAACCAAGCCATCACGCTGCAGCCCGCGCATTAGCGGCACGGCCCCTGGATAGATGGCTTTGGGGAAATCACTGCAGCAAGCGCTGAATGATGATGGATGGCCGAGGAAAGGGGGGAAAAGGAAGGGAAAAAACAGCAGTCTGCGGAAAAACAGGGGGACAGTTTGCCACCTTGAGTAGAGTCACATCTCCTTGCTTCAGTGCCGAAATGAGGCTCAAGGCCCAGCTCAGACTGATGGTAAAGATGCTTTCTTTACTGCAATTATTTAACCAAAAGCACAATTATGGAAACAAAGCACGGATGCCAACGGCTCCATGGTGCAAGGGCCAATTGCAAGGACTGACATGCCTCGAAATCCGCCGATGGAAAGATGTTACGGGAAGGAAGAGCGGGATTCACTTGGACATCACTCTGATATCCTGTCTTAATTCCTGGCTGTCCTTAAGCCCACGTTTGAGGCAGTGATGAGAAAACAGCTCAACTGATGATAAGGAAAATAACATACTGGGCAAATTTAGTTATCCTGGGTTACGGAAGACCAACACTCGCCAGGTTCTCCATAGAAGGATAGTCAGGCATCTGCTGCGAGCTCTTCCAGTGCAAGGTAATAATTGAATTTGTTTTCATTTAATTTGAAGGGCCTTTAATTAAAAGCCAAGTCTGTGTGTGCAGAGAGATAAAGCTGAGCACGTGGAGGCTGGGGGTAATTTGGGTGCTGAATGCAATAATTAATTGCAAGCGTGGAGGTCAGGAGAGCGGCTCTATCTCCCCGCAATCAGCGCGCGGCGCCGGCCACGCGAGCGGGACGGGCTCGCCAGCACCGGAAACGCTTAAGTGATTTTTGAAGCCTTAATAGCAATTATAGAGCAGCGTGGAGGTTAATTTGCAGAGTTCATTAATCAGAGAAATAAACACGTCAGCGATCGCCCCGGAAAAAGCAACCGGAGGAGATGGCGAAGGCGACCTCGGCAACGGGTGCTGAGCGGAGAACGGGCAACGGGGATCTGCTTGAACTGAACCTTGGCTTTTTCACACCAAACCGCGCCTGTAAAACCCTCAGCCTCTGACCGAGGGATCCTGCTCCCCCAGGTCCGGCTGGATAAGACGACCACGTGCTGATTTTTCCCTCTACTCCATCCCCAGCTCCCCCTGCAAGCTCGCGCTCGCCTCTGCGAGCTCCAGGACTCGGCCGGCATCGGCGTTAACTTTCCTGCCTGCTCGAGCCGTGCCTAATTAAACATTTTAATTAAAATCTACAAGAGTGATTGCTCCTGTCATGCCGCGAAAGGAAGGCTAATAAAGTCCCTCGCATCCAGCCCAAGGACGTGCCGCCAAAGCAGCCTGGGAGGCAGCACCAAGATGCTGCACCACGAGCTGCCCAAAAAGCTTCCAGAAAACCCTCTCCTGTGCAAGAAACCTCAGGCTGGCGGCGCAAACCCAAGAGCATCGTCCACCGGCCCCATCTTCCCCTTAGCGCCGACCCTCGCTGCAAACCGAGCGCTCGCGCAGCCTTTCTGACGCTCTCCCGGCGCCCGTCAAGAGCAAACAAAGTGTTGGTTGGCGGCAGAGTAAAAAATTCATCAAAAAAAAATAAATAAAAATAAAAATAAAAGCCAAATCAGAAGCAGAAATGCACACATCTGCATTTGAGTAAGCAGCGAGAGAGCCCACTCAAAAACTTTTTGATCAGAGCGCACAGCCTCAAACCCTGGCAGAGAAAATGTATTCATAATTTATTAAAAAAAAATTCATAATTTATCTTAAAAATCACAAGACTTGCTTTTTTTTTTTTTTTTTTCCCCATTCGCCTCCCGTCTGAGAAACAAGGTTTTCTGCAGCTCCCAGGAAGAGCAGCAGACGCAGCGATCCGAGTACAACCCGGTGCACCAGGACCTCCAAGCGCTCACCGGTTTAATCCAAACTCGCCTCAAATTCCAGATAAAAAGCCAAGGCGGAAAACCGCATCCCTGAGCCCTCCTGTGCAGCTTCCGAGTTTTGCTGTTGCTTCTCCATGGCCCCAAATAAAGCAGCCTTGCAGCAGCACTTCAGACATATTAGATCGTGGACTTTTTACACTTCCAGAGACACTGGTTATAATATCTTTTTAACAATGTGGGGTAGAATCTATTTTCTTCTTCCACTGAGCTGAAAAATACTGTTTTCTCAGGAAAGAAGAAAAAAAAAGAAAGAACAAAAAAACCCTATTGATTTTGTCTAGGGTCAGAATAAAATATCATTGGAGTGGGTGTTGAAATCCTCAGCCACGAATTATTTCCAAAGTGACAGTTTGGGCTGTGAAGATTTTTTTTTCTTGTGAAATAAAACAAAACAAATGAAATATTGTGTTCTTCCTTTATAGGTTATGTAGTCAAGGCTTCCACGGGCTCCAGCTGCTTCCCGCTGGGTGCATTAAGTGCGCCAATCCATCCTCTTGCCATTCCCACCCCTGCCAGAGCCAGTGCGCATCCGGAGCCGGCGAAATCACGGCCCGGACAAGCGTCACCCTCTGCATCGTTGTCACCGCAGCATCTCCCCAGCATCTCCTCTTGCTTATCCCAAGAGTCCGGAATTTAATTCCCATTTGCAGGCATCACCTGCATCCCTCCAACCTATCCACCTCCACTCTTAGGCTGCAGGTCCCTGCCTCTCTCTTGCAACTATTTTATTTATTTAGATTTATGCAAACGCCCAAAGAGGTCGCCTATCCATATGCTCTCCGTGCCCTTGACATAACTTGACACAACTGCAGAGGTGTCAAAAAACTGAAGCATCAACCAGACCTGATGAGGCTGCCAGAGTGATCTCGGGGCTCTGCAAGCTCCAAGACGGCCAAGGTCCCCCAAGCATGGCCAAGGTCACACCGGGGGACAGACTGGGCCACGCTTGGTCGACACTGCTTGCTCCACCCCGGATGTCGTTTTGGGGAAAAAAAGACCCGTCTTGCTTATAAGGGGATGGCAAAGCTCATGACCTGGAGTTGAGGAGCTGCCTCCAGCAGGAGCAGAGCTCCCACTTGTCTCCGAGATGCCACAGGATCTCTCCGCAGCAACTCCTCATGCTTCCTGGCCATCGCTCCCTTGGGAGCGAGCGTGGAGAGCGAACTAATGAGCCCATTAGGCTTAATTAAGCTAATGTGAAATTATTTACTTAATCTGGGAAGATCTTACGATGGTGAGAAATCCCCACGGAAAAGGCGCGCAGCTGCCTGGCGCAGGCTAACGGGAGCGCGCGGCATCGGAGCGCGGGAACACGAGGGAGCCCTTCCACTCCCGTCTCTTCCGATGGCTCTGTTTGCTCCAAAACCACCAGGAAAACCGGCCTGGGCCAAGGAAGAACCAGCTCATGGGGGAGAGATGACGTTGCTCGCGCGCAACCGTCCAGTCTTGCAGGAAGAGGAGCCCGTGGGGACCCTTAGATCGCCAGGAGATGCGCGCGGAGCGGAGGCTGCTGCAAGGAACGGGGATTTTGCCTCTCGTTGATCTCCACGTTTCGCTCACTTTTTTATTTTTTTAAGGT
>VZSV01000094.1:929956-960074 GCA_013398735.1 Nothocercus julius | reverse complement strand
CGCGCTCCCGGACGGGCTTTTCCACCCCCCACATCTCCGCAAGGGAGAAGCCGCCTGCTCCGCGCACCCCATCCCAGCGGGTTGGGCCCCGCTCGCTGAGCCCCACGGCACACGCAGCCCAGATCCGCTCCGCAGAGCCCAAGAGAGCCTAAAAGAGCCTCCCCACAGGCTCCTTTTTAGCACAAATTTTGCCAAATTGCAGGTTTTCCCATCACCTTGCATAGGACCCCCCAGTCACACGCTCACGGCCCCGGTCCCTGGCTGCATCCCGGCTCCGCTCAATGATATTTCCCAGCAAAAATGCTCCCCCTTGCCAGCAAAAAGCATCCACAACCTGAGGCCTTGAGTTGATTTCCCGAGAAAAGTTTTGAAAAGAAATAACACTTATTTCTGACATTTCCCCAAACAGAAGCGTTTCCAGCTTGTATTTCGCATTCATTGCAGCTTCACTAAAAATAAATCTTAAGCATCTTAAAAGGCTTGGAGGCACAAGAAAAGGTTCGGGTTTACTCAGAACAACCTCTCTCCCCACTCACTGTGGGCTCAAGGCCTCTTTTCACTTTCAGGCCATTCGCCTGTTCCCCCCCAGCACTACTTGCTGGCCCTCCAGGACCATCGGATGCACCATCCTGCTCCGTTTGATTGCTCCCAGAGACACAAATATAAATACACGGCTGCTTTTAGCTGCTAGAGCTTTCTGGGGTAGCTGGCGATGTACAGGGCTGTTTATTTTCTGAAGCGAAGCAGGGAGTCTAAAATGCATATTTAAACGTGACAGGCGGCACTAGATCTGCGAGGAGACACTATGGTCTGGTGGGCACATTTCAACGCGATTTTCTGTGCCCGTCTCCAGGTCCTTTTCCCAATCCGCCTCGATGCTCATTTCCCGCGGGGAGCAGTGTGGTCTCTGGGGCCCGAAGCTTCCCCGAAAGTGGAGCATCCCAAGGAAAGGGGAGGCTGAGCAGCCTAAAAGTGGGAGCAGCCACATCCCTGGCGCTGCTCCGCGTCCCCCCCTTGTTCCCGTGTCCTCCCGGCTCCGCCGGCGCTGCCTGCGCCCGCTGCGTCTCTCCCAATGAAAGGCTACCCTTTTCTCCTTGACATCTTGTTAGAATGCGAGCACAACAGCTATTGATTTGCATTTCGTGCAGGGGAAGAAGAAGAGAGAAAAAAATAGTAGTTTATTCTAAAAAAAAAGAGACTCTGAACTCAGGGCTGCTGGAGGAATAAGCAGAGGAGCAGCAAACACACATGTTGTTGTTTGAGCCTCCCTCGGCCTCGACTCCCTTCACAGCCCACGGGGACCTTTCGGGCCCCCTTGGAACCTGCGAGGAGTCAGCCAGGGAACAGAAGAAAAGTAGGAAAAAATAATCAAAAAAGCCAAGCGCGCTACTTGGGAAAAAACGAGCGGAAAAAAGAGTATCTCAGAGAGCCGCTATCAATTCTGCTGGGGAAGAAGGGCCCGAGCGGGAGGCGCCGGGTTGTTAAGTGCACTTATCTCCTCCGGGTGCACGGCAGAGCGGCCGGGAGCTGATTCCCGACAAGATCCTCGCCGGCCGCACACCCAGGAGCCCAGAGCTCAGATGCGGAGCTCAGGGATCTTGCGGACGCTTCACATTCCCTGGATCTCTACAGCTCCCTGTTGCTGCCGAGCGCACGGCAAGGGTCCGAGGCTCCTTTGCAAAGGACTCCAGCACAAACCCATCGCCAGGGTCCCGTCGGTCTCTGCTAGAAACCTTCCCCGCTGCCTCGGTTATGGATCTATTCTTAGCTCAACTTCTACTCATTGCAGCATCGCCGCAAGGAGCCTTTCATGCCGTGACCCCGGCGCACCTTGCAGCCCGCGAGCCGAGCCGCGCAGGGAGGAAATATTGTCCTCCCTACCAGCCAGGAGGGTCAACCAGCGCAGGGGGCCGTGCCGACAGGCAGCAGGCCAGCAGGCAGGGCTGGCGAGAGCAAATAGGGAGAGTTCAGAGCTGCACAACAAACAAAACCCACCGACAGCAGGAGCGGTGACACGGGCGGAGAGGATCCGCCGCGGCCACCTGCACTTGGGGGCACTTCCCTCATCCCGAGCGTGCAACTCGGGTTTGCAAAGCACAGCTCGAACCACTTCCCTCCTGCGTGGCAACCCTCTTTTAATTAGAAGACGGCATATTGAAATCTCGCTACGCAGCGTGACACCAGCGCCCGGCTCCACGGGCAGCTCCACGAGGGCATCGCCGAGCTCGGGCGATGGAGCAGGTGCCTGGGGAGGGGGCAACGCACCCTCTCTCAGCACAGAAAGTATTTTCCATATGCTGCCTGATCAGTTATACATTCCTTAAAATGCTATTGCACAGATATTTCAGAGGCATCGTGTAGTACCATCTGTTATGTTACATACTGCACTGAGCCCGGCCAATTCTGAGCTCCTGTAATTTTATCTCCTCCATTTCGTATGCGGCACAGGCGGTTTTGCAAGGCAACTTGACGGAGGATGGGAATTTGCAGGGGGATGGAGCAAATCAAAAGGCAAGGCCCGCGCGGCCGGCAGTGACAGCTCCCGCTGGCTCCCTGGAGCCTGTTTTGTTCCGCACCTGGAAAATCTGTCGGCAAATGCACCTAGACACCCCCCTGGCAAGCAGCTACTGCAAGAAATGAGCCGGAGCCTGGGAGCAGAGCGGAAAGGGAACGTCCCAGCCTCCAAGTCATGAGCATCGTGGCACCAACGTGCTCCACCAGCTCTTCCCCGGGCGCCCTACGCTGCCCCTCGCACCGCTTTATTCTGATTTCATCACGAAAAGGGACATTAAGAAGAGGAACCCTCCAGATTTCCTGCGTTTTGCTGGCTCCCTCCTCTGGCACTTGGAAATATTTGTATTTTGTGGTTGGTGTGACCACCAAGGAACCTGTACTAGCTCCTTGGAGCATCCTTCTCCCAAGCCAAGCAAGTCTTGCTCTGATTCCGTACACGCCACCAGGGATCCTGCTTCTATAAGCTGCTCTCCCCATCCTTGGGGCTCTAATTAAGAGCAAAAGGAGAACCAACAAGAAATATTACCCCTTGCCCCCCTCATATGAAAAAAACAAGTCAAAAACGTGATAAGGAGAACAGCAAGAAGCAGCATTAGCAGAACCTGATCAGATCCATATCTCTTTTCTCAGGGAATTATAAATTCTGCAAGGAAAGACACAAGAACTCGGAGCAAACAGATTTTGAGACTTTGAAAAATAAAAGCCTTTCAGTCTACAGAAGGGATTTGTATTCTGGCTCCACCGCTGCCGTGAAGCACCGGCACAGATTTTGCTCTCAGTTACGTTTTATTGTTTCGTAGTTCATTAATACACATTAATACCTTGTTTTTGTGTGCCATTTAATATTCTTTCCAGCACTTCGATTTTTCATTTGAAAGGGACACTTCAAGGGCTTTTTAAACATTATTTCGTTATTGCTCACAGAACACTTCTGATGGGAAACAGCATTTCCATTCTGTTTTAGAGCTCGTAAACAACACTTCCCCTTTATAAAGAAATAAAAGTCTGTTTATCCAGCCACCAAATCCTAACAAGCAGAGACCTACGGGGAGCCTGTTAGCTCGGGGAGCTCCAGGTGGTAGGTGTTCCAAAATAATAAATAATAATGTTTGCTTCTCCGTCTTCCCTCTAAAGTTTCAAGGACTCTCGAAGCTGCTGCAAGGCTCAAGCAGGCAAAAACACCCATCCAGCCTCTCCTTGAGCACTCAATATTGAGCACTGTAAAAGAACAGGGTGGGGAGAAGAAGGGGGATTTCTCTGAGTCCCAACGCGGAGAAATCCCCCATCTCGGGTCACGGGATCCAGATGTCGCCTGGCCCCAGCCTTGTAGCTCGTGGCCTTGCAGCTCCGTAGCAGGAACTCGCCCCTTGAACGAGCTTCCAAAGCAATCCAAAGGGAATTGTTCTTCATAATTGTTTTTCAACTTCTCCTCCAGCTGGAGGAATAATGACTGCACAATTCTCCTAACAACATGATCATAATCTATCAGCTCTATGAACTATAGAATGAACCCAAAGAGATAATTGGCGCAGGCACTGAATGATAAACATGTCAAGATTATGATTTCTTTGCTTAAAAATGAAACAAAGATATGATTGGAAATGCCATGCTTGGGGAGTATGAGCAATATTCCCATGCTCCATCATCTAAATTAGTTTATAATTTGCATAACTTGTATTTTTAGGCATTGTTCGAAGGCAGGGGAGCTGGAAAACATTCGGCTCCTCACACCCACAGACCTTGTCCTTCAACAGCACCTCCCAAGCAAGGATCTCCACGGGCATCAGCAAGTCCCATGGGGCTCCGCAGCGGATGCGGATGGCTGAGCGGAGCCAGAGGAGCCTCGCAGACTTTATCACCTCCTTTCCACAGGAGTTTACAACCTCCAGTATTTGCTTTAAGTGCAAAGCTCACACGAGCCCTGGCGTCAAGCTCGGCAGGCAATGAACTTTACGGTTGCACCTTTCCATCTGCTCTTTCCCGACGCTCCCGGAAGAACAATAAATCCAGGTTGACATTCGGATCTGCATAAAAGTCTAGAACACGGCAGAATTCACCCAATTTCCAGTTTTGTTCCAAATGCTGTTTTCCGGCACCAAGCACAAGCCCTCCGAGCGAAGAAAGCCTTATTGCTTCACTGGGTTAGACAGGAGGCCAGAGCATTAACAAAACCACGAGGCAAGAAGCTTTGTAGATCATTGGATCCCATTCAGATAACGATGAGGATGGTTGTCTTTTCTTTCCCCATCATCACCACTAAATGAAGTTATTTGGGAATACGTATCTGCTGGAAACCAAACCAAGTCTATAGACCAAGTCTATAGACCAAACCAAACCAAATAGACAAGTCTATATGCACTGCTGGGGAGAAGCTGCAGTTTACACTGCCTTGCCCTGGCCAAAATGCAACGTTCCTCACACCCTGTGCGTACCTCTCTTTGCAGAGAGGATGCAAAGCCAAACTGCAAAGCCAAATCACGCAGCTCCACACAGGAGCCAAGAACCAAACGTGCTGCCTTGTGCAACGCCCGCGATCACCACGGCCTTTGCTGGATCTAAAATCTCGGCGCTTACGAAATCTCCTCCCAAGAGGACGCTTGGAATAAACTGTCAGCTGATAATAGCTACCAGGTGGCGAGCGGAGAAAAAAGCCGGCACGCACAGAATGTTTTGACTTCAAACTCATGTGGATTGTCACAGAGCGCGCGTATTTTGTGTCCCTTCCTCTTGCCTTCCTCCCCCTCACCATTTTCCCCCATCCGCGTGGCTGAGGGCCAGGCACGGAGGCCTCCAGGAAGCTCGGGAGGAGCTGCTGGGATTGGGGTTATCTAAGGAACCGCAACGTCCTCACGTGCAGCAGGACGGCAGCTGGCTGGGCATTGCATCCCAATATCCTCCGGTCTGCCCCATCCCGCCGCCACCTCCGCTGCTCCGTCCTTCCCACACCTTTCCACAGGACTGCCGGGAAGATGCCCCCTGTCCCTCTTCCTCCGCAGCTTAATTCCTGCTCCAGTCACAATCCGAGAGGAGCAAGAAACGGGCCACAGGCAAGCCCTAGTGATGACCGCCTGTGTAAGGACACACATAGCACCGTGAGCCCCACTGCAAAAGCAACCGCAATCATAATGCGATCAATACCGGCGGAAACACCATATTTATACAGGGCCTTTCATCACTCACATGTAATGCAGTCAGTGCCAGTGCAAATATGCCAGCATCTGAAATAAAATATTTGCCATACATTTTCATCATACATTCCATGCAGACCAAACACTGCATTCGGGAGAACCTTGCACATCCACTCACTGGAGGCTTCGGGAAGGTTTTGTGCACTCTGTAAATTTACTCTGTAAATTCATGCAAAAAAGAAAAAAGAAGAATGTCCCAATGACTCTTTAGAAAACAATAAAACCTGCATTCCCATTGAATGCTTTTTGCTGTAAGTTGCAAGGAGCTTCCTCGTGGCTCTCGCCAGCAGCTCTGCAGCCCGGCGCGGTGACGGATGCAGCGCTGCCACGGCCAGCCAGCCGGCGGGGAGCAACGCTCCTGCCTGCTCCCGGCAGCAGCATCCAGCCCCTCCATCTGCAAGCGGAGCCTCAATCCACACAGCAACTTGACAACCGCATTTTTTTTCCGCGGCAATATAAATGGGAGCGAAGGCGCCAGCCCCGTTATTAGCTGTTGACATCCCGGCGGATACGAGCACGAGTGGCCGCATTAAGGTGACAATGCAAGTGGCACGACGGCTCTCAAGGACACGGCGACAGCACGGAAGCCATTGCGGATGGGTGGCGCACGGAGAATGGAGGAGCCCCTAGGATGCCTGACAAGCAGCCTCGCCGTGTCCTGAGCGCGGGATAAATCCCTCACTACTTGTCCATGCCCATCCACAAGCCAGCGCGGCCCTGGGGCTCAGGCGCAGGGGACCCGCATGGCCCTCCGGCGTGCAAACGCCACCAGCACGGGAAGCCTTTGGCCCAACGCATCCAGCGAGCACGAAAAGGCCACGTTTTGGCCTTCGCTCTAGGAAAGGCTGCTGCCTCCGAGGTCTGCATGAACGGGCAGAACAAGAGGCCTCCTGCCCTAGCTCGCCATCCCCTCTGCCCTCTGCTTGCGATCCACACGCTCCGTCACAGGTCTTGACACATTTAATGTCTCCATAAAGACAAACACGATGTGTTGACGCTCCTGGAGAGACCTGACAACTGACAGCCTAATGGCTCCTTATTTTTTTCCCAGCTGCAGGTTCGAAAATTAAATAAATTTAGCTCCTTAAGCAGCTCGGCTGCTCTTTAAGTAGCGCGCTCGCTGCTCTCCCAGGCTGGCAGCCCACACCCCAGCGCACAGCCACAACCGTCTTGGCAAAGGACAACACCGGGGGCGCAAGTGCACCAGAGAACCATGACCAAAGACCACGGTGGGTGACCACGTATGTCAAAGAAGAGCTGGAGAAAGGCAACTTTCCACCCAGCGGGACGTTGCTGGGGAGGAATTGGGTGCTCCTTGAGGCGTTCTCCCAGGTTTAATTCGGCTCCCTGGGAGCACAGCAAGACACACGGAGTGAGGGAGCCGCCGAGAAGTTGCGATCAGGACTAACAGCTTGAGGTTCTTAATATTCCCGCAATCTGATAAATCAATGGCGCTAAACGCGAGCGCGGGAAGGCAGGCACCGGATTGACAAGGTGAACTCAACGTGGCTGCACAGGGAGATTTCTCCCTTCCCAGCAAGGAAAGGACGAAGCAACCAGCTCTGGGTACACAAAACATGGGGTGGACACATGTACCCACGCACACGTTGCTGTGTGAATCAGCTATCCGAAGGACTCGCATATTCAGCCTGGCCGGCCCCATCTTTTTCCAGAAAAGACAAGCAGACTAAATATGCTAGTTTCCCTATCCCCCGTCATAAGGAATTTTCCCATGTCCTTAAATCATTCTTGTCACCGCATGACAAGGAATTGGAAGGGCTGAGATTATTTATCTTATAAAGGAGACAAATAGGAAGCCATATGATAAATGTATATGAAATAATGAATGAGAGAGACAAAGTACTCGTGGTGCTTCCCGGCTCCCTGCCTTGCAACACCAGAAGTCCCCTTTGATTCCAGGGAAATGGTGACAAATTCAAAACGGATGAAAAGCAGCACACTCCCCAACAAGCCCGTGGAATCCAAGAGCTCAGAAGGTTACAGAGACATTTATATCAATAACGAGACCATCCAGAGTTAATGGTTAATGCTAATGAAAAGGAGATAATGAATTTAAACCAATTTCTAATGACTGCATTGGGCTCCATGTAAGTCATCGGGGTTAGCAGTCTGCACACGGAATCAGACGGTTCAGGAGAGGGACATCCTCCTTTTGAGCATAATTTGCAGTACCGAAGGCAGGAGCCTCCCTTCCTCCAATCACACACAAAACAGAGAGCCTAACTTGGCACTTTTTTTAGATAACCAAGCTCAGCTGGTGTGAAAATCCTCCAGCACCTCTAAGCTCTAAATCACGAGGCAAAAGCACTTTAGTAGAACAGCGTTTCCCTACCCAACCATATTGCAAAATATTCCGTACATCTGTCCTGGACATCAACCCGTTGCAATGATCACTAAAAAAGGTTTGAACATAGCAGAATGTTCTTTACTCCGGAGTGTAACCTGCTAGTTATTAAGTGCCATATAATGCCGGGCTCCCACTGTAAAAGGCTCTTCAGAAATGACAACATAAAGAATAATGGGCTCCGAGCAGGACTCAGGTGAAACTTGACAGTTAAAACCAGGAGAATTTTATATCAAAACCCTGTGAGTTTCACAGGAACATAACACAAAGCCATAAATCACATTCGCTTTGCTTATAAGGTTGGTGGCACTCAGGAAAAATAAAACCCCCCAAATTTCTGATGGCACAAAGAGGATATTTCTCATGATGCCAAAGGAATGAATTGTTTGACCTTTGGAGAAATACAACATTTCCCCAACAGCCTTTGGGAAATTGCTCTATCATTAACGTGAACTAAGGATGTTCCCTGCAGGAAATCCCCAGGCTCCGGGTGAGACAATTCCCATCCTTAGTCTCTGTGTCCCACAGAAGGGACAGAACACTTCCTCATGGAAGCCTTACGGGCCTCATCACGGAAATTATGAGCAAGCGCTCAAGTACTGCACATGTGCCTTAAAAAGCACCCCCAAAAAAAGAACAGGGCCACTCAGAGAAGACTATTTTCCAGCAGACGGTCACCACATGGGCTGTCACGCCATAGACTAGCACTACACGGGCCAATGGCATAGCCCAACCCTTGCTGCGCGTCGCAGGGGAACATATATATATATATGTAAACAACATTTAACGCAAGGATAAGGTTGGAGAGGAGTTTTAGCGCTTTCATGCAGCTACGTTGCTCCCACTCACCACGGGTTATCGATCTCTCCAGAGGAGAATCAGCAGCCACAGCTGACACGCCGTCCCTCAGCCAGGGGTAATAGATGACCCTGTTGGGAACGGCAGTTAACTGATGAACCCATCTGGCAGGGCAATGGGACGAGTGATTGATTCACTCTCTCTTCGGGTACTTAGACTTTTCACCCTCAACAGGCCACGAAGCCTCGTTCATCATCTTCATCAATCAAATGGGTAAATATCATTAAATCTACAGGCCACAGGCAGCATCATTTATATTTTTTGCCTTTTTATTTTACTTTTTAAAAGTTCACCCTTGCTGGCTCTCATTGAAAGCAGTGCTTCCACCCACCAGGGGCTTGGTGAGACCAAATGGAGATGCTGAAACTTGGTAAGATGGGATGGAGAAGGACTTCGGGTCTCCTTGGGACTCCCTTGGAGCAGCAAAGATCTACCTCTGCTCTTGATGTGACCCTAACCGCCCAAGGACGATGCTTGGCCGTAACCATTGCCAGGTCTGTACAGACACAGCACAGCGTGTTTTACAGCATGGTCAAGGCGCACAAGGGGCTCTGATCCAGAACAGAAGGGCCATGGTGTTGCCAGCTCTCGCTGACACGGTGACATTTCCATCTTGGCGACCTCCCGTTCAAGACTCGAGCAAGTACAACCTCTGCTTAGGCAAGCAAGACTGCGCTCCAGAGCGGATGGATAGATGGATGGATGGATGGACAACAAGCGCGGACGCCTTTGCTACCTTCTCTCTCACCAAGACGCTCCATTAGAGAGGCTCAAAAAAAAAATTAAAAAAATCACCAGCAGCAAAAAGCCCCCTCGGAAGCAGGAGACAGAACAACCTGACTCAGGGAAATTCCAGGCAAGTTCAGAGAGACCTTGAGTGAAAATCCCTGTCGGAGCCACATTGAGGAACAGATGCAGCTGCCAGCCCATAAATTATCTCCTGGAGGAACAGCTGTAGGAGCCAAAACGGCATCTCTGCTGGCCACGGCGGCCGAGGAAGGGCCGGCAATGTTGTTGCAGGGGACACGGATCACTTGATTAGCCTTAATTGCCACCGCAGCACCAGAGAGGCCTTTGCCTCATGCAAAGTCGCGGGTTCGAGTCCAGAACGGGCAAGGTTCGTTATCAGCAAGCCGCTTACGGCCCCGGGGCCGTGCGTTAATTAAAACGGCTTTGTGCTGAGGCTCATTCATTAGCACGGCGCTCCTTTAATCACTGCCTCTTCAGCCACCCCGACAATCTATAAATCTCCTCAAATATGAAATAATGGAGCAGAATGGTTCAATTCATCACAGTGTAATAAGTCAGCATAACATGGGGATGGACAAGGCGGTGCCGCCTTCCCGGCCCCTTCCCATTCCCTTGCCCATCTCATTACCGACGGCAGCTCCGAACGGGAAGGGCGGGAGGCATCGAGGCCCGGAGACAAATGCAAGGGATGGGGAACTGCCGACACGACATCCCTTCATCCCAACCCATCCCAACCAGCGAGGCCAAGTCAAACATCCCCTATCATGAAAATGTGGGGTAAAGACGCTGAAGAAAAGGACCACAACTTCCAAAGGCCTTAAGAAAAAGCAGCCACGGCTTCCAAAGGAAGTACAAAACGGAAAACTCCCCAAGATAATCATGCTTTGGAAAAGGCAAGCATTGAAGAAAAAAAGCAAGATTTGTAAAGAACACTGTGATGTCTGTACAAAAGTCTTTCTTTTTCTTGTCAAAAGATACCTAGAAAGAAATATCCAGCCCACACTGTAACATCTCTATACTTTGCTACTTTATTTTCTATATTTTCCTACTAAACCTATTCAGCCTTAGAAAGTCTTGAATTCTAATGCACTAACACTTATATTACCAATGTGTCTATTAATATAATTAATACTATATGTTGATTTAGCCAAGTCAAAATTTTTTCACAGGAGAGAGTCAATTGTGATAAACTGATTATCTGAAAAAACTTATCAAAACATCCTATTCCAAGGGTTTCTTTAAAATTGAAACCTGTTTGTTTTAAAGCCTGTCTTCATCTCAAAATCTAGGTTAGCGTTGCCCAGGATTTTTTTTACAGATAAAAGATGGAATATGCAAGTAGATGCTCTAAGAATACATCATTTCAACCAAGCCAGCCCAGCTCGGTGGGGAGGGGATGTCTCGGTGCATGCAAATGCTCCAGGTTTTGATGTTTTGTCCCTGTTTGCTGTGACAAGTGCATTCAGAGAGGGAAAATTATTTCTTCCTCGGTGTTATAAAGATCTGCTCAAAACCACAGGTCTTTAATACTAGCAATCTGCTAAGTGCTAATTTGTCAGTGCGACACCTTTCATCTCCAAGGGTCTCCGAACCCTTCATCTGCTCCAGAGTCTCTTGTCCCACCACAACAGAAGCTCCTTCATAGATTGCCCTAAAGGGGGAAATTTGGGTTTCTCTCCCCTTCCAGGCTCCTTCAGGACATGGGTGGCTAATTACTAGCCAGGCCAATGAGTTAACCCCATCCCTAGTCAATCCAGGAATTCCTAGATGCTTCCGAGAAGACAAGAGTACTGGGATCCTTCCCATCAGAAAGCTCTATTACATGAATCTTCAAAAAAGCTCATTACTACAAAGCTCTGTGCATGCAATCCCATTAATAACACACATCAGGATATAATTATAATATTAGGCACTTAAACTGCAGTTTTCATCTGCATCTCTCCAAGTGTTTTACCATAGTAAATTAAGTCCCTCTAATTTGGGCTGGTCAGAGTTTTCCGTTTGAAGCTTCTTTTCAAGGAAAAACTGCTTTTATATTAGAAAGAAATCACAAGGAGTAGCTGTTCTTCCCCAAAATGCTCAAATCACATCCCATTTTGCAGGGAGGGCGGGGGCTCGGGGATCCTCAGGGCACATACGGACGCTCACATCCCTGCTCCCTCCTTGCCTCCTGCTCCCTGCAATCCATGCAATATCTGTGTTTGTAATCGCTCGAAAATTTTCAATTAAACGCAAAAAAAAAAAAAAAAAAAAAGAAGAAAAAACAGAAACAAGTAAATCTATTCTCTCTTTTGACTGTCTTATTGATTAAAACGAATGTCTGAGCTGCGCCCGCTGGACCGTGCAAAGCAATCTGTCTTAGGCGGGTGGGAGATCGTTAGGAGGGCGCGAGCGGAGCCGGGCTCGCGCGCAACGCAGCCCGCGGCGCGCTCGCGGCCACGCGAAACGCAAAACGTGCGAGCGAAGCCAGCGAGTCCCCAGGGATGCACGGGGCAGCCAGAGGCGCAAGCCTCCCACGAGACCACTGCGACTTCTGCAAAATCGCGCGATTCGGCAGCAAAACCCGGTCCTCGCGCCAACGCCGTGAGGTTTGCGGGCTGCAGAGTCTCCCCGTGATGCTCCACCTTGCACAAGTGGCCCGGGGACAGTAAAACCAGCCTAGTTACAGGCAGGAGCAGCAGTGCTTTGGCAAAGAGGGTGATTTGGATGCAAGCTAATCGCTAGCAAGGGAAAGCAGGGGGAAAAACTGCCCACGTGAAGGTTTTGCTGCACAAACACTCACTTACACATTCCCAGGCTGCACTGGAGGCATCTAATATTGGCTGCTGACAGCGACAGGAACAGATGGAGATTGCACTGCTCAGCCCTGACAGCAGTGCTCTTCCTTAGCAAGACTACCCTGATCTCAATTCCACTTCACCAGAGCCCCCAAAGCCCAAGGGTAAATTAAGCGAGGGCTTCTTGCCCCTTGCTGCAGCTCATGCAGGGGCAGCCCTGCAAGCTCGTGGGCGCTGCAAGAGCGCATCCCCGGGCAGCTCCCGACCGGCAAACCCGGCCTTTCGGCAGCAGCGCGACGCGTCGTTTCTATTCCCAGCGCTGTTCGCACTCGGCGGTAATTTTGGAGCAGCACCGTTTCCACCCAAGCCTGCTGCCAAAACGGTGGTGCAGGCGGTGGGATGCAGGCGGTGGACGGTGGGGACACGGTGCACCACAGCATCGTCCCCCCAGCGCGTGTTAAAGCCTCTCACATCCCCTAATACACTTTCTCTAATTAAGCCGTTCAAGGCTCCGGCTTAAACAGCTGCCAATAGCTGCTGCAAATTGATTTATCTTTTGATGAAGGAAAAATTTGCTGGAAAGCAACCAGGAAGCAAACAATATATGGGTTTGGGGGGGATTCAATTACTTCGCATTGTGTTAAGATTCAAAAACATTCCGGAGACAGGAGGAGCCTTTCACAAGCAAATTGTTTTTATACGACACGTACCTTTCTATATAAACAGTAGGCTAATTTACACATCCACCCACAATACCTGCTAGATAACAGAAGTATACGCTTAAAAGCGAGATGAAACCCTGAGCTCTCCGTGGGCACACTCGCAAATAAAACACAGTCAACCTGAAAGCTGCCCAAGGGGAAAGAAAAGCCTTCTGGAAACACATGCGATCCATCCATAATAGATATGGCCTGCAGCAGTCCCTGCGCCAAGGCAGAAGAGGTCAAGGCTTGCAAACGGCACCTCCGTCCCCACATCGCCATGGTTTGTGAGCTGCACGCACCAGCATTAGGGACTTCACCCCTTGCACTTCGTTGCTTGGGGTTTATTTTTTCACTCATCACTAATAAGGGAGGGTGAGAAGGAACACACATTTAGAGGAAATCGCAGCCAACATGACTACACCAAGAAATGACCCCAAATACGGGTCATCTCCCCCCTTTCCCAGCAGCGCTCGGGCTTCTCTCACCTCAGCAGCAGAAATGACATTTATCTGCTTGCTTGCTTGCCCCACATCAGCTTTTTTTCACTTGGACTCTGGCATCCGCTCGGCCAAGGACCAAGTTGAAAAGCAAGGGCAAGAGACATGGCGATAACCATTGCGGGAGGGTTGCATTTGCTAACTGCTATTCTGTGCATCCTTCCTTTACACGCTATTTTAGACATATGCATTTTCCACACCAACACATGCCAAGCATTCAAGAGTGGCTAATTTGCCCAGACAGGCAGTAAATACATCCCACCTTGTGCATCCTCCCAGAATAATTTGCTTCCTGGTGTCACCTGCCATGTAAATCATCACCTCGGGATTTATTCTAAGCTACTTTCCAAACTGCTCCGGACCTAATAGGGGAAAAAAAAAAAAAAAAAAAAAAAAAAGGAACCAGCAGAAGGGTTGCAGAACCTTTCTGCAATAGCAAAGTGCAGGAACGAGAAGACATTTCCCATGTCTAGCCAGCAGCATTTCCAACGCTCGCTTTTAGATGCAGAGCCGTCCTAGAAGGCTTTTTTTCTCACTCAAGCTATGCTAAGCCATTTACATACGTTTCTGTGCAACATCAAAAGCTCCCGTTCTTTGAGCCAGACACTGGCTCTCACTATAAGAGCATCCAAAAGCTACTCGCCGCACGGTTGTTATAACTCACCAAGTTAGAACTGGACTAGAAAAAGATGATGAATCCCATGAGAAGTTACACGCCTGGGATTTTTTTTCTTCCACTAGTGCTTTTTTTTTTTTTTTTATTTAAATCTTCCCTCAAAGCAGAAGTCATGTAGAAAATGGGGATTGATCGGGCTGCTTGGGCAGCACCCTTGCAAAGAAACGAGCAAAACTGAAAAGCTGCTTTCAAGAAGTCACTATCCAAAAAGCAATGAAACTTCCCCGAGATTTTCCTCTAGGAAAACAGGACATGAAATGCAGCCTCATTCCCTTTCCTCCCAAGATTTCTTCAACATCCAGGCTTGTTGAGAAGGTTTTACCTGAATGGGTAGGCACCTTGCACCCTAAACCAGCTGGGGGAAAAGCGGGAGCCGGGGGGACTCTTTTCATCTGCATCATCTTGCAGAACTGAAAGAGCAAAAATAAGGCTCCCTGTGTGTCCCTGTCTTCTTAATTTTGTGTTCAAAACACTCGAGAATCTCTCTTTTGTTCCTTGACTGTCTCCCTTAATCCTCCCCTCAGTCATTATTCAATATTTGGCTTTGTGACTATGCTATTTAACTTGGCGGAGCGTTTGGGGATGCAGCTTGCATGAAAGAGTCTATTTTTAAGAAGTTGGAGGGGACTGTTCTGCGTGCAGGGAGAAAAACGTGATGACAGCAAAGAGGAGACCAAAGCTTCACCCATCAAAAACCTCTCCTGGGTTTCTAGTTACAAAATCATCATTCAAGGGAATAAGCCACCAAAGCAAACCCTGATGTTGGTAATTTGGTGACGCAGAAAATTGCCTCATGCTTTACAATCAACGCGCATCTTCGCCCATAATGTATGCGCAACGTTTTAACATAATTATGTGTGCAACAGTTTTAACATTTGCAGCCTCCTCTGGCTGTCAACGTGGAAGCCACAAAAAATAAAAATTTAAAATACTCTTCTTCAGAGACAGGATTAAAAAAAAAAAATCAATCTCGGAGCAACCTCCTTTGTATTTTGTTGTGACAAGGCTGAATTTAAACAGCCTCTGAAGTCAAAACAACAGGAGAAATATCAATACACATTAATTTAATCAAGAAACACTATTCCACCATTCCTGTCTAAACCTGGCTTTATTTCCACGGCACTTTCCGACAGAGCCCACGGCTTCCTGTGGTGACCAATGGCCTTGCAAAAGCGCCAGGACCACCTCTGAGGCCCTGCACTATTTGCATGGATTTGCCACCTGCATTTTCATGCACAAAAGAGAGGGGATACGGATGAAAGGGTAAAAATGTTAACGAAAACTAGCTGTACCATCAAACGCCGGGTGCGCGGCCGAGCACTTTGAAACAAGAATCTCATTAGGAGCGGGAGGGTGGAAAGGATGAGCCCCAGCATACCAAACGCAGCAATCACATGTACTTGACCTTTCAGATGAATGTACATTTTCTGACTGACTGTTCGTGTCAGAGTAATTCCGACAGATACCTGATAATCCTCTTAAAAGGCTAAAATTCGGGTCCCAGCCTGTGCACGAGGCCTTGCCCCGGCGTCCTGGGGCACCTCCAGCCCTGCTCCCCTCCATTCGGAGACCTTTCAGGTTTCACATTCATTAACAAGGCAGCGTCTTCTGTACTTGCACAGTGGGAAACCAAAATCTGAGGCTCCTTAGTACAAATTGGATGATTACGCACTCAGGATGCAAAATATCCGCCCTGGCCACCGCGTATTAAGAGTGAGACCCATCGGCTCCTTCTAGACAGGCCCGAGCAGCATCGACCGCACAATTTGGGGCGAAAGGCATGAACCCCACTTGGGTCAAGCGTTTGACTCACTATCAGGTTTCTATTCCCTAACTTGGGCTCTTCAAGTCGGATCCCTGCGGGATCAGGGCATGGCGACCAGCATCACCAAGCTGACAAGGAGCCGTGCTCACTGCTAGATGTCCACACTTAATTAATCAAGACTGCCTCGTGATCGGTTTTCCACACACAGAACGAAGGGTGCGAACAGTTTAATTTATTTATTTAACAGTTGAACGCGTAATGAGCTGTCCTTTCCACACAACATTTGACAGGGGCCAAGGAGCAGCGATCCAAGGACTGGATCGCGCTCCCGGCACGTTGGCTCAACTAACAGGACAGGGTCATTCATTCAACAGGCTCTCACCAAAAATGCTCACAACCATTCAGAGAGCACAACCTCTCTGAAAAACCTCCTCTCGGCCCCCCAGAAGTCCCTTCCCCGAGCAGAAGTGCACTGCAACATTATTAATGTCTACTTTCAATGAGTGCCCATATTCTGCTCATTCTTCGTTCCCTCTTTTCTAGCCACCGCTTTCAAGTCTGTCCTGTCCAACTGTGCATTGTGAAAGAACCTCTCGTTCAAAAAAAAAAAAAAAAGAAAAAAAAGAAAAAGAAGGAATTTAAAAGCTTTAAATCTAGTTCTCCGGTCTCCGACCCCCCGCAGATTCCAGCACAGCAAATAATGTGCTTAGCCGCCCTCCTCAAAAAAGATTTAATCTACTATATTTCCAGAGCTTGTATGATTCAACCCTGCCTCTAATTCTGTTTTGAGAGCTGCAGCCTGAAGCTCGGCTGAAAGGGAACCTCAGAGGCAGCAAGGCAGCAGCCCCTGGGAAGGCATTCCCAGGAACCGGACCACCCCTTCCCACTGCTCTCCATTCCCTGTCCGATACCCAGGTGAATCCAGCAGTCAGCAATGCCCACTAACTGCTCATTTTCACTTGCGGTGAGCTTTGGACATCACTGCATCCTCCATATTTGGATATTTGGACAGGAACAGCCTCCTCGTGCCAATCAATTTATTGTCTCCTCACCCTGGTTAAGCTTCCCCGTGCACAAGGGGGAAAACATCTCCGAATTCTCACATGGAAGATCCAAAGGGCAATGATATGCCTGGATAAATGAACAGGTAGCTGTACTTTCATTAAAACCAGCACATTTAAATTACTCACAGATGAGACCAAAAACATGAGGTTAAAAACTTAATTGACTAAATCAGCTGAGACACCAAGGGCTGATTATATCATTTGAAATAAATGCAATATTGGCCATCAAAAAACGCACAATATATTATTACATATCAAAAGCCATTATTCAAGAAGCACAAACAAGCTCCTTCCCAATCCCTGTGGATCTCGGAAAAAAATGCCCTTGGATATTGGGTTGTTTTGCTTCCTCTCCAGGTGGATGAAAGAAATGGTTGGGGAGAAAAGGGAGAAAACTTTCCAGAGGGAACGCGGAGCAGAAAAGCCAGCACGTGGCATCCACTGGCCTCTTCATAAAATTAATCCCAGCTAAAAAAAAAACACTAATCCAGAAAGGAAGCGCTGGAGTCGAGCCAAAGGGGCACAATTATTTTACCACCATGCTATGCTGCTATTCCCAGGAGCGTCTGGCACGTGCCGGCCCCAGCTCGCCTGTTTCGTCTGGCCTTCATCCCCCCTTCCCATTTCTCGCTCTGGTTCCTTTTTTCTCGCTGGGTGGCTATTTAATTTGTTGTATTCCACGGCTTCCCTTTCACGAGCAAAAACTTGCATCTAGGGCTGCTTGCTTTTTCTCTCATTTGCTTCCTTTCTAAAAATTCTGCTTTTTAGATATAAAAAGAAGAAGAACGGGGCGGGAAGAGGATGCTAAAGGAGCCGGCGGATGAAAGCGGCTTTCACATGCGTGCACGAGCAACAGGACGCAAAGCAGAGCTGGGCCTTCGGGGACAGTTTAAAAATGCTGCCCCAGGCAACATTTAGGATTAGGTAGGGAAAAGGTTGGTCCGTCCCGGGGATCCTCCACCCTATAGCCCAGACAGCTGGAATGAGTTTCTCAACTGAAAGCATCTGGCTAGAAGGGCATCCTTGAAGTAGCCACTGGGCTCAAGCAGCTCTGTAGGACCTAGGAGTCCTCTTGAGCCATGCAACTGATGGTCCTGAACACAAAGAAACCTTGAGGAGGACACAGTGAACCTCTTGAAAGCTTCGGAGCAAACAGGAGAAGCCGAGAGGAAAAAACATGCAGTCGTGGTGCAGGAGCTGTATTAAACACATTTTGTACCCCAGAAAGAGACCAGGAACGCAGTAAAGCAGGACTGCTCACGGAGGAATATTATCAGCAAGAAACAGAATGTCTTAAAAACCATCTTTGCTGCCGATCAGAGAAACGGCGACAACAAACGGAGCGCAGGAGGGATGCAATCAGTCACTGAAAGGCGAGCAAGGGATCTGGCTGCCAGCTCAGGGCTCTGCCGAGGGGGGTGTTTAAAGATCAGCGGGGAGGTTTGCAGCACGTGCAGGGCCAAGCTCGCCCTGGTGCGACTGCACCGGCTTCAATATTCACAGCGAGCTTTGCGGGGTCTCAGCGCGATCCGCGGCACAAGAGGGTGGAGGAAGCCAAAGCCATACTCATCATCTCCTAATGCAGCCCGAGCGTGCGTGCCCACCCCTCCCCAGCCTTGGAGGGGCTAAAGGTGCTGTCAGGAAGTGAAGGGATGTGACAAGGTAGTGGCAGCGTCCTCCCGGCCGGCGCTTCCCTCCTCCCTCCTGCTCCTGTTACTGATGCTCCAGCGACGGCCGGAGGCTGCGAACGCAGCGTGGGGCTAGGGACCCCCGGGAGCTCGTGCACGCAGGCAAAGGAAAACAGGCCACGACGTGGCCGAGGGGGCACCGGATCACGTCAAGCCGCCGCGGCACCCGGCGAGCTCCGGGCGCGCTTGCTCGCGCCGTGCCGAGGCACATCTGGTGACGGCAGCTCGCTTACTGTCCCGGAGGGAGCGCAGCTGCTGCGCCTCCTGCGCACGATTCCCAGCCCTCCGCCAGCACCGGCATCGTGGCTGCCGCGAGCGCCCCAAAGCCACCTGCCCGCCCAAAGGGCCCCAAGCTTCCCTGCGCAAACCATCGGCGGGATCCGGAGTGCACGGGAAGGGCGAGTGTGATAAATCCACCCGCCGGATCGGAGGTGTTGAGTGCAGGGTGACGACTTATCCTTCACCATACATACAGATTTATTAAAAATTTAAAATTGCTACACACATCTAAAGGGCTGGGTTATTTATTTTTGCAAGGGCTGATCAATCACACGTGTCCCCAAAGGATGCCAGACCTTTAACAACTCATCTGATTATGCCTGCTGTACCCGCATCGCTCCAGCCCCGGTACTTAATATTTTATCTGCATGGCTCCTAGGCAAAGCCGGGATGGAGTCTGATCTCGTGGCAGAGCAGAGACCCGCTTTTGGATTTTTATCAATTTCTCCTCAAGGGCAGAGGTGGAAAGAAAGAAATAACTTTTATTTTGCCCTCTGCCCCCACTTTCAAAGCCACAGATTTACTTTAATCACTGTCGCAGTAAAAATACAGGGCTCGCGAGTGTGATCTGACACGGGGAGCACAAAGCTGAGCAGACGCCAGCCTTGCTGCGAGGATGCTGCCCCGCGCAGGGCGCACGTCTGCACGCTAAGCTGGACAGCAGCCGAGCGGAGGGGAAGAGAAGACACTGCAGCAGGTCTATGAGAACATCATGCGGCCTCTCCCGGCTGCGGGGCTCTTCCATCATCGGCATGTCCTCCGGAGCGAGGATGAGGAGCTGCAGGTGTGGAGTGTCGGGAAACTGAGGCAGGGAGGGCGAAGGCTGGACTGGAAGGAGGTCTGCGAGCGGCGAGCACGCAGGACAGCAGGGAAAGGCTTTTAAGCAAAGGCCGCGTTATTCCAGTACATCTCTTTCGTGTGCCGGCCCTAATTGAATGGTTATGGGGATGCTAAGCAGCCCTTGCGCTCCGAGACCGGAGTCAGCCGAATCTCTGAAATCGTGTAATTTTTTGCATGACTGAGCGTGCAGATGTAATAAAAATAAAGAAAGAAAGAAAAGAAAGAAGAGGGGGGAGGGGGAAAAACAGCGTGCCCTTCAATGAAACGGCAATTGATGGAGATGAATGATCGGAGGGAGCTGGACTACGGAGCTGCTGGCGAGAATCTCCCCCCTGGACCACCTGGGAACCCGACGTGTGCCCTGGTCAAAGCTGTGTCCCCACTGGCACATGGGTCTCCGCTGGGGCCCTGAGCTCATTAGGGAAATGAAGGGTAATTTCCCCTCCAGCCGCATCACGCCAAGCAGGGATGCAGCCTGTCCGGGGCGAAACGCCGGGAGAGAAGGAGACGGGATCCAGCGGCGGGTCCAAACCCTACCAGCAAACACACACCTATCGCAGGGGCATGTCTAGACGAGCCGCTATAAAGTCCCTTGGCCTGACAAGGCAGAGCACGGAGGGGAGCAGCTAAAACTTGGCATTGCAGTCACGCAGGGTGCCCACAGAGCCAGCAGAGAGAGAGTCCTCAGAAGCAAAACACAGTCCAGTAGCTAAAGATTCATGAATTTTATTCTTAGCGCCCTTTGATTGCACCCATAAATTAAAAACGAGCTAATTCCATACTGTGTGAAGTGACCGTCTTCACCTAAAATAAGAAGTGCACTTCAACTTTTGATCCCACTTCCATCGCACACGCTGAGCTAGCACACGGCGCGCAGGAAGCTCGCATCACGCACACGCAAAATCACCGCCCCTATTTAACTCCACCACCGCCGCACCTGTGCATTTTTTAAAAGTTACTGCTGTGCCGCACAGTGCGACGTTAACTGGGTGTTAACGAGCTGTCTGATCAGCTTCCCACTGTCCCTGCTACAGGGGTCTCGGCAATGTCCCAATTAAACCAAAGGATACTTAATGGTTGGGAAAATGCTTCCGGGCCACTGGAGCCCCAGGAATTACCCCAGGTGTGACCCAAAACGGGCATTCCTCCTCTGAAAAACTCCCTGCTCCCCTAAAACCACGAGGAGACCCGCGGACCGGAGCCTGGGGCTCCCAGCCGCCACCAAACCCGCCTCTATTTCCGCTCTTTCCCAGAAAAAAAACCCAGCAGGTGGGAAACGCGGCCGCGCACGCAGAGCAAGGCGGATTTAAGGTGCAGAGCAGAACCGAGCAGATCCTTGTAAGATTGGAGAAAGACAAGATAAGGGAGCGGCGCCGAACGCGAGGACAATGCCGAGCGCGCAGCGCACCTAGTAGTCCCCGGGCGACGCTCGATGCCGGCGGCCGGGGCTTCGCCGCCGCTCGGAGCCAGGCTCGGGCAGCCACGCTCGAGGGGCAAAGAGAAGAGATTCGTAAAAATCACCGGAGCTTCGGTGCAGCGCTTTGAGCTCACAAAGCCAGAGCAAAGCGCAAAGACCCCACAGAGCCACTTCCAGCCCCAAAAGCAACCGGGGGGCTTCACAAAACCCCAACGCAGTGTCCCCGGCTGCGGAACCGCGTCCACGCTTCCCGTCCCAAAGATCCCCCCGCACTCGAGCGGGTGCCGCTTGCAATTGCCGGCGGCCAAAATCTGCTGTTTTTTCTGGCTGAGGTACCAGGCAATCATGGGCTGTAATTATTTCGAGTCTCGTTACAGATGGAGCTGCGAGCTCGTGCTCTGCAGCAGAATTCATTATTCACATGCAAAGCCCAAGCTCGCCAACGACGCCCCACCACGTGCGAGGACAGGGTGCACGACGACATAAAGATTTACCCAGAAAGCATCTAAATTCCCATCAAACTTTCAATTTTTTGGTATTGGAAAAGCACAGCCGGTTCACTTTCTGGCTGCCTCCTAGCCTGGAGCTGGGGCAGTTTCCAATTTAACAAGCCAGTATTTCCCACAGTAAATTTCAATCCTTTTTTTCTTTTATTTTAAATCATTTTTGTCAAAGTTTTTGGCAGGGCAGGGGAGAGGGGCACACAGAGCAGTCAGCAAAGTGTTTCTAATCTCATGCACATACAAAATGGAAACACTACTTGCTGGTGGGATTTGGGGCATTTTGTTTTTACAAAATTTTTAATCTCTGTATCCTCCTGCTACTGTTTGTATTTTCCGTGTGTCTATTTGAAAAGCAAACAACATTGCCTGCTCCCGCGGCGCTCCGCGTTTGGTTTTGTTTTACACTTATTTATTTTGCTCGGCAGTCTAAATTATTAGTCCCTGACCCTGCAAATATCTTAGTGCATGTGTATCTTTCGACACACCTGGGAAACTTCGCTCTCCCCGAAAGCAAAATACAAAGTTCACACCTTCCCAAAGGGGGAAGGGGCCCCTTTGCTCCCCTACGGAGTCATAGAAAATAACTACGGTGCAGAAGGACACGGAGCAATTTCAGAGTCCAGGAAGACCCCACATTCTCCCTGGCTGCCTCACAGAGACCACCTATAAATCCATCTCCCCCTTTCCGCTCTCCAAACATCTCAGCATTGTCCAAAGCAGCTGGGAAAGGGCAGAAAGCCCCTCTGGGCCAGCATCCCAACACCATTCCCTGTCTCACGCACCGAAACAATCGGGCTCCAGGGCTTGCACACCCTCCAGCCCGCCCGAATCCAGCCCTGGCTCCAGCCCACCAGGACGCAGACCCCACGGCACACACAGAACAGCATCCCACACTCCATGGGGACACGCAGGGGGACAGCAGCAGGGACCACAGCAAAAGGGGACCTACCTCAGCAGCCTCCATGCCCAGCTCTGACCCAGCTGCGCGGGACGAGCAGCAACCACCCAGCCCCGCTGCATCGGGGCCGTTAGCACCCTCAGCACAGCTGTGGGGGAATCAAGCCTAGCAGGGCAAACCTTGCTCCCTTTGCAATTCCTAAGACTTTTCCTACTATACGAACCCCTCTATTGCAAGTTATGTGCGAGATTCCACGCTCAGTGAAAGGGATGAGGGGGTGAAAAACACAGGGAGATGTCCAGCAAGTCCAGGGGTTCGCACGTGTGGCCCAGGACACTTTGTGACATTCAACTCCCTGCAGAACTCAAGAGCTCTGCTGTCTGCACAAAGCCAGAGTTTTACAGCACCCGCTGTCGGGGTCGGGCAAAAGTTTGCAGGGCAATTTGGTCCCGAACAACAAAATGAACTTGAAAAGCCTGTTCCCGAGGGCGAGAAGCACTTCCCTGGCCCCCGCGGTAGGAAAAGGGTTTGGGGTGAACCAGGGGGTCCCAGTTTAGCCTCCCAAAATCCCCCACAGCGACAAAGCAATTCCAAGCAATGGGGCACAGAGTTTCCCCACTTTACTGAAGCCTAAACCCTCTCTTGGGTGTCGGGGAGCCGATTTGCAGCTCCCTCACGGCACCGAGCAGGTGCCCAGCCGCTTGAACTGAACTAGTACGTAAAAAATTAGAACAAAAACACGCAAAAGACGAGGAAAAAAGGAAAGAAAAAAGCTCCCGTTACTCACCGGCCGCCTGCCGCTCCGCTCCTCCCCGCTCCGCTGCTCCCTCCGAGCCTTCCCCGGGCTCGTGGCACCCCCGGGCGGCCGCGACGGGCAATGCGGGGCGGCCCTGGGGGCCCCGGCAGCCCCGAGCCCCCCGTAGACACGGTGTGAAAACGAGCCACCACGTCAACCCCATAGACACGGTGTGAAAACGAGCCACCATGTCAACCCCATAGGCGCTATGTGAAAATGAGCCACCACGGTCAACCCCCGAGGCGGTTTGGGGTACAGGGGTCACAACCTCCCCCGGGCTCAGTTCTACCAAAAACACTACTAAAAATGCTCTGGAGAAGGGCTGCAAAGGGAGAGCTGGCCCAGGCCGGGGTGCAGGGCTGAGTTGGGGCACTAAGCACGTTCCTGGGGACCCCCTTACCCCATGCACTGCCCCTGCTTGCAGAGCCCCACATCCAAATGTGAAACGCTGCAGCTTTTGCCATCAGCAGAAGCAGAGCCGTGGCCCTGACAGCCCTTGCGGGGTACTGGGGACATGCAGGACCCAGAGTACCCCCAAACAGGGGCCAGGCTGCTTGTGGTGTCTGAGCTGAGGCTAGACCATTTGATGGGAGCTGCCTAGGGATACCTGGAGAGAAGAGGGGCAGTGACTGCTAACCCCTTCGATATCCCAGATTTTGGAGATGAGCTTGTGTTACAACAGCAGAGTGTAAAAAAAAACAAGGAAAAATTGCCCCTTTGCAAGCCCCTTGCAGGCAGCTATTCCCCTTCCACAGGAAAAGCCTGAGCAGCCTGGAAGGGCAGCAGCCCCAGCTCTGCGTTCACCCCCTTGTCCCCGCCACGACACCGGAGGGCTGGCGCTGTCCCCGCTGTCCCCGCAGGGGCGGCGAGGGGGCCGGGCACGCGATCAAAGGAGCCCCGCGGCTGCCCTGCCGGCGGGCTCCGAAGCGCCGCTCGCACGAGAGCGGCAGGGATCGCTGCCAGTTTGCAACACTGCCTTTGTCTCCTGGAAAAAAAAAAAAAAAAGCCCCGAAGAAACGCAATTAAAATATTATAATTATTGGTGGTGGAGTATTTGCTTTTATCGGGTCCTATTTAAAAAGATGCAAATAGAGGGGATTTTAGCATTCCAGTCAGCCAGGCTCCCTCCTACAGGGATGGAAATATTTGGTTTAGTCAACTTTGTTGTGTTGATTTTCCAGTTTCTCTCTTTTCCCTTTCATTTTTTTTTATAAATACGCTCATGCTCCTCAGCTGACAGGCAAGCCAGGCACAAACCGCAGCCGGGGAGTCCAGGGGCTGAGACCGGGGCCACATCCCAGGCTGGCTGCAGCAGGACCCCCAGTGTCCCCAAAATGCCCAGGCCAGGGGGTAGGAAGCAGCAGGGTTTGGGCTGTGAGGGGACAGGGGACAAGGCTGTGATGCTGCTGGCGGGGTGGGGACAGGAGGTGGCAGCGAGGCCACCACAGTGGTGGCTGCTATTAGCAAAAGGTGACGAAGCCGAAGGCAGCACGCTGGTGGCAAGCAGTGATGTGGTGACGGCATGCAGCGTGCCGGGGACAGCTGGGGACATTGTGCCACCTGCCCTGCCCCATGCAAGGCACATTCAAGCCAGGGTGCTGGCACCCCGCTCGGTGCAAAGAGCGAGGCCTCCCCCCTGTGGCCAGAGGCTCCTCTGCAGCCCCCCCGTCCCATGGCGCAGGTGCCACAAATTGCCCCCATCTGGGACTGGGAGGGAACCCCCAATCACCCAGCACCACCTGGCCCCAGTTACCCCATTACCCCCCGCACCAACAACAGGCAGCTGCTGCAGAGCCTGACCTGCAGAACCAGGCCTGGCTACTGAGGCTAATTAACTGTCTAATTAAAGATTAGAGCGCCGGTGCGGATTTTCTGCACCCCCTAGGAATAGTGTTGGACCTTAACTCTAGCATTGCTCTGTGCTGCACACATGCGCGCGTGGCTCGGGCAAGGTATCGGGGTGCATGCAGGAGGGATGCAGCCCGCAGCGGTGCAGAAGGCATGGAGACTGCAAGGCGTGCAGAAGGTATGGAGCTTGCAAAGCCACCCTGGTGTCTGCATGCTTGGGAGAGCGGGCAGTGCGTGCAAACAAGTGCGAGTGCGCGCGAGCGTGCACCCTCCGAACCCGCTGCACTTGCAGCGCTTGGATTTGCAACGAGGAAGGAAAACCGCAAGGGGAAGCAACTGGGAATAGCAGGGGAGACCGGTGCACCCCCCTCCGTGTCCAGATGTGGGTTTTTTCTTACTAAAATGAGTGTCTTATGACGTTTCTGGTGGCCAGCTCAAGGGAGCTGGTAGCGAGGGGACTGCTCGGGGACGCTGCGGGGTGGCACGGGCACCGTGCGCGCCGCTCGCCCACGGGGCTGTGCTGAGTAAGGCTCCTGTCCCACGCTGTTAAGTTTACTGTGACCATAAAGCCTGCGAGGTTATAAAGATGCAAAAAAGGCTGCTTGCTCTCCTTTATTTAGCACATCCATCGGCCACCAAAAGAGCCGATTTTCCTCCCTCCAGGGTTTGGATCCTGCTCATCGGTGCCCACAACGGGGGCATTTCTGCAGAGGGCACCAGACCCCCTGTGCCTGTTCCCAGTGCATTTGATGTAACCATCACTCGAGCACACCCGGAGCCTGGAACACACAGGAATTGCCCCCCCAGCACCTTTCCCCACCCTGCAAGTCCCAATTGCCCCTCCCAAACACGGGTGGTGCTGAAAGCAGATCCTATCCCAGCTTTGCTCTGCTCGCTCCTTTGCGCTTGCACTTGTTGTCAGGAAATCCACAGCATAACCCTAATTTCCTCCCAGCAGTTGTGATTAAGGCCTGCCTGGCCAGGCTGCATTACAAGCACCCCAGGGCTCTGCTCTGGCCCCAACCCTCCTGTCTGACACCCATTAGCGTTCATGTTTTCTGCACGCTTTTCTGACCCCTAGCCATGGAGGACAACGTTTTGCTTTGCTGGCATCGCCAGTTACTGCTCTGCAGAGCAAGTCATGCCAGGGCAGAGGCAAAGAGGGACAGAATTAGTGTTTTATGCTTCCTTAGGGGCAGGAAAGGAAACTGGAAGAGCTTTCCCAGCTCCTGCTGCTTTACTTTGGGAAAGGCAACTCAGCCAGGCTCCGTCCCTTAGTGGCCCTGGTTTTGAGTGTTCCTGCAGGGGGGAGTTAACTGCAGAAACTCAGGATATATAAATCTATACTTGGAGGGGAAGAAAACCTGTCTGTTTGGACAACATGGTGTGCTATGAGACCATCCCCATGACTCCTCCATCTCCCCCAAGGGGATGCCCACCAGCCACCCACCCTGAGCACTTTGGGACCTGGGGGACCCCCAAAAGCTCCCCCAGGGCTCCCTCTTAGCAGAGCTGGGGCAAAGAGGGAAGATTCCAGCCTCCCCTTCCCATCCAGCACTCCAGCCTGTGCATGGCCCGGAGCCACTGCAACCCAAGGGGAGGAATGAGCTCCCACCTGCACAGCTGAGGGTGCTGAAAACCCTGCCCCAATTTGGGTCAACCCCCCACCCCAATTGCCAGCCATTAACACAGGATCTGCAGGAGGGGGTAAAAAAAACAAGCCACACCTGCAATAGATTCCTTGTTTAAGAATTTTACCATTATATTTAGAAATACAGTAGAAGTAGGTAATTATGTAGCCAAAATAAATATATATAATATTTTATACAAAATCTGCATATTAAAAGAACCCCCAAGAGAAATCAGACAAAGCAGCAAAAAAAATCTGAGTCTGGAAATAAGTTTGTAAATAATGAATATGTATTAGAAATATGAAATATATTCACTTAGAAAGTGGAGTAGTCACTAGGCTGGTAAATATCAGTCTATAAAGAGCAAATTGCAGCAGAGCCTTGGTTTATTTAGTCTTATGCGAGGTTTTGAGAAGGCTCAGTCCAACCCACTCAGCAGCTCCATAAATGGAGTTTTCCATTATTGTTTCACAGATTAAAAGCACAGGCTGGTAGCTGAGGAGCGACATTAACCTTCTTTTTTATTACTTCTTTTATGAAAATGACATCACTGGTCCCATTACCTTTCCAAATCTCAATGAAGTGAGCAGTTTTGCTGGGATTTACACATCCCCCCGCAGCACAGGGAACTTTGTGGCCCTGTCAGAGGTGAAGTGACCCAGGCACCACAAGGAGTGAAAGCGAGTGCGGATCATGACTTTATCCAGATTTCTTCAAGAAAAAACATCAAAACAGCCACCCAGAAAGGCTGGAAAAATCAGCACACACAAACAGAAACATATATCTGGTGAGCTAGAAAAAAACCCACAAGAGGGTGTTGGTGATGCTAGAAGTCACCATTTTGGAAAAAGGAGCGATGACGTCTTCTGACATTAAAACACACCAAAAATACATTGCTACCTCCAACTAATTTTGGCTGCCTCCCCTCTGCTGCAGGACTGCCCTGCAAATCACAGCACAGCCCAGCGCCTTCCCCCTCTCAGAGCTGCTCCTTGCTAAAGGAAGAAGGCAAAAACACCTTAGTTTTCACACAAAACACCTCATTGCCCCCAGCAGGAGCTCATGGAGGGCCTGGGTCCCATCACTGCAGGTCCCCCTGCCACATCCTGAAGACTCTTCCCAGCATTGGATGGATGGATGGATGGATGGATGGATGGATGGATGGATGGATGGATGGATGGAGAAAAAGACACTTACCCCCAGGAGCAGCCTTGAGAGCCTCCCTGTGACTCCCCCTTATTAAGGGCAAGGACACGATGCCCCTGCCCATGACCGAGCCAGGCTGATTAACACCAGCAGCTAACGAGGCATCGCCGGCAGCTGCTCCTGTTGCCGCCTCCAGCTGCTCCTGGGATGGGGAATGCTGACCTCAGCCCTCCCCCCCCAACCACACACCAAACTGATCCCCAAACATGAATTCCCACAGGTTTTATCCCACAGCACGGAGGAGCTGGGAATAGGGAGAGGGGCTTCCAGGCCTCGGCATTTTGCAGCATCCCAAGTAGCTGGGAAATGCGCTTCCGGCCCATCTGATATGCATAAATCAACATATTCCTCATTTTCGAGCATTGCTGCCTGACAGCTGTTACATGAGCACATTGTTAGGAGCTGTCAGGCAGCGATACATAGTCTCTCTTGCAACATATGTTGACTTTTATCTAATGTTGTTCCGCAATTAGCCCCGGGGAGCAGGGACGCGGGCGTCCGGCTGGCTCTGTGATGCCCGCTCACCTCTCCGTGAACGGGGAGGAGGATGCAGCTTTGCAAAGACCGCGGGAAGCGGTTGGTGGGAAGCGATGGATGTGTCCAGCACCGTGCAATCCATCAGCCCGCACCGCTCTCGCCTCCTTCATCAGCACCCAACGGGCCCTGCGCACCCAGGTCTCATGGCGGGGGCCCCAGTGCCACCGCCGGGGTGTCACATCCTGCACAGGGTGCTGTCCTGAGCCGGCGAGATGGTTTGTCTGAGGATTTGGGGTTGAGGAAGGTGGATTTGTGAGACAAGCACACACAGCAGAGGAGGGAAGCGCCAGGCTAGCACCTTGGGGGAATGGGAGGGCAAAAAAAACCCGGGGTTCTGGAAGAGATTAGGGCAAACTTAGCTCCGCGTTAAGCCATTAAAGGCTTATGAAAGCCCTGCAGAACGGCCCGCTTCCTCCCAGGAAGGAAAGTCAATTTAAAGCCAGGGCGCAGCCTGCTCGATGGAGGGGGAAAGGGGCAGACGCACGCTGCCATCCTGGGGAAAGGAGCAGATCTTGGCCCGTTATTCCCCAAGCAAGTTGCTGAGGAAGGCAGGAGATGGATGCGCTGAGCCCACTGCAACCCAGGCAGAGATTTTGGAGGGTGGTCCAGAAAAATCAGAGCCGGCGCAGGAACCAACACTGGGAGAAATGCGGAGCCCGCAGGCCGGCGGAGCGGGAAATCGCCCAGAGATCACTGAGCACATCTGCAAAACACAGGGAAAAACAATTTAATCTTCAAAACTGGCACGAGATTGGAGATAGCTGGAGAAGAGTCCTCGCTGTTCCTTCGTGCCCGGAGGAGCTGACAAATTTGGCATCAGTGGTTTCCTCCTTCCTGGGGTCTCCTCCGCTTCAGCAGGGTGGGAATGGGGCTAAAACCACCAATATTGGGCATAGCAAACCCTCTGCAGCCCCAAGACACAGACCCCGGGAGCTCAGTCTGTGTTTGCCCGAGCCAAGGAGAAAATCTAATTAAAGAGGGCGCCTGGGCTTGCAGGAGCCGGCGATGGGGCTGGAATATAAAGCGTGGCGGCGGCCCGCAGATCAGAGGGCAATATTAATAAACCCGCCGAGGGGGGACCGCGGCGCGGGCTGGTAATATTGATAAATGCAAAGCAAAGACACAGCAGCCGGGGAAGATTGGATGGTAATGCTGATAAAGAGGCGCGGGGAGCGGCTCGGCAGCAGACTGCGGATATCACCCCGCGCAGCGCCGGGGCCGGCCATGCAGGGCCAGCGGCTGCATCCCCAGGGCAGCAGGGCCAGCAGAGGCCCCTGTGCATCCCTGCTGCGGATCCACTCCATGCATCCCTGCTGC
>VZSV01000094.1:910274-927331 GCA_013398735.1 Nothocercus julius | reverse complement strand
CCCGAGCACTCGCGGGCCAGCAGGAACGCCAGCCACGTGGCCACGATCATGGTGGCAGCGGGACGGAGCCGCCGGAGGCCCCGCGGCGCTGCACATTATTGCATCGGCAGCAGAACCGGCGCCGGAACCGCAGGCAGAGCGCCGCGCCGCTCCCAGCGCGCGCCCGGCGCCCAGCAGAGCACCCCGCGCCCAGCACCCAGCCCGCCTGCACAGCATCCACAGCCACAGCATTTCTGGGTTTGGTTTTTTTTTTTTTTTCTTTTTTAGCAAATGTTTATTTATATCAAAATACAAAACGTTTCTGAAGCGGGGTAATGTTACACGAGGAGCAAGCGGCTCGCTTCCCGACCCCCGCCGTGGCCGACGGAGCGGCTCCGCGCGCACGGAGCTCCTGCGCTGGGGACGCGGGGACAACGCCGGCCTAGGGACATGCAACGGTGCTGGCGATAAATCGGCAAGCGCTCGGCGGCCTCGAAAACGCCAGCAGGCAGAGGGGCTGTTCTTCCCTCCTCTTCCCATCCCGCTGGAATTTGCTTAACGAAGGCGGCAGCAGTGCTGGAGCCCCACGGCGGAGCGGGATTATTGCTGGGAGCAATGGAGGCGGAGGGCCCGGAACGGGCTGCGTTGGAAGAGGCCAAAGCGAGGGACCCTCTTCGTCCCGGGATTCGCCCTCCGCATCCCGGCTCCGGCACCCTCCTGCTGGCGTTTTCCCGGGAGAACCGAGGCTGGGAGCAACACTACAGATACCAAGAGATTATATAGAGCGCAGAATGAGTTTCGTATAAGGCTTTGGTACAGCACCATCATGTCTCAGATTTATTTATTTCTAAATCGTTTACAGAAAGAAAGAAAGAAAGAAAGAAAAAAAAGGCCTACTGAAAAAATAGTGTTTCGTTTTCATTTTTTTTTTTTTAATTATTATTATTCTTACTTTCTTCTTTTGAGTAGCATACCTGAAGTTCAGAAAATTAACCCCCTAGTTGCCCTTGGGCTCACACCACATTGCTAGTTTTGCTGTGTGCATCTGTGCAACTCGACGGAAACGAAGCGACTGGAAGCCGAGCACGCGGCGACACGGCCGGACCCCCGACGTGCAAGGACTGAGCACTACTAGTTTTTAGTAAAGAGAAACCCAAAACCGACTGAAGGAAAGAAAAGAAAAAGTCACAACAACAAACAGTGCGGAACCAGTGGCACCAAAGTTTCCTTTATTGTTATTGTTATTAAAAAAAGCCAGTCCCACTGGTCACCGTTGAAAACAGCACCAAAGAGCACCCTAAACGTGTGTTATACATCGTAATACTTGACATTCAAGAAATGGAAACGAGGTTGAATGGTCTAGTCTGGATATCAAGAGGCAAGAAGTCTTCTTAAAAAAGGAAAAGTTGTCCCACGCAACCCAGGCGCTGCTGCGTCCTACGGGAATTCGCTACCGCGGTACCGGGAAATCAAGTCGCGAGCTACCTACCCACGTCTAGGAGGGGGCCGGAGATGCTAGAAACCTAGGAAAAGGGGTTAAAAATATCCGCTTCCTAGAGGAGGGCGAAGTCTCCACGTGCGGATGCACATCCCGCCCGGAGCTCCGTGGAGAGGGAGGTGGTCCCGGCCTCTGCTCGGGTCCCCGAGGCACCGGGAAAAGGACAAAAAAAAAAAAAAGGGAGTTTGGCCTTAAGGTGCTCCCGGAGCGGCCGGCAGCCCCTGCATCCCGAGCGGGATGGGCGCCTTCCCGCACCGCTCGGGAGCTGGGGAAGAGGCAGTGATTCCCGAGGCAGCCACGGCGGGTCCGGAAGGACGCAGGGCTGCAGCGGGTCGCGCGTGTGCAATTTGGCATCCGGGGGGTTCACGGGACGGACGGCGGGAAGTGTGCTTTGTAAACAGTTTTTCCTGGTGATTTTGTATTTTTCCTGTAAGTGGCGGCGAGGGAGAGGGAAGAGGAGACGCCGCCCGCAAGGCGGCGGCATCCCGGGATGCAGCCCGGAGCCCGGCGGGTGCCGCGGGAGCCGGCAGCCCCCCGAGGGCACGAGGAGAAGCCTCTTCCCATCTCTTTCTCTCAACGTATTTTTTTAAATATCTAAAACACTCACATATTCACTGCTAAGAAACTCAAGTTCTGCCAAACATGCTTCAAGAACTGGTGCTGAACAAACCTTGGCTGGAGACTAGGAACCCCCCCCGCCCCGTCCGCCCCCCAGCCACCCCAGCCACGATGCCAACAGCGTGGAAAACACGAGGGGAAGCTCCGGAGGAGGCTCCGGAACCGGGAGACGGGCCTGGATGGGACACGGCCGGAGAACAGCGCGGGATGCTGCACCATGGATGTGGTCCATGAGCATCCCCGAGCCGGCAAGAGGCGGCGGCGGGAGCAGGGAAGAGCTTCCCACGCGCTGCTTGGTGGGGAGAGACCCCAAAGGGGCTGTTCCCATGCCGGGGTGTCCCTCGCCAGGCCCCAATCCGGGGGATGAGGTCCCCGGGTCCGTCCTCCAGCGCCCTCGCAGCCGGCAGCATCCTCCCTCCTCGCTGCTCCAGCCTCCGAAGAGCCGCCTGGAGCTTCCGGCTAATATTGCTTAGAAGAAGGAAGAGTCGCCTCCGCGCCGGGGCCCGCTAGCAGCCTGGCCGCGGTGCCAGAAACGCCCGCCGGGACAGGAAATGCCGGATCCCGATCCCGCTTTTCCCTCCGCCGCCGGAGAGGAGCCTCCGCGGCACCTAGAAAGCACCTCCAAGGTCCAAAATCTGGGATTTGCAGAGGTATTTGAGTGCCTGCAAAGAGGGCACCTATAGCCCATCCAGGAGCCCACCAGGCTCCCTATATGGAAGCGAGCGCCCTACGGAGCTCCCTCCGCTTTCCCCGGGAAAAGTAGCACCGTTTTCAGCTGAATTTCCACTTGCTGCACTGAGGAAAAAGAAGAGAAAAGCGGGGAGAAGAAAGAAAAGCACATGCAAAACACCCGCCGCGGCAAAGCCGCTCTCTCCCTCGCTACTGTATTGCTCAAACAGCGCCAGGCATGGATACAAAAATAAAACAGCTATGTGACTTAGATATATATTTTTTTATATATATATATAGGTTTTTTTGTATATATATTTTTGCCTATTTATAGGTGGATGGAGAAGCAGAGAAGCAGAAACACAATATAATGTAAAAATACTCGCTCTGCTCCGGCTACTTGGACTCTCTACCTCCGACAGCCTCTTCTGCGCTGCACAGGAGTTTCCGATGCCTATTACCTAAGGAATTATTTTAAATACTTATTCCCTCCCCCCCACCTCTAAAATAGAAAGTAAATATATATTTGTATAATTTTATATACAATGCAGGTTTGATCCACCAATATTTCTTTCGGGGTTCCTAGAGACGCTAGGGCTCGTTCCTCAGGACGGGGTTTTTAAGTGAGGGGTTGAGGAAGGGGGACACGAAATCAGAGGGGCTTTAGGACCACAGGTCCTCTTGTGGAAAAAAGAGCAATTCTGATGGAAAAGCAACAAATCCGCTCACTCCTCCTTAGAGCCCCACGGCAAGCCCTAGGAAAACCCTTATGTACCACTATGTCGCATGCTTTCGACCACCCCGCCTACCCCTGTCTCTTACCCTCCCACCCCCCTTGATTTTTATGGGTCTTGTCCATCCATGCACATATCAAAAGCACACACGGAGCCCTCAGGATTCAGGATGGGGATGGCCTGCCTTGGGATTCGGAATGGGCACAGCCGGAGCCGCCCCGCGGGACAAGCAGCAGAGCTGAAGGGGCACAAACCCGCCAGGCCAAAACACATCTAAACGGGAAGAAAAACAAAGCCACGAGACTGTACGGACCAGCAAAGAGTTACACGCCATGAATATAGGAAAAAAAGGGGGGAAAAATGAAATCCTGCATAGCAGGAGCGAGGACGCAATGAAGGCCTGTGTCTCTCCGTCTCCAAAGGCTCCCTGGACTCCGGCTGCTCCCGACGCTCCTGGCTTTGCCTTTCCCAATCTCCCACCCTCCGCTGAGGCTCTAAACACTCTCCCCTTGAGACAAACATCCCCCTTTACATGCAAATATATCGGACTTCTGCGTACGTGCCTATCTTTGTCCTATGCTTCTCTATGTATCTGTACATCTCATATATACATTGCTTTTTCCTCTGGTTCCTTGAGAAGATTTCTTCCCATAAAAAGCCCCAACTCTGCCAGCTCCAGGCCGTGCAGAAGTGAATTCAGACTGCACCTCTCACAGGAAAACCGCTCCGTAGCCTCCCCCAAATCCCCCAAACTGAGAACTACAGCTGAAAACACATGCGGAAGCCAACCCAGAACTCAGAACCCAAACTGGGCATCACAGCCTTAAGGGTGAGGAGAACCCGGCACACAAGACTGCAGGACATCCCACTTCGGTCTCCAATGCCTTTTCCTCAACTTCTCCAACCCCAAGACTTCCATAGGGCTCTCTGCTTGCTCCTGGCTTACAAAATGAGTGCAAAACGCCCTTCTTCCTCCACAAAGCACCATTCCCAGACACTCAACACCAGTGGGTACCATCTCCAAGGGGCTTCAAGGGCGCCTGCACAGCACCCTCACTGCCCCGGCCAGCCCAGATCCCGGAGCATCCTTGGAGGTAGGTAGAGCAAAGCTGTTATTCCCGCTTTGCAGATGGGGAAACTGAGACAGGGAGCATAAGCAACCTTATTTCTCTTTACCTGGGACATTCTGGGGGCCCTCCTAAGCTTTTTACCATGTTTGCACTGTGCGAGAAGGAATTGTGCAGTCACCAGTAGAGCCAGAACCGCCTACCTTGGACAAGCTTATAAAAGAAGAGAGGTGGGTCCAAGGATGTGAAGGTAAAGATATATTTTTGCAGAATAAAAGAGAAAAAAAAAAAAGAAAAAAAAAGAGAAAAAAAGGAAGCAGCAGCTGTGCTTGCAAACCAGCGAAACGAAACGGAGCTCGGACGGGGATGAAACGGCTCTGACGCAGCTTCAGCGTCCCAGGTCCGCGGGAGAAGAGACCCCCTGCAAGGCAGGGAAAGCAGAGGAGGAGCGAGGAAGTTGCCAAAGCAAAAGGAGGGACCGCCCGACTGCCGGAGCGGGGCCCGGCCACGTGCCGGGAGTCTCTGGGGAGGCGAGTGCTCTACGGGGCCAAGCTCGGCTCCCCGCTGTCCCACCCGAGCGCCCGCGGCCACGGCCGAGGGGCGGCTGCAGGGCGTTAGGGGTGGCTTAGGAAAGAGGTTCCTCCACGACGTGCCCTGGCTTCCCCGAAGCAGCATCGCAGCGGGCACGCGGCTGAGAGAGGGAGGGCTGCAGCTCCGGCCTCTAAGGGGTGAAGACCACGAAAAGCAGGGGCCCAGCTCCTCAAAACACCTGCAAAAGGAAAGCAAACTCTCACCGAGGCCCTCAAGGAAACCGCAGCGGAAGAGGGAGGTCCGCAGCTCCTCCCGGCGGCATGCGGTGCCTGGATGTCACCCGGGGAGCACCCTGGCACGACGGGAATCCTTCCGGAGCAGCGGGCAGCACGAGGCTCCCGGCAGCGTCTGGAGACGGTGCTAGAGCTACTTCATCTCCTGCTCCTCCTCCTCTGCATCGCGGACGCGCGCTGGGGCGCGAACCGGCTTCTCTTACGCCTAGGGCAGCCAGCTGAAGTTACACGGGCAGAGCTTCTCGCTGCCCGATGTGCAAATGATATCGAATCAGTTCGGATCCGAGTGGATTCTAGGACAAAAAATCCCTAAAACGCACTCAAATAAAAGAAACAGTCCTACCATTAGCAAAGGTGAATTCTCACTCTGTTTGCCGATGGCATTACAGCAGGTCACTCATCATAGACTTAAAGAAATGCCCTGATCCAGGCTGGAAAGAGAGGTATTTCTAAGAGAGCCTCCCTCCTTCTGGAAACAAACTTGCTCATGTTTTGAAGATCACCAAAATGAAGTTGTTAAAGCTTTAAAAATATCTCCTTGTTGAATTAGAGGATTTTCTGTCAAGTGGCTCGAACCTAAGTCAGGGCTTTGAGATTCGGAAGGATGCAGCCTTGTTCTGCTTTTAACCTTGCACCCTCATGGAAGAAAGAGCAGAACCTCCTTTAAAAGCAGAAATTTCTCGCCAGAGTGAAAAAAGAACAAACTTCCACCCCAAATCTCTCTGGGAGCTTGGCTTGTTTGTACTGCCAGCTCCCCACCATCCATTCTGGCAAAGCATCTGAGATGCTGCACGTTCCTCCAAACATCTAAGCCCTTCGAGGTCCAGCCAGCGGCAGGAGAAATGACCAAGGCAAAGCACAAAATAAAGGCGAGATTGCAAGGAATCTCCTGGCGATTCCAGCTGGGAATAAACAAGGTTTTGTATGCAAACGGAGAGCCTATGGCAAAGAAAAAGCCTACGGGCTCTTCGGTGGTCCTGACACTTCTTCTACAGCCTGAATCCCCCCAAAGCAGGAAGAGCCGCATGAAGTACTTGAGATTTTACTCCCAGGCAGGCTGGAGGGTTTAGCACTTTACCAGGAAGGAAGAGTCGGGCAAACCTGGATGCAGCTTTTGATTCACCTCCTTAAAAACAAAAAACCCCCAACAAACCTCTAAATAGCTTAAAGGCAGGGATCGCTTTGCAGTAGCAGCACTCAGGATTCCCCCAGCACTTCCTGTTGGGAGACATTCAGGTGCTTTACAGAAGTGCCTGTCTATGACTTATCCCCATTTTACAGATGGGAGAACTGAGGCACAGAGAGGTCAAGTGACTTGCCCAAGGCCACGCAGTTGGTAGTGGAGGCAGAGCAGGAAAACGAGCCCGCGCGTCCTGATGGTTGCTGCTCCAGCAGGCTATGGCTTCCCTGCCGGAAAAGGCCGACATAATCCGGAAAAAAAGACCGACTGAAATGGGAACTGAGTAGGAAATACATTCTGGTGAAGAGTTAGAACAGCGTTGCCAAGAGGGGAACAACAGATCTCCTCAGGCGGAGCCAAGGGAGGCGTAAAACCCCAAGCCCATGTGGGATCCAGCCTCTACGTTGGGCGGGAGCAGCAGAAGGAACGGGGATGCGGCGGGACGAGCAGCATCCCGTTTTAAACCGGCGCAAGACGTTGGGCTCGCCGTTGAAGCCGCCCGCTTTTGGGAATGGCGGTTCCCAATCGCTCTTTCTTGGGATCGGCAAGCTGCCAACGGAGGTTTCCATGCAGTCAAACCCTGCTCCTTCGCACGCCTGAAACGGTGTCTTCCCATTCCGCAGTCACGAGCGAAAATCGGCAGCGCCACCGTGGTAGGAGGCGGCATCACTCACACAGCACACACTGCAGCGCGCTAGCAGCACATGGAGCGTCACCAGGAGCTACCACGGCCCCATTGCCACCACAAGTGACACCCTCTGCTTCGGGGGAAAGCCCCCTTGGATTAAACAGACCCATACCTGCATATCTGCAAAGTGCTCAGTGTGTGCTAGCAAGGCTCAAATGCATAGGCACCGACAAACTGGGATTTCTCACAGATGGATCCCAAGGTTTGGGGAGCTTCTCATTTTTCCTTTCAGAGCTAGAGAGGGAAAGATGTCACCGAGAATTTTGTTGCTGCTCTCTTCACATAAAAGGAGGCTGGGAAGGGGGAGGCAAGGAGATTTTCACAATTACAGCTTTCATGGGATTATTTGGTCATGTTTTATCAAAACCAGATCTGCGGGATTATCAGTTCCCGTCTGGCTTGTTAGTTCCTTGTGAATTAATTACACCCTGTGCCATTTAATTTATTCCAGCGATTCAGGGCCAGCTGTTCGAATCCGTAATTTCTACCCAAACGCACGCTGTAGAAAGCCATGTCAAAATCTCCATCCATGCCTTTTAAAGTCTAGGGACGCTTCCCGAACGCGGCCTGAGCCCCGGGAGGGGAGCGGGCCACGCGAGCAGGAGCAGCGGCCCGAGGGGCCGGGACGTCCCTCCCTGAGGACCCCCCCCGGCTCGTGGCCGTGTGCCGCGGTGCCGCGGGGGGGACAGCCGCGGCCAGGCTGTCCCCGGCGCTTTCAACCTGGCGGCGCGAGGCTACAGCAGGGTGGCGTGCCCGCCGGCGTCGTCGTGGTCCACGCTGTTGAGAATGGCCGTCTGGTCTTCGGGGAGCTGCCGGTGACAGAGGTCGTCCTTGAGCGCCGAGAGGCGGGCGAAGGGGTCCTGACGAGGGTGTCTCTTCTTCTTGCGGAGGCAGACAGCTTCGTCAGGCCACAGTACCTGAGAGCTGGGCAGCTGCTGCACCTGGGAGGCAGAACCATCTGCGGAGGAGAAGGCAAGGAGAGAAGGGAGGCGCGTGAGCCCTCGGCACGCCGGGAAGCGGGAATCACGTCCAGCGCGGCCCTGACGCGCTCGGGAAGCATCCCGAACCTTGCTGTTTGGTGGAGGGAGCGGCCGGGGAGAGAGACCCCGGCCCTTTGGGACCATGGTGACAAAACCAGGCGCTGGCTGCGAGGCCAGAGCCCCCCGCGCCGGAGCCAGCGGGGACCTGCATGAGCCCGCAGGACGGGAATGGGGAACGCCCATGCCCACGTCGCCGGGGAGCTAGTTGGGGACCTCAGGGTCCTCGGACTCACTGGATTGCTTTCTGGATTTCGAGGAGCCCTTGGATGACTTTTTGGGCTTCTTTATCCGCTGGTATTTCAGAGCCTCGAGCCTCTCAGGTGCAGCAGCGTCCCGGGACGGAGATGGACGTTTTCTAGAAAGGAAAAGCAGACAGGCGACATCAGCGGCTCCCGGCCACGCCGGGGCCCCACGACGTCTCTCGGGGTGGCCAACCCCAGCCAGCTGTGCCGTGGAAAAGGAAAAGGTGAGAGAGCCTGCGGAGCACGAGGAGGCAGCGCCCACGGCCACGAGAGCTGGCATGGGTCCCGTCCCGTCCGGCGCGTCCGAGCGCCGGGATGAGCGCGGATCCAGCTGTTCCTGCGAAGGAAACCCAACGTGTGCGGGCGCAAGAGCCATGCGAGAGCGCAACGGGCACCCAGCTCATCCTTGCGGCAGCCCCAGCACCATGAAAATAAAAAGGATGGGGCAGATCCTATGTCCGATAAGGCTTTTCCGGGAAGTCGTGGGAAACCCCCTCGGGATGGATGGAGAAGACAGGCGGTTCCGACGCCGCCGGCCGACAGACAGCACGGAGACAGGGACGCTGCCCGTGCCCGCTCCCAAAGGCGGGCGGCACATGACACACAGGGACACACGGTGACACAGCAGGGACGGCCAGGCCCCCGCCACAAGCAGCGACAGGAGTGCGCCGGGAGCTCCCGTTCCTTGGCTCGGACACCACGCTGGGCATCACCCTGGGGGAGAGGCCCTCCCGTGACTTTGCAATCGGAACAACAGGGACGGGGTTTCATTGCGGGGGAGAGGGAGGGCATTTGCAAAAGGGATTTTTCCTGTGGAAGAGGCAGCCGTTATGAATTGCTTCTCGCACTTATTCCCTGAGTAGCTCTTCTACAAGAATCTGCTCAAGGTTAAGCGGTTTCCCCTCTGCAGAGGTTTGCTTTGCACCCTGTTATCCTGCACTGTACCATTTTTCTGCCCAGGAATGGGGAAGCTGTGACTGCCGTGGGGAGCAAGGGAAGGCATTTTCCTTGGGAGAGAAGGGGGTCCAGCTCCCGCCTACATCCCATCAGCCCCCCTCTTGCCACTTCCCCATTTCCTCCCTCCTTTCCCAGTTTACTTCCATACCTCTCCAAGCTGCACAGATACACAACCCCGCAGAGACACAAGTCTGAGCAAAGACCCCTTAGGCCACCTGTAATTACCAGCAAGCAATTTTAACCTTCACAGAGCACACGAGGAGCCCAGAGACGACACGGGAAACATCCACCAAACACCTCTCGTTGCAGCAAAGCCAAGGCTCGAGCCCAGCGCTCCAGCACGGAAAGCCTGGAAAACCAGCGAGCTTCCAACTCCGCCTGAGCTTGCCCTGTCCTATCTCTTGGAAAAGTTGGCACTCTTCCAATGTCACAACTCGCTCACTGGAGGACAACCACCAAACCTGCCGAAAAGAGCCATGCCATGGGTATAGCCAACAGCAATTCCCGAATCCCTGGGCTTTTGTGGTTCTGGCAGGGCTCCTGTCACCAGCCCATCCCGTCCCCCTGCTCGTGGGATCCAAATCTCATCCTGCCAAGGCAGCGTGGGGCCAACCGAGCTTCAAGAGATACCCCCAGCACAAAGCAGGATCTTTCCCCGGTGGCAATTCCCAAACTAGCTGCAAGAGGAGGAGCGTAAAGGGCACGTCCTGCTTCCCAACTCAGACACTTACAGAAGCAGAGGCGGACTTAGCAGGGACAGGAATTGAGGCCGTATCTTCCGGACCGAACATTAATCAGAAATGGTCTTCTTGACAGGCTTATTTCTACCTGAACACAAGGCGTTTGTCTTCTGTTCATATTTCACTGCGCTTCGGGGTATTCAGTCGCAGCCCAAGAGCTGGTTAACAGCAAATACCCAAGATTGGCTCAAAGGAACAAGAGGGGCATGATGAAAAGCACGAAACGGTGAGAAAGCCACGTTACAAGTCTGCTGCAAGTGCAAAAGGGAGGCATATTCATCTTCCTCATTTCGAAACCACTGCAGACAAGAAAGGAAACAGCAAATGGAAAGAGGACTGTGACAAGGACACCGGCTATTGCACTGCTCTCCCAGGAGGGAGGGCTTCACGCACTGCCCAATACACACATCCTAGGGAGGATTTTTCCTTGCAGGAAAGACCAGGCCTGCCCCGTGAGCGTCCCTGTGCCACCAACTGTGCCCCACGGCCCCAGGCAACTTCGCTCTCGCCATTAAGTCCTGCCTTGCAAAAAGCTTTTGCTATTTCCGTTCCTATCTTTTTTCCTCCTAAGATGCTGCTACTAACTTTGGCATGTTGACAAAATTAGACAGATTTACACGAGGGATTATGAGGAAATTGCCTGAAGCTCATTTCTACTAGTCCTCTGTAATTGGGCTTGTATTTATGCACACAAATATAAACACTGAGCGCACTGAACCCATGTGTCACTATAAACACTGGCTGACCTCTGGCAAGGAAGAGATACAGCGGAGGACGAAATGATGCTACTCACCAGCCAAGTTTTATCTGCTCTACCCACCCTTTCTTTCTTTAAAGGGCTCCAGTTCTTTCAAATTAATTTTCATTTTAAGCCCAGCCAAGAGCCTCTTCCAGCCCCCAGACTTAGCATTTTGGGCAGCTGCCCGTGCTTGAGAAGTCTCTTCAGCACCAACAGACGGGAGGTTCAGGCACGCGGGTGAACTTGTCCTGGGGCCTCCAGCACGGCGCCAGGCAGAGGGAGTTGGAAGAAAAGAGCAGGCAACTTTGACGCGAGCCTTTTGCCTCCACAAAACGTGCAGAAATCGAGTTCCCCTTGAGTCTGCGGAGGACAACCCTTCTCAGCGAGCAAGAAACAGGCAGAAAGTCTCTGAAGGGAGCACAACGGCCCCGGGGTCTTCGGAGCGGTAGGGCCTGAGGCAGGAGGGACCTAGGGCTGAAGAGGGACTTAGTCCAGGCTGCTGCCTTGTGGCTCCTCTCCTCGGCCGAGCTGCAAGGAGCGTCTCCCGTATTGATGATGGGGAAGGGCTAAAGGAGCAGCTCCACCAGCCCAACCCAACAGAGGCACCTCAGTGGCTCCTCTTCACGTTTCTTTCCAGGCGGGAAGCAAAGGACGGAAGGGGGAAGGCCCATGGAAGCAGCTCGCTACCCTCTTCCCCGCAAAAGGGGAACCCACTAAAAGAACGGGCCACAAAATAGACATCTGGCCTCGCGGAGGGAGGTCTCCTCGCCACCATGCTCCCTGTCTCCTTCTCTCCTCGAGCCAAGCCAGCAAAATCCAGGAATTGCTTCCGGATCTAAGCATCTGCTTGGACAACTCCAGAGCCCCCAGAGTCCCAGCCAGGCTCCTCCGACCCGTCACCTCCCTCAGATGAACAGGTCAATTCGCCCACAGGAGGCTCCTTCTCCTTCCCAAATCCTGCGTCCGCTACAGAGACACCACCGGTGCCACGAGGCACTTCCCAAGAGCAGGAATTGCCCCTCGGCAGAGCCAGGGGTGCCAGAGAAACCCACGGCCCCTTCGCCAGCGCCGCCAGGAAGGGGCGGGTGGCAGCGTGGACACAACCTTCTGTGGGACAACACAACCCACGGGCACCACGGACTGCACCATGCGGAGAGGAGAGGGACGGGGGCACGGGGGCGAGGGAAGGAGGGCAGGACAGGAGAGAGGGAGGTCCAGTCACAGGGGAGGGCAGGGGGGAGAAGAGAGGAAGATAAATGAGAAACAGGAGCGAGAAAGTATATAAGGAAACCAAAGAGACTGAAAAGAAACGAAAGAAATAATAATAAGAAAAAAAGGAAAAAAATAAAATAAAAAAGAGAAAGAAAAACGCACTCGGACAAGAGGACTCACAACTTCTCCAAGCAGGAGGCGGCGTGAAACACATGCAGAGGGAGCAGCACATGGACAGTCTTTAAAGGGGAACGTGTGTGCTTCGAAAGCGGGAGCGAGCGCTGCTCCCCGGCCCGCGCGGAGCCCGCGGCCCCGGCGCCTTGTCTGTGGTTTTTGGGTTTCCCCCTCGCAGGGAGCCGGCAACGTCCGCTTCCCTCTCTGCCGGCGGCCCGTGCCGCCTGTTGGGAAGCAAGGGGAAGCTGCTGGGAGCGAGCCAGCGGCTGCAGAATTTAGCCCTGCTTTTAAGGGAAAAAAAGCCACCCGCCCCGCATAAGGACACGCCGGTGGTGGCAGCGGGTTAGAGCTCTGCGCTCCCTCCCACTGGCTCTGCCGCAGCTGCCACCGAGCTCACAAAGTGCCTTTCCCTCTCCTGCTCTCCGCTTTTATTACTGCAGTACAGAGATCTGGCTGGTCTGCTATAAAATCCCCGTGCTCTGCATCCGCTGACAATTTTATGACCCCCAAATCATAAAGAGATTACTAGGCTGGGCTCTTTACGGGATGCCTGGCTTATTAGAGCGAGATTTATTCTCCTCCTGGCTTCCCTTTTCGGGATAACGGCTCTGGAGACGCTGCTGCCGCTCCAGCCCCATGCAGCACCACAGGATTCCCGGGCAGCATCTTGGAGCTGGGCGCACTGTCACTCCTCAGTAAATATCCCGCTGGGCAGGAGCATCCTGCCCCTTCCTCTCCGGCTCCTAGTGCCATCAGCCCACGGCTCCCACCACCAGACACCGGAGCAACTACCCGTGCAAGACCGAATCCCAGCCTGCTCAGAGAGGATGCCCAACTCGGGTGCCGGCTCGTGCTGACGCTTCCTTAACGTTGGAGCCCTTCCAGAGCCGGGAAGCACGGTGGGAAAAGGGGAGAGAAGACAACCAAGGTCTTGCTGAAGGTTTCCCCCCTCACTGACGCAGCCCAGCTGGTTTCTACAAGGCTTGGCGCTAACTCGGCTCCTTGCGGGACCTCCTGCCCTGGAGCTGGCACCGGCAACCGGACGAAGGCGGCGGCCAAGTGCTCGAGAGGTCCAAGTGACCAGGTTTTGTCAGCAGCAAGCACAGCGCCGCAGGACGTGGTCCCCCCGACAGAGCCTGTGTCCCAAACCTGCTCCCTTTGCTGTGTCCCCATCCTTCTGACCTGGCCCAGGCCTCAACTTCACACGGACCTGCTGCCTTCCTCCCTCCGTCCATCCTCTTCTGCTCTCCCCACCCTGGGACAATCCTGCACATGAGCTGCAGAAACATCTGCCTGATTTCACTGGGCACCTCACCTCCCTCTCGCGGGCTCTCTTCCAGTTCTACCAGGCTCCTGAGGGCAATGGGCAGTGCCAGCTGGGACCTTGAGTCTTCCCATCCTCAGCAGCAAGTCCTTACAAGACCCGTCCCAGCGAGGCCAGGGCATTGGCAGGCCCTGGGAACAGTCCCATCTGCCACCGCACATCTCTCGTCACAAGGAGTCTTCCTGACAGCCGCAGGGGTCTGAGTTCCTGCGTCCTGCGGTGGCAATGACTACGATCTTGCCTGGCTTTAGCAAACAGAGGAAACCTGAGGGATGTTCCCTTGGGAGAGTTTGTCCAAGGCAGCTGTTCAATTCCAGCTGGGTCAGAAGAGGCCTTGCAGGATTTCTCTGAGGAATATCTCACAGAGGGAGGGTTTTTATTGCGACTACACTCGCCACAGTTTACAGCAGAGATGAAATGGCTCACCAGCAATCTCAAACTGTGGCTACACTACCGCAAACCATAAAAATCCATCTTGAAAAGAAGACTTTCCAATATTTGTATATTCTAAAAAATGGAAGAAGAAGAAAACAGACCCAACTACTGATGGGAATAAAAGCTCCCATTTCCTGGAATAGAGCTGGAGACTTATTTTGGAGCCCTAGTCCAAAAGCACCACTTGCAGCTGACCTCAACCACAGGATGACCTTGCTCAAAGCACACGGTGTGAACTCCTCCTTGTTGGGATCAGCTGGGAGAGCCCAAACTATTTCTCCCAACAAAACCCCTTCCCTACGGCATTGCCCTTGCGCTTCCCAAGCTCGGAAGGAAGCGCAGCCCCAGCGAGACTAGAGCTACCTCCCTGAGCTCCGTGCCCACCTCATCCCTAAAGACACGCTGCCTCCCGAAGGCACCCGGATAGAGGGGAAACCCAAAAGCCACAGAGACTCTGTGTACAAAGGTGTACCCTAGTGTTTTGCAATTCCTTATTCCCCTTTAAAGGAAGAGATGGTATTGGAAAAGCCCCTTCCATGTCCCCTGTCATGCCCCACTCCCAGCCACCCTCCGCAGCGCCCACACCATCCTTTCGGACATGGATCACCCTTACCTATTGAGCTGAGGAGAAGCTTGTCTCGACAACACTGCCCAGATAGCTGAGATTAATCAAAAACAAAGCAGTTATCAACACCCGCAAGGAGCCGAGCTCCGCAACACATCAGCACGTCAAAAACTCCAAAGGAAAAGGAGGGAAAGAAACCAAAACACAAACGAAACAAGTCTGGAGAAGAAAGGGGGGAAAGAAACAGAAAAGAAAGGAAAAGAAATCAGAGTAATCAACAAAGCGAATGGATACACTGCATAAAAGCGCGGACAACAGTGCTCTAACACAGACTGGTCCTGGGGCTGTCCTGCACCTGCGCCTCAGCAGGGACCTGGCGCGGAGCCCGGCTGCAGACCTCAAACCACATCCACGAGCACGTCCAGAGACGGGTGCCTGTGCTGTCAAAGGCCGCACAAACTCGTTTCGGGCTCCTGCAGGTCCTCACCCCGCCCCATCCTCGGCCCCACGCACCCTGGCGCCCGGCAGTGCCCGAGGGCTCCGTGGGTTTGTGTTTTTTTTTTCCTAAGGCCTTAACGCTTCCAGGTACCAGAGAGCGGGAGTGAAATGCGGAGGGCGCTGGGGGGACACGGCTGCCTCCCGCCCCCACCGCGGCGCCCCGGCTCCTCTCGTCCGCGAGCCGCGGGGCGACAGCCGACGCACAAGGAGCCAGGATGGAGCGAGACGAGAGGATGCACGGAAGCACGGCTACGGGATCTAGGTGCTGCGGAAGAGACGGAGGGGAAGGAGGAGCACAGAGAGAGAGAAAGACGCTTTGCCTGGAGCAACCCTGGTACCTGGAAAACCAGCCGCTACAGTCTAGAGCAGCCACTTCCCTCTTTGGGGCAGGATCTGAGCGTGCCGGCGGCTTCCTGATCTCCGCTGGGTTTTTTTTCCTCTCCTTACATGCTGCTGGTGTGGCTAAGTCCTTGATCTCCCTCGCCCTGCCCGCGTCCTGGCGCTGCAGCATCCCTTTTGCAGATGGGGCGGCAAGGTGACTCTCAGAGCTGTTTCTGTCATGCATTAAAGCTCTCTAGGCTCCGCGCGAAGGAGGAACGGGAGGAAGACAAGGAGGCACGGCGGCCCTAACGCTCGAAGAAAGCCAAGAGCCAGCAACTAGAAGAGGAAACCACCGCCTGTAAGGCCAGGACACTTACCTACGCGAGCGCGGCACCCGGGGCCTTGCCAGCCGCGTAGGCGGCCGTATCCCGAGGCACGGAGGCTCCCAGCGGTGCCGGCAGCGCCGGGAAGCTCCCTCTGCCTACGCGCGCTGCCCGGGCAGCGACACGGCGAGGGCCACGCGGGCTGCACGAGCCCCTTCCGAGCCGCGCTGCCGCCGCGGGGACGCCGTCTCCAAAAGGGATGCTGCAGCGTGCCCGGACGGACCCTACGCGTTCGGGTGACGATGGCGGGGAAGGGAGCGGGAGGGAGCGGGAGCGGCAGGGCGGGGGAAGCCGGGAAGGGGCCGTGGGGGGACGAGGGGCTGCCCGCACTTACCCCGAAGTGGCCACGGTCGTCGCGGGAGGCTCCGGTCGGAGAATCTCCTCGCTAGCCCTCCGCGGAGAGGGGATTTCTCCGAAAACATCCACGGTGTCCGCGGGCACGGAGGAGCCCTGGGAGCCAGAGTAGCCGGTGCCGAGGGCGGTGAAGGCCGTGGCGGGTCGGAAGCTGGGGCTCTCCCCCCGGCTGCTGGGCGCGGGGGATCCCGTCGACGGCGTGGACTTGCGGGAGAAGCTGACGGCGGCGGGGGGCTGCAGGGTGATCTCGGACACCTCGGCCTGCTGGATGAGGCCCGGGCGCGGGCGGGCGCGGGCCGCCAGCTCCGGGGAGCCGTTGCGGGAGCTGAGGGGGCTTTGGGTGAGAGGAGAAAGCCTCGAAGGTTGTAGCACCACCTGATGTAAACTGGGCTCGGCCCTCCTGCCCTGCCGAGGGCTGGGCCGAGGTCGGGGTTGGGGCTCGTACCACCTGGTGTCCAGGCTGAATGTGCTTGTGCCGCTGTGGCCCACGGGCTCGGACGCTTCGTGGTAAGGCAACACGGGTATGCCCATACCTTGACTGGTATGTCTTAGCTGCCCTTGGCTCCCCATGGGTTGCATAGGTTTGTCCTGCCACTTGGCGGTGGTGGTGGTGGGCACAGAGGGTTGGCTCCTGCCGGGTGACTTGCCAGTCCAGCTCTTTGGTGCCTCCAGGGGCAGGATGCCCGGGTAGGACGCGGGGACCTGGAGGGAGGACGGGGGCGGCCCCCGAGGAAGACAGGCGGCGGGCTGGGCGCCCTCGGCCACGTCGCACTGCGGCGGCGGGAACGGCGCGGCGGGCGCCTCGAGGCCGCCGAA
>VZSV01000094.1:895326-906009 GCA_013398735.1 Nothocercus julius | reverse complement strand
TGCTGGACACACCAGCAATGTTACTGGGTTCGCTGATGAGATCCTGCATGACTGCGAGGACCCGGAACTCGTACCAAGTGTCCTGAAAGAGCAAGCACGCCCGTCACGTCCTGCCGCCAGCCCGCGCCCGCGCCGGGCCAACCCGCCTCGGAAAACCAGCCCAGGAAGCGGCACCAGGCCCACGGGACCGGCGGCGACATGGGCGGGCAGCCGCTGCTCACCTGGGACAAGTCCTTGGCAAAAAACTCGCTCTCGGTCCCCGGGATGCCGTCGTCCAAGATCTCCCACCGCTCCGCGACGCGGAACTCCATGATGTAGCGGTCGATGGGAAAGCTGTGGTTAGCGGGAGGAAGCCACGAGAGGAGGACGCCTTGCTGTGTCCGGTTGGCTGTGAGGCACCTCGGTGGGGTAACCAACACCAGAGGCTCTGGAGTTGTTACAGGGAATGCTAGAGGAGATGGGACAGATGCACCGTTGAGGTGGGCTTAGGGAGAGCACAGAAGCGCATCCCTCTCTAGATCCGTGTCCGCGAGGAACCTTTCGGGGCGCTCCCAAAAGGCAACGTCCCGCTTGGACCACCAATGTAACGGCACCTCCTGCCCCCCCTGGAATCTCGGACGTTTCCCTGGCACGTTTTCTGAGAGATACGGAAGTGCCTTTCCAAAAAGGGGGAAATAAAAACATAATGATGCTAAGAGAAAGGGGACCATGTTAGAAAATCTCCTCCTTCCTCTGACCTACTTGTGAAACAGCCCCAAGGCAGGCACCCTGTGCAAGGGCCTCCTCGTGATGGCTCCTGTTCCGAGATGCACATGAGCGATCTTGCACTCTATTAATAACTCCTGACCCAAGTTTCACTTAAGGAAGCGCTGAAAAGCAACCGGGATCACGGTGCAGCTCTCCGGAGATGTCTCGTGGGACAAGCTTTCCGTAGCGTAATGCATTCAGGGGCCACAAGCTTCATCTGAGATGCTCCACAAACTATCCCCCATGTGTTCAAGGTCCCCAAGCTTCACTGAAGACCATGAACTATCCCGCGCAGCTCCATTGCCATCTCCATCCTCAGCAGACAGGCCAAGACCACACGGTCGTGCCTCCCCTCAGCACCCTGCTCCTCAGCTCTGCAGCCCTGCCGAGCCCTCCTCCTCCTCCTCCTCCCGTTAACCCAACTCACCTAGAGTGTTCACAGTGACCACCTCACTGAAGGAGCTGGTGCCCAGCTTGTTCTGAGCCAAGACGCTGAACTGGTAGGCGGTCTCCGGTTCTAAGGTATCCACCAGCAGCCAGCTGGACCCAGCTGGCACGGGAAGAGACAGCCAGTCGTGGGGTCCAAACTGCGCTCGCTTCATCCTGCCAAGAGACGGGGACGTCCCCTCAGGGGAGCTGCCCTTGACGAAGGGTCCAAGTTAATTCCTCAAAGCGGTCACGGAGCTTTCCTGAGAGCTGGCTTGGTGCCAGCAACGCGCGGGGACACGGGGCGCACGCTCCAGCCCCACTGCTGGCCCCGTGGCTTGCGCAGGGCCGGCGCAAGCCAGAGCTGCTGGGCAGGCAGCGAGTCCCCGCAGCTCGCCCTGTCAGAGCCCCAACACAAAAGTGCACCTTGGCTCATTTTTCCTCCTGGGAGGGGTGCAAAGCAGCCCCTGAAACCTTTTCTTGACTGCATCTCGGCAGGAGAGCCAAGCTCCCAAGGCAGAGCCCCTTCGTCCCGTAGCTGCACGCGGCGGAGCAGCGCCGCGACACTATTGCCAGCATCGGTCACCTCCCCGCTCGCGTCAGGCGCAGGTCCTCTGGGGAAGCGTGGCTGCGGGCGCGCAGGGCAGCGGCCTCGCTGCGCAAGGTTCATTCTGCATTGACGCAGGGGCACATCCCTACAGGCGCGAGTATTCTCCCACCACGCAGGAGGCACGGGATGGACAGGAGATGAACAACGCCGCTTAACGGCAGCAAAAGGCGGGCGGGCAAAAGCAGCAGCAAGCTATGGAAGCAAGCGAGGGGGAACGGCGCCGCGGAGACGGCTCCGCGCGCGGCCAGGACTACGGCTCCCAGGCTGCCCCGGCGCGCAGCTCTGCAAGCCCTGGGCGCCTCCCCGGGCAGCAGGGAGTCGCTTCCACCGAGCTACGCTGCTCCCGGCCGCAGAAGGGGAGACCTGAGCCGCACACGTGCATCCCTGGAGCTCGCAACTGCATCCCTGGAGCTCGCAAGGGCATCCCTGGCCACCCCTCCGTGCCCCGACAGCTCCAGGAGCGCGTTGAGGTGCCCCGCACAGCCACTCATCCGAAGGAACCGACCCATTGCCCCCTCCACCCTTCCCACGGCGGCCACAGTCGCAGCTGTGGGCCCGGGGCCCCTTCCTCCCACCGCCCGCCCCGCTGCGAGAAGCTCGGGCTGAGTAGGAAGGTAAAGAAGCAGAGAGCAAAAGCATGCCGGGATGACTCACAGAGGGCCGTACCAAACTGAGAAAGTCTGCTCGTATCCGCCGTCGTAGCCGGGCTCCCAGGAGACGTTGGCAGAGGTCATGGCAACCCCGACGTGCACGCCCGTCGGGGCGTGGGGGCTTGTGCCTGCCGGAGAGAGCGCGCTGGAGGCCGCAGCACCGACGGGACGCGGCAAGCGGCCCCGCGGAAGGGCAGCTTCCCGTCGGGACGCACCGCGTCCCCGCCGGGAGCGAGGCGCCTACCTACGACTGTAAGGTGAGTGCTGGCAGTAATGCTGGCGACGACGTTGGTGGCGATGCACTCCCACTCGCCGTGGTCGTCCTTGCCGAGGGAGCGGATCTGCAGGGTGCCGCCGGGCAGCGTGCTGTGCTTGCTCCTGCTGGGCTTCCCCACCTGGGGCGAGGAGCGGGGCGACAGAGAAGAGGCGACTCAGGGGCGGCCCGGGCCGGGCGGCAGCCTGGGCTACGCGCACGCTCCGCACACCTGCGGCCTCTCTAATCGCCCCAAAACACCAGATTTGCCCCGTTTCAGTGAGACCCGACGAGGCAACGCGAGACACCCGCTGCTGTCCACAGCTTGCGGGCGCGCGAGCAAAACGCCCCCGCTGCGGGCCCTGCAAACAGCATCAAATGCACCCGGCTGATGCTCCACCACGTCCCCAGCGAGCCCTTTCCCGGCCGGGAGCCTCGGAGAGCACCCGGCTTGCTCAGAGGTGCCCGGAGAGCTTGCAAGCCGAGCGGAACGGTGGATGGCCTAACAGCCCCTGTTGATGCCCGTTACCCGGAGCGGCGCAAATCCCGCATCGCTCCGAGCCCCTTCCTTGCTGCTCACGCACGGATTGCCACGGACCGGCTCCCAGAGCGCCTGCAAAGGGCTCGCTCCTCTCGCAGGAGCGGCAGGGGGCTAAAGGCAGGGGGTTATCGGTGCCGAGGCCGTCAAGAGGCAGGTCCGCTTCCGCGCGGCAGCAGGAGCCAGCTGCTCCCTTCCCGGGAAACGCGGCTTAGCCCGAGGCAGCCCTGCCCGGAAGCACCGGGGAGGATCAGCCCAGGAGTCAGTACAAGGGAAAGAGGAGCAGGAGGCACAAGAGAGGTTCAAAAGAAACCTAGATAAGAAGAAAAACGGTCAGAAGGGGAAAGGGAAAAGATAAGACGGATAAAAGGACTCCAGCGTTAACAAGTTCTAGGTAGGTGGCTCACAGCCCGTGTGGCCAAGGACAGCGAGCGCCGGTCCGGTCTGGCAGCACCCAGAGGGGGCCCCCCAGGCTGGTTGTCCCTTGGGGACCCTCTGCACCATCCAGGTGTCTTGGGGCAACCCCAGTTTGGCCAAGCAGGTGGCCTGGGGCCCTCCCAAACCTCTGTGAGGGGGGGAAAAAGGGGATGGGAGGCTTGGAGAAGTGACACAGCAGGGACAAGGGCTTGGCAGCTCCCACCCTGCAAAGGGAGGATGGGAGGCAGCGGGATCCTCCGGATCTGCTGTCACGAAGCCACCACGGCCCTTCGGCAGGGCCCGCACCGCCTCCTGCCGCGGGAGCGGAGCGGGAGGGCCGGGAAGACAAGGAGGGCTCCGTGCGGGCGAGGCAGAGCAGCTGGAGCAGGGCTCAGCACGGCGGAGCTGCCGTGCCGGGGCTCTGCTATTAAACACAGGGCTTTGGGGTGGTTTTGGTTGTTTCTGGTGGTCGTGTTGTCACCGCAAGCCGGGCTTCCCCCACCCACCTGCGGGACAGGATGGCAGTGGCTCAGCCCAAAGCGAAGCAGCTGTACCTGCAGTTTGTTCTTACCGGGACAGAGTGTGGCTTCTCTGTCTGCAATATTCATCAAAAGCCAAAGGCACTGCAGATTTGTCTGGCAGGCCGGGTACCTTTCTCCAGGCGATGATAGGAAAGGGGTCTCCCGCAGCAGCACAAGGAATCAACAGCTCCCTCCCTGCCTCCTGTCTGTACTCCCAGCCTGGTAGCACCGTGAAATAGGGGGGGTCCTGCAGCCAAGGGAAAACGCGAGGAGAGTCAGCCTGTGCTGCCCGCCGGCGAGGCGAGGCGCTGCCCCAACCCAAATGGGCCCCTTGCAAAATACATAAACCCGCAGCACGGGTAGGTTCGGGGGGTGGAGGGAAGCATGCCTTATCCCAGCTTTACGGCACGCTTTGGGAGGGAGTTGCATGCTCCGGAGGGGAAGTTTTCTCCCAAGAGCCACCCACTCTGGTTGGGCTTATTTCAATTTTAAGGAGGTAAACGGAAGAGAGAGAGAGAGAAAAAAAAAAAAAAAAAAAAAAAAAAAAAAAAAAAATCAAAATCACCCACATGGCGTCAGAGAGCAACACGATTTAATCAGCTCCGCAAACACATTAGCGGATGTGTGTGTTTATGGGGAGGTTTACACAGCTTTATCGTGTCGATCTCGGCAATAAACCGTTAATCAGGGCGCGCTCGCCGCGGCTCAGGAGCGCGTGGCCCTTTTTGCTGGCGAACAAAGGCAGCGGCTCCTAAGCGGGCGCCGAGATCGCGCCGGGGCCTCCGGCTGCGCGCACGCACAAAAGCCCCTCCTGAGCCTCCGGAGCTTAGCTCGGGGTTACCCAAATCCTCCGCTAACCCGAGCCCGCGGAGCCAGCGGGGCCGAGCATTTTGCTAGCATCAAAGGCAGCGCCGGGGACGCGAACGATGGCTCCCCGCTGCTTGCGCGCCGCAGCGGGGCCGAGCCTTGCTGACAGCCGCAGCAAGGAGCCAACAGCCTGCGCGGCCGAGGATTCTCGGGAGGGCTGAGCAGCGCTCCGAAGGGCGGCTGCCGCACAGGTAGCTTTCCCCCTGCTTGCTCGAGCGCAGCTAAAAATAGCGGCGGCGCCGCAGCAGCGCGCGCTGCAGCCGGCAGCGAGCGCGCGGCACGCTCGCCGCACTGCATCTCCGCGGCGTCTGCGGCCCCGCAAAGGGCTCCCCGGCGGCCCGCGCGCCCCGAGGGCGCTGCTGCCGTTGCAAGGGGCTCCAGGCCCCGCGTGCATCGTGTTCTGCATGGGCACGACAGACCAGGCTCGGAGGGAAGGTCATTATTGAGCCGAGTCACGCGCGTGCCAAAGGGACAGGCTGCGGAGCACCTAAGCCCTTCTTTGGGAGCACTTGGAAGAGCCAAGGAAAACCTCAGCTTCTGCACAAAATCTGAAAACTAAAGAGCAGTGTAAAAAAAAAAAAAAAAAAAATCCACCTCAGCAGTGTTGCTCTAAATAGGAAACCAGAACTAGCAACACGCACGTACCAAAATTCTCACTGAGAAAGCTCCTGAGCACAAAGCAAGCGAGGATGCCGGGGGAACGTTACCTTCAGCACCAGTCGGGCAGGGGGAGACTGGCCCATCGTCCCCAGGGCGTTATAAGGCACGCAGGTGTAAGTGCCGAGAGCGTCTTCGGTTGCCTCCTCTATGCGGATTGAGCCGTCTTCCAGCAGGTTCCAGCCGGAATACTAGGGCGGTTAGAGGGATGGCGTTGGCATGCATCCAACGCACAACAGGGCATTTTTTCAGGCAACCTCAACATCCTAAGCCCAGGGTGGCCGTGAGGTCTCTGGGAGATGCCCAAATCCCTTGCAAGCGTCCAGCTCAATTCCCAACCCCTCTCCAATGCTTCTCAACTGAGAAAAGAGGGGGGAAAAAAAGGCGATATCGAGCTGTCCGAATGCAGAATTCCTGCAGTCTCCACCTGGCCTCTGCATCCAGGCTCCTTCTCCAGTTAACGAGGAGAAATAGGTCCGCCCAGGGTGTGATTCATCCCACCCGGGGTTACCGTCTCAGCTGAGAGGGAAAACTGCTTCCTGGAAGCAATTCTCTTCCCATTGACTGCAAGAGCCGCCTCGGAGGCCAGACCTCAGCGCAGACACCAGCGCTGGAGAGCTCCAAAATTAGGCGAGACGAATCCCACCCACGGAGTCTGCACGGAGCGCCACATCTGCCGGCGAGAGCTGCAGCCGCTGGGAGCCCTTGCCCGCCGGGAAGGGCCTTTTCCCTGCATCCAAGGGGAGCTCTCGCCCCCCTCGCCGTTCCCCCGGGGCCTCCTTTACCTTTTCGATCCGCAGGGGACGTCCGTCCTTGTTCCACTTGACCAGAGTGACCGGGGGCTCTGCCTCGACCGGACAGCGGATGTATCCATGTATCCCGATGGGAACATAGATGACAGGGGGCATGTTCACCACGCGGGCAGGATCTGGGAGAGCAGCAGCAGGTTATGTCCTCTCACCAGTTACCTCCTATTTGTTTGTCCTCACACCCCAGGCCGAATCGAGCCGGGGTTGTGCTCAGAATTAGCCTCCTCCACCCTTCCAAGTGGGATGCAAAAAGCTTAAAATAGGTATCTAACCTCCCCGAGTGTCGCCACCCACACATTAAGGCGTCTAGCAATCCTCCAGTCTAGAACGTGTCATTAACAGCACTTCTAAGAGCTTTTTAATTAAGCGCGAGTGGGTTGGAGGGAACCTAGACTTTCTTTAATAAGAAGCTTTAAAAAAAAAAAAAAAAAAAAAGAAAGAAAAAGAAAAAGAAAAAAAAGTTACTTCTAATGAGAAGAGTGAGTATTTCTACAAACCCGTCTAGACACGGGAGGCTGCTAGCAGGGCTTACGCTAAGGGAGGAACCACCGCTTTGCAGCTGGCGAAGCCACCCACTGCAACGCTACTAAGTGCTGGGAAAAGGTAAATCTCGGCCTCTGGAAAAGATGGATGCAGCCTGGCGCACCTAGGGGCAGAACCTGGGGCCTCAGAAAAGTTGCTTTCTGGGATTAATGCAGCAAAATCAATAAGGGAATTTATGTGGCCTTGCTGCCATAAGAAGGGGGTTAGATTTGCCACCCACGTTCCTCCCAGCTCTGGCTCGGCCAAAGCCTGCCCTGAGGGGGAGAAGAAAGAGTACTAAATGCAGAGATGCTATAGCCTAGGAAATGGAATTAAGGTCCCCGGAATTAAGATCCCATTTTGCTATGGTTTCCTTCTGCAAAACGCAAGCACGTTTTGGAGCTGCTCTCCGGCGACAGAGCCAGACGTGCCCTTCTCTGCATGGAAAGGGAGGACGACAGGTACTTCCCAGAGCATGGAGAAAGCCTATCCAGCCCTTTTTCCAAAGCATCCGCCCCAGCAAATGCTTCCCAATGGAAAGCAGCTTCCCAGGCACAGCATCCAGGCAGGTCCATCTCCTGCCCTTCATCCCACCCCTCCAGCAGCGCTTGGAAAGCAACTCCTGGACGCAGGGTTTTCATTAGGCTGAGTTTGCCAGCGGTGGGTTTACCCTCCCGAGCGCCGAGGCTTCCAAAACAGGCTCTCGAGCCCGGTTTGTTCTAGCCTATCTTTCATTATAAAATCAAAAACGCTACTATGTTTTGCAGCGGAGCAATAGCGCGACTGCAGAACGTAGCAATTTAGGCCATTACCACTGAATGGCGCAGGACGTTCGCGGCACACTACGCATTAAAGCGGAGGGAGCCTGAAAGAACAAGCGTGGGAAGAAACGCGCCGTTCAGAGCCCGTTCCCTTGCGCGTGTTTAGATCATTTACTGCCCCAAAACATTCCTCGCAAACGCCCGGAGAGCCGCGCCACCAGGACTAGCTTCCCTAATAAGCACCGGGAAGTGTAAAAATGGGTATTTGATACGGAGGAGCCCGAAGGGGCCCCGCTGTCCCCACTCACACTGCACCGTCAGGTAGGCAGAGGCTGATGGCGAGCGGCCGAGGCTGTTGCTGGGGATGCACGTGTATTTTCCCGCATCCTCTGGCTTCACGCGGAAAATGATGAGCGTCCCATCGATCAGGATGCGGACCCTCAGCTTCAGGTCGCTGGGGAAGAGGAAGGGAGGAGAAAAAAGGGGGAAAACAAGCTGGATGGAGGAAAAAGGTAGAGCCGGAGACGCAAACATTCCCACCCCATCCGTGGCAGGGAGCAAGGCTGCCCCGTGCAATCTGGGACCGCACACGATCCCACGGGAGCTGGCTGGTCCCCAAGGGGCCGGTCCCGGACTTACTTCTTGAAGTAGACGTTCTCCTCCTCCCAATACCACAGGTAGGTGAGGTTGCCCGGGTACGCCTCGGCCTGGCACGTGAAGAGCGCATCCTGGGAGATGTTGACCGTGATGTTCTCCGGAGGGGAGACGATGAACGGGGGCCCTGGGGACCGAGAGCATCGTCACCTCCGTCCCCGCTCCATCACGGCACCCTCTGCCGGCCAAGCCGACCAGCAGCTCCGCCACGGACAGCGGAGCGCGGGGCACCCCGACCATCTCTCTCTGCCAGCAGACACTGACCTAATTAAAGATTTAGTTAACGAACGAGGGAGACGAGTCCCAAGGAGCGGGTCGCCGCTCCCTGACGCGGCGCTCGGTGACATTCTCCGTCTTCCCCGGCGGAGCGGAGCCGCAGTCGGAGCCCGGCTGCTAATCGGCGCAGCCGCTTAATCGACATGACAGCCCATCTGCCGGGGCGCCCCAATTAAGGGGATTTCTGTCCTCTAAACGGGCCGCGCCGCCACCGGGCGCAACAGACGGAGGGCACGCGCGCAGTGACAGCGGCTCCCCGGGGCAGCATCGCGGCTCCGCTCCAAGCCTGCGGGGCCGGCACGAGACCCTCCTAAAGGAGCAGCCCCCCGCACGGCGGCCAGGAAAGAACCGGGTGGGGAAAGGGTCGCGGCCGAGTCACCTTGAACGAGCAGGCGCGTGGTGTGCACGGCCTCCCCCTGGATGCTGTAGGCCCGGCACGTGTAGGCACCTCGGTCCTCGCGGCTCACCGAGAGCACCGTGAGGCTCCCGTCGCTCACCTGCCGGGAAGAGCGGGAAGCGCTGGAGCGCGCGCGGGCACCCGCGGCGATGCCGCGGCGCCGGCTTCCCCGGGAGCCGCGGCTGCTTTCGGAGGCAGCTGCGAAATGGGTTTTCCCATCCTGCGCGGCTTTGATATTAATAAACCAACACGCGTTTCTGCTCAATGCCAAGGGAAAAGAGGGAGGGAAGGGAAGGGAGAAAAAAAAAAAAAAAAAAAAAAAAAAAAAGAAAAACCACCCTTGCTATATATTCATCTTCCGCAGAGGATGATTGACATGCACCAGACTCCAAGCTGCTCCGCTGCTGCCAAACACTTCAAAACAGGCGGCGTGCAATTGGGCTCCCATCCCCGGGGAACCGCGCTGGGACCCGCCAGGGACACCAGGGTCCCAGGGACACGGCAAGGGAAGGACAGGGCTGTGCCGGGCTCCAGGATGCGGGGATGTCGCCCCTGGGGAGCTCTCCCACGGAAAGCGTCAGCCTTGCTCCCTCCCTGCCCGGCGCTCTCTTTCTGCCTCATCCTTCTATTTCAATTAGTAACAAATGATTCCTAATTACTCTCATTAGTGCCCGCACTGATTCCAATGCCTGATTTACCAATTGCGGCTCGCGTGGAGTCGCAGCCTGGGAGCCGCGGAGATGGGAGAAGGGCCCTCCGGGGCCCAAACCTCCTCCCTCTTCCCGGCAGCCGCGCTCCTACCTGGTACTTCCCGTCGGCTCCGAGCAGCTCTCCCTCGCGGAGCCACGTGACGACGGGCTTGGGGTTCCCGAAGGCCATGCAGGTCAGGGTGACGCTGCTGCCCTCCTTGGCCTCCACGTACTGCGGCGGTGTCTCCGTGAACGTGGGGGGAGCTGCGGGGACGGCGACCACAGCGTGAGCCCCGGCTAGGGGTTCTGCACCCGCCCGGTCCGCCGCGCGGGGAGGGCCTGAGCGCGGCTAAAAATAGAGGCGCCTCGTCGCGGAGAGCGAGGAAAATCGCTAATTAGCTCAACGCGCGGCGCTAATAGCACGAGAAAGCCGTTTCAGCAGGCCTGAATATCAAGAAAATGAAGATGTGACTTGCTGAGGTTTGTCAGAAGAGGCGCCCCAGCTCCCGCCCCGTTTCTTGACGTCCGTCTTTTAAGCAACCTACACCCGGCCACGCTATGGAATTGCAAACGCGCGGGCCCATTTCGGGCTCGGCTGGGGTTTTCGGACGCCCCGCTGACGCCCGGCCGCTTGGCTCCCCGCGCGCCCTCGCTGCCGCGGGCACGCACCGTTGACGGTGAGGTGCACCCAGCTGCCGTTGTGGAAGGTGTCGTACTGCTGGTCCAGCATGAGCACTTTGCACTCGTACCAGCCCTGGTCCTCGGAGCGCACCTGCTCAATGCGCAGCGACGCCTTGTCGTGGAGGCTGGCGCGGCCTGCGGGGAGAGCACGCGTCCGCGAGGCGCCCTCCAGCCCGGCCGGCCCGCCGCAAATCCGCGCCGCCGGGAG